>OY759210.1:77364681-77964681 GCA_963662105.1 Meiosimyza platycephala
TTAATAGCAGTATTAAATTTAAATTTATCGAAATTTCGAAGAGCTCGGGCAAGAAAGAGATCCATTCTGGAAAAGTAGGACACTTCCCCGTTTCAGATGACATCAAAAACAAATGCTTGTTTTGTAAGGTATGTACATATTGAAATTTGTACGCATACATCCAGAATCAGGGGACTGGATTATCAAAAAGCAGAGGCCGAAGAGCATAACAAATAAAAACGTTATCCACAATAGCCACAGACCAGTGATTGCTTAAGTTGGATTTGATTCATTCCAGAAAATCGGCATAAAAACACACGCATGCCAGTTTTTTTAATTACATAAGGAAGCCAGTGGAAGCAGAAATACAATTTTCGGCAAAAAGAGCAAAATTAGAAACTGTAGAGCGTTCAGTTACAAAACTAATATGAATCAAAGAGCTGAGGGATGGCATTAAGATTGGATGCCGGCTGATAGTTACATATATAATTTCTTACCACTCTTGAAAATAGGAGTTATAAAAGCAATTCTTCAATCATTAATAAAAACCCTCAAAGGTAGAGGTTTATAAAAAAACTATGACAGGATACACAAGAGAGTTGCATTTTTTGAGTAACATTGCAGAGAGTCCAACAACGTTAGTTCGGGTAGAAGATTTGAGTACATACTTTAATTCCTCTAGTAATAAGCCAATTTATTATTACAGAAAATTGAATCAGGAATACTGCAGCTAGGCTTTTTCAATTTCATATAGCGCCAAAAAGCTATGGGATTGAATGTTATATTGTCTTGAAATTTTAAAATAAGATTATATATAAGAATTTATCGAAACAATTGAAATCTTTAGACTTCATATTGTAAATAAATATTATATTTTATATGCCAAGGCTATTTACATACATTTATTGTGAGAAACCTGCAAAATTTCCGATTTCATAATTTCTCACTGATTTGAAATTATATCCCGAGTCCCCCGCACCAAATTTCTGGCTACGGCTCTTTTTTCAAGTATAATTCAGTAGCAAATATATCTGAAAATTGACGCTGTATGTATGTATTCCATTATTGTCTATTTCGATTTAGCTTTTCATCCATTTTTTATCTTATTTTTACGCGTAGAGTTAAGTTTTTCTTTCTTTAATTCCCTTGACAATCTATTAAATATTTCTTGCCTCGTGCAACAGAAGAATTTTCCACACAATTTTTTCTTAAAACTTGGTGATATACATACACATGTATGTCTACATTTCTTCTTATAGCGTTTTCGAGTGACACTCTCCGTTAGGGTTGTCAGATTTTTGAAACCCAAAATCAGTACATTCATGTATATTCTACACAAAAATTCAGTACACAATTTTTTACCTCATTAATTGTTTTTATTTACTAAAAAACAAAGTCAGAACTTTTTGGATTGCACAATGCCCTAGCAAAAAAACAAAATGAATTAAATATACTACAAAACAAGGACCAAGGGAACGATGCGACATTTAAAATGATATTAATTTTTCTGATACGCTTTGGGGTCGACCGTTCGCTGTTTGAAGGTTCTCCACTTTTTAAGGGACACCCTGTATGGAGTAATTTATATGGAAATAAATTTTGACAACTATTTTCTGATTCTATAAGGTAAATTTTCGCAATTCCGGCCTAGTACATAATTACGGTCTATTACTTTTAAAGCTATTAACTAAGAAAAGTATTGAGTATTCTGCGAAATAAAATAGCAAGACATAATCTGTGATGTTCTGGGAATAAAAAAATGTACTTTACTGACCGTTATTTTTAGTTTGTAAATGAAAAATTTCGTTTTGATGGTCAGCCAACACCAATACGTCTTTTGAAGCAATTTTGCTATGTGAAACTGTAAGGAGTAATAACAGTTTTTATAAGGTTATAAGAAGTTACAAGTAAGTATATTCTTAAAGTGTTCTGCTTTTTTACATTAATTATGATTATATTTAGTAACTTATAATAATTTAAACCAGTCATTGTGTGTTTTTATCATTAAAAACAACGTTTTTTTGACCCACGGAATTACGTTTATGATTTTATGAGTCATGAACATAATTCCGTTCTACGAATTGAATTAGGATATAGGATCGCATATTTATTTTAGTTTTTAAATTAGTTCTCACAAATTAATTAATGGAATAATTGTTTTTACAAACAAAGCACATGAGATAATTACGTATCAACATTTTTTGAACCAAATTATTATAATTTAAGTTTTAAACAGTCAATATTTCTGTTATTATAACAGAATTTGTTCTCGATCAGATTTTTTTAAATTCATTATTATTTATATTTAATAGCAGTATTTTATATCTTGTTGTTATTACATTGAAGGTTATCATTTTTACTAATCATTTCTATTATAAACCCTTCAAATATATTTTATATTAGATGATTTTACCTAGCACGGAATTGTGTTCCAAGTATTTTACATAATTACGTAATTACGTTCTATGAAATATTGTTATTCGTTATTCGATAATTAATAGTGTACGATGCCAAAAATATTTAAAAAAATATATATCCATCAGTATTATTAAATAATCGATGTGTTTATTCATTTCAAAGCTTAAATTAATATCGTTTAATGATTAAGTAATATATTTATGTTAAAACTGATATACCTGCTACTAATGTGCTTTCTATAATATGATAAATGATAATCAAAAAAGTATTATTATCTTAATAAATACTCGATGTACTATTTATTTTTTTTTTGTACTAAGTATTAAAAATAATTAATAAAAATGAGAAATGATTCAATATTCAAATTCTTCAAATTTCGTATTATTGTATTGAAAATTTAATACTAAAAATAAATATAGTCGTATCTGGATATAGTGAGCACCCTATATAGTAAACACTTTGATATAGTAAACACCAACATTTTTACTTTAGCTCGAAAAAGCGGTCCAAAAGTCAGTTTTTGAATGCAAGATGCAAACATCTATTCGCGAATTCTTTCCATAAACATATGTACGGTTCTATTTTCCTAAAAATTTATTCTAATTAACTCATTTACATTACAAATGTGTATTTTGAGCAAATAGTACGAGTTTTTGAACAAAAAAAGTCAACTTTTATACAGTGAACAGACTGGATACTGTAAACAAGCCTTGCAAAAATTAGTTCACTATATCCAGACACGACTGTAAATACTTATTGCTTATTTTACCTGAATTTTTGTTTAATTTTTAGCATCTAACCAGTTAACGCAAAAGCACCACTTAACGACCACTTATCGGCGCGTCTGTTTGAATCTTCTAAAAGATACATAAATATGTCATATAATTTTACTAAAATTAACCTATTTATTGTTATAGATGTTTACCGTGGGAAAAATAAGTTGGTAATAGTTTAAATGAAAGTTTTTATTACTAAATTTTGTTTTTAAAAAATTGATACAAAAAAACACAACGTTCACCATTTACCGACCGGCCTGTGATTATTTTGTCGGTTTCCGTCCACTGAAGCACCTAATTCCGACCGTTAATGTCGCAATAAGAAAAAGCTATAGTTTTTCAGATAACATTTATTATAAACGTAAAACTGAAATGTAATTTACGATTTTGATCAAAATCTTTTAATTTTAAACAAACAAAGTTAACTTCTAAGTATAATTACCTATATATATCAGAAAAATTTCGATTTGACCAGATCTGATCCATTTTTCATAGTTGTGAAATTTTTAACGACCATCTCCATTTTCGAAAAAATAAGGTTTTTATTGAAAGTTTGAAATTAACATTTCTCTTTCAGTTCTGAATATCATATTTTTCGCCCAAAATAGCTATTTCTGCTCAAAATTTTAGTATTTATTAGAAACATTAAAACGTTGAAAGGTGGGTCAAATCTTATCGTATGGAGATTTTACGGAAATGAAATCGATGTATTTTCATCTGCTTTACAATACTGGTCTGAACATAATTTTTTACTTGTGGCTTACTTTCCGAGTTATTGAGCTAAACTTTTTTCATCGGCCTCTCACAACCAGAGTCACCACGATTCTGGCGACTGACGCGTATTTCCATTATCAGCCTTACTTAAAGTAACAATTGCAAAAAAATAAGCGGGAGGAAATGACCTTCAAATATGCAACGTTGCCTCCCGTACTATTAGGCATGCTAATGTAAATTTAAAACCTAAATCAATAGAGCAATTATGTGTGCAAACAGGAAAATAAGGTAAAAACGTAAAAGTTTTATGTCAAATTATGGCGATTCTTTTAAATTTAAGCTACGACGTATACACGTTCGACATCGTAGGATAATGTATAGATTGAATAATGTAACAAAAATTATACGTTTTTAGTCTAACTAGACACAAAAACTATCTTGTTTTACGAAGCTTAAAAATCATGTTACCGAACAAATAGTCGGAATGAGGAACGTAGGAAATTTTTACGTAACCACATTCCGCCCGTTTTTAACCACTTCACAAATCTTTTAAATTAAATTAAAAAGTGGTAATTACTTTGTAATTATGATAAACATATATGTATGAACACAATAAAATATTAAAATATTTACAGCTCAGTTTATTTCTGCTGAAAATTCGATAAACTTGAAACTCCGTTTTTATCTTTTTTTACACTCGCGAAACCATCGAACCGCACCGCTGCATAGTTTAGACTCAACGGACAAAAATTCCGTTGAAGCTTTAAAATGATTTTTTGACAGTTGACGTATCGATATTGAAAGAATGAAATGCGTTCACTTTCGTAAACTTTGCGCGGGAAATTGATTGACTTTTATAGAGTTTTTTAAAGCGGTCGGATATATGAACTCGGTCGGCGACCGGTGCCATTGCGTTATATATACCTAATCGTGTATTCATGTACCGCAAAATTGTAACTTTTATAAGTAGAACGGAATTAAGGACTCATTAGTACGGAATTAGTTACAGCGTGAAATTTAATATGCATGGAATGCATAAAATTCTAAACACAATCATTATATGTTTATAATCAGATATTTACTACACGAATACTTTTATTCTAATAATTACAAAATAAATTTGAAAGTATAAAACGCCTTAATAGCCCGGAATATGGTACAGTTACCTTATTCAATTCTAAGCAAAAAAGTTCACTACACTATAGGTGTACAATAAAATTCGAGGCCCCGCATTTTTGATTTTAGATTATGGGAGTCATTTTAAGACTTCAGATGTACATACTACATTATGGTTCACGGACAAATTTTAAATTTTTGATATTTATTTTTACGAAAACACGCAAAAGAAGGCGCTAATGTGCGGTTTTTATCATTTAGGACTATTTTGTGAGTAAAATAGTGTTAACAATAACTAATTTTTCTGTTATTTTTATTTGATAAACACTTGTGTTCTGATATAAGAAATATTTAATATAAAAATTTTTTTTTCCATAAATCCAAAAAAAATAATAATAAAGTGAACTCAAAATCACTCTTCAGCCCAAAGTTTACTTTTTTTGACGCGTAAAAATAGATACTTTTTTAAATGAATGTCATAGGACAGAATATCTGCTTTCTTCGAGTTTTTTATCTGCAAACCCAGACGTGCTGGACTCTATCAAATACTTGTCATTAAAGTTACTAAAAAAATAAGAATTTCTTTCTAAAATGATCGCAACCAAACTTTTGCAGTTTTTATTTATAAAATTAGAGCCTCTTCGGTTCTGAAAACTACTAATGACTAATGACAACTTGGGCAAGTAGAACGAAGTCGTTAGCCTATTTATTCCTAGATATCTTCAGTCACAGTTACAAGCGTTGGAAGTACCATTTTGCTTACATAAATATGACAAAATAGTTTATGCCTTTTTGAGTCAATTTCGTCTATGTCCATTAGAGCTGGGTAGAAGTTTGTATGCGCATTTTTCTCTAAGGATGCTACCATTATTATCAAATCTATATCACAAAGAAAGTCTACCATTTCTAACATTACATTATATATTAAATAAATAACTTTTACATAAAAAATTATTTCTGATAAGGATGAGTTATCAAAAAAAGTCGAAAATCGGCGATTTTAATTACTACTTTGTTCTTTACAGTGGAAGTGTATGAACAATTTTATTTCTTCATACATAGGTATTACTTATCTTTTTTACTAGAATATATTCCATGCCTAATTAGCTAAAAAAAATATTTTCTTTTCCACTTTCAGTGAACTTGCTAGTCCACGTTGTCAATCTCGTGAATCAAATGTTTCTGGCGGAGGCGGTGATGGACGTTGTTCTTCTAACGATTCTCAATATTCAGGTAATGGCAGCGCGACACCTGCTCCAACACCTACACCAGCATCACCACCCGTTGGCCTACCATTAACAGCAACACTTGCACCAGCAGCTGCAGCTGCTCTCCTCCCACCACAATCAGCAGCAATGGCCGCATATTTCAATGCAGCCGCAGTAGCAGCGCAGCAAAATCATTTGCTACTGACAAACCCTCTGGCAGCAGCTGCCTCGTTAGTGCAACAGGCTACACAATCCCCAAATACCAATTCAGTTGCAGTAAGTCATTCACCAAATGGTGATGCAGCTAATTCAACGATTCTTGACTTCAGCACTAAACGTAGCCGACGGGATTCAAATGGTAATGCATCCGATGACGAAGATGCAGTTGATGAAGAAAATGAAAACGTAATGATGAACGGTGAATCATTAAATGAAGACATTAATTGTCCATTAGATTTGTCTTTGGGTAGTGGACGTAAACGTCAGTTATCAACCGATGACTTAGATGTCGATGAAGCAAGAGTACAGCCAACTAGTCGAAAAACTTCACGAACTAATGATTACAAACCCATAGCGCCGGGTACTTGGATTCCTCCAATAAATCCTTACTTAGCAGGAGTGGCTGCATCAAGCTTAAGTCCAAAAGCCCAAAGTGGCTTAGACTGGAATTGCAAACAAAGGATTGCTCCCAATGAAGCCACCAAAGCACTTGAAAAAATGACTGAAATGACAAGACTTGGCTCAGCAACTGAGACTGACATGCCGTCAATGCGTTATACATCAACAAATGCTTCTGCTAGTGTTAACAGTTCAGGTGGGCGGCACAGTGCTTGGCAATCACATTGGCTAAACAAAGGTGCTGACGCAGTTAAGGATGTCTTTAAATGTGTTTGGTGTAAGCAAAGTTTCCCTACGCTAGCTACATTAACCACACACATGAAGGAGACACAACATTGTGGTGTTAACGTTCCTCCATCGTCCAGTGGTGGCGTAGGAAATATAGCAGTGGGCAGTAATGCCAACAATCAGAATTCACCATCTGTGCATCATACACGGCATCACTCATCAACGCAAGGTGTGCCCAACAACTCTGTCAACTCTTCGTCTACTGCTAGTTCTTCATCGTGCAACAAATCAGATTTAAATTTACTTATCAAAGAAACAATGCCGCTGCCACGAAAACTTGTGCGGGGTCAAGATGTCTGGTTGGGCAAGGGAGCAGAGCAAACGCGTCAAATACTCAAGTGTATGTGGTGTGGACAAAGTTTCAGATCTTTAGCTGAGATGACAAGTCACATGCAAGAAACACAACATTATACGAATATCATTTCCCAAGAACAAATCATATCCTGGAAGTCTACAGATGACAAAAGCCCTAATGGCAGTGCTTCATCTAATGGACCAACTACATCTCCCACTTTACCAACACCACCGGCAAACACAAACAATACTGGTGCTTTGGCTACTGGAACACAAAACTCTAGTGCAACAGTAAGCGCAGTTTTGACCTGTAAGGTTTGCGATCAGGCATTTGCATCGCTCAAAGAGCTCAGCAATCACATGGTCAAAAATTCACACTACAAAGAGCATATTATGCGTTCGGCAGGTGAAACAAGCCCAAACCTTACATCACGTGGACGTGGAAGGCAGACGCGTGAGAAGCGAAAGAAATCCTTGCCCGTACGTAAGTTACTTGAGTTGGAACGTGCTCAGCAAGATTATAAGAACAATAGCTTAGATCCAGCACTGAAACCACTACGCGACTTCGCAGCATCCACCAAAATATCGTGTGAAAAATGTGGAGATAAGATTGAAACAGCACTTTTTGTTGATCACATACGTCAATGCCTTGGAGGAAGTATAATGTCGCCACGGCATAGCATGAAGTCGCCGTATACACCAGCAGCAATGCACGCAGAACGATTGACAAGCCCTCAAATCCGAAGCAGTCAGTACTCAAATGGACGGAAAACCGCTGATAACATTTCACCCATATCAACGCGACCCGACATAATTTCTCCAATTTCCAAAGATGGTGAAAAGTCTAGCTCAACTCCATCAGTGCTAAGTGCCATTGAACAGTTAATTGAAAAGAGTTTCGATACACGTGCACGACATGGCAATTCATACGGCGGAGTAAGTCAGCCCACGACACCATTGGGTTCAAGCATACTTAAACGTTTAGGTATCGATGAAAGCGTTGACTACACCAAACCACTAATGGATTTGCAAACAATGCATTTCCTGCGATCGTATTCCTCATATTCTGGACGTGATCGCAGCGCAAGTGAATCAAGTTCAGTTTCAGAACGCGGTAGTAGCCGTTTAGAGTCACTAACGCCAGAGCACAATTCTGAAATCTCACGTCAGACCACTCCACGTCTGACACCAGAAAAATCTTCCATACCAATTGAACAAACAGTTGAACACTTAAGAGACGACGATCAAGCAGATGTCAAAATAAAAACGGAACCCTGTGATGTTGTTGATGAGCAGGCGGAAATGCAGAGATCAACAGAAGTTCCACAGAAGATTTCCGTAAAGAAGGAGTTCAGCATGACCGATGATTATGCTCCAACGCTAAGAAAAGAATTAACAGAACAAGAAATTCAACGTCCACAGCATACACCAAGTGGTTCACGTGCACATAGCCCTAGTATCAGCGAAAGATCAGCAACACCGAAGTCTACAGCATCATCACTGGGAAACGAAAAGAAAATCAACAGCCTCAACGCACTTTCCTCCATGTTTGATAGTCTTAATAATGTGGGCACAAGTAGCGTAGGTCTCACAAATTCAACCACAACAAGCACTGGTGAAGCAAATAACAACACAGCTGGCAAGAAATCCAAGTCAAATCCCTTAGCAGCCTTACAGAAGCTATGTGAAAAAACTGATCCACCAGCAACAAATGCACGCAGTAATATCAGTAGTAGCAATATGGGCAATAATTTGCATGCATCGCTTTCCAACAACCAGCAGCATGCCATGCCAAATGGTGGTAATACTGGCAATATGGTAGCCTTCAGCTGGGCCTGTAACGATGCCGTCATGACATCTGACTCCATTATCAAATGCTCCTTCTGCGACACGCCATTTTGTTCGAAAGGTGCTTATCGTCATCACCTTTCCAAGGTGCATTTTGTTAAAGATACAGAAACTGACGCAACTATGGCTATGAAATCACCTGCTTCAGTAACGACAACTGCAGCGCCATCACCACGTTCCAGTGTTTCACCAAAAGGTAATGCAAGAAGCCCGGCGGCGCTACGACAGTCAACAATTTCACCAGCAGCCATCACAACATCAGCAGGAATGGTGGGGGTGGCATTGACACCCACTATTAATCCATTCGACGAGAGTCCACAGTCGAAATTCCTTAAGTATACAGAATTGGCCAAACAGCTGTCATCAAAAAATGTCTGACAGACATGAAGTCGAGCAGCATATCATAATGGGGTATTGCCACCACCACCGCCACTAGCGCCACCCTATACGCTCGGTCGACATTACAACTAGAATTCACTTGGGAGAAATTACTTAAACGAAATTAATTAGCTTAGTTAGTACGTTTGTGCACGGTACGCGGAAGTTGCAATTTTTTGTCTTTTGCTCCTCCTATTTCACACCATGTAGCTATAACCGCCAATTTGCAAATCGCGTTGTGCTGCCTTCGCGCCAAAAAACTAATTAATTGAAATTCGTTTTCAATTTGCCGTAACAACAACAATGTAATACTCAACTACAGAGGCAAAAAATAACAAGTTTACGGTAACAATTACAAGATGTGTAGAGCCTCCATTACTTTGCTAAAAACAATAAAAACAAATAGCAACCGCAAAAATCGAACGAAAACAAATAAATTGAAAAATTTAAAGTGATGGGTATAAGAGAGAACGAGTGAGAAGTTAATGGTAAGGAGGAGGTAAGGTTAGGGGATTGAAAACACCCACTTGCATACTAGTACAATTAATCAATCTCTATGACTTTTTTGAAAGAAAAAATATTTAAAAGAGTGCAAGTGAAAAAATAATTTCTAAGAGTCGCTATATGGAAAGAATATAAGAGCACTAACTTGTACATGATCTCTGAACCAATGCAGTAACGAAAAAGAATAATAAATCTCATTTATGGTATTAGCTCGCTCATATAGTACATATAGGAGTAGATTAATAATTTTAAAATTTAAATCAACTGCATCTCCCAAAATTCCGTATTATCTCTTAAGTTTTCTCTTAATATTTATTCTCCCATTAATATTTTCGCTCTTCGAATTTGATTTATTTCCATTGCAGTAGGAGGAGAAAAGTATAGTACAAAATAAAAACAACAACGCAATACTACTAAACAAAACAATAACAAAGAGTATTCAACCTGCCTCATCAGCATACAGTCTATCACTGTCTTTCGCACGCGGATTTCGAACTTGGACTTGCATTGACGATGACGATTGCTACTGCTGCTTCTCCGGCTGCTGTTGCATCAAAATTCAATTAAGAATGCGCACCACTCGTCGTCGTCATCGTCATTTTGATGAACTGCTGTCCATCAGAGTGCGAAAGAGATGAGATGAATGCTTGATGAAATACTTAAGAAAAACATGCTTTCACACTTACACTCAAAACAAATGGCAATAAAATAAAAACAAATAAAACGCAAATGAATGGCATTCGAATATTAAAAAAAAACTTGCAAAATTCAAAAGGGGTGTGAGTTCCGCAGTAAGTAGTAGAAAAAACCCAGTATTTTGCTATTGAGTGTTTGTAAGCGGGAGCATAGCTTGAGCGCCAATTGAGTGTGTTTGGATTTGGGGAATTTTTTCTTATTGAGTAAAAACCGTTTGAGTTAAAGCAATGTTCGAAATATTAATTTGAGTTTTTTTGCTTTCGATGAAGAGTGAGCGCATTAAAAGTAGTAGAAATAGTGATAAATTTTTAAATACCTACTTTCTGATATTTTTACAAGTGACAAAGGTTTTCATCCACTTTTTGTGGCTTTGTAAATTATAATAACGAATTGATATCTTATATTTTGAATGAGCCATAATTTATTGATAGGCAGGAGTATCTTTCGCGATTTCTGAAAACCACTTTCAATTTTCCTACAAGTTTTATCCGTTACCTAAAGATTTTGATGAGGCTATCACTTAAAGTTGTTCTCAAGTTAAGAACAATAAATTACATATAAATGTCGTTTATATGCACGCTAGACTTCAACATAATTGGCATTTCATGTGAAGCGGACAAGGAAAACTATATATGTATTTGACGTTCTGAAAATTGTTCACATTTGGCCTAGTTATATGTACTTTTAGAACCTAGATGCTGGAGGATAATCACAGAATTTTTAGTTTAAGAGATGAATTAAAGTAGGTACATACTACATATGTATGTACTTAAGCAATGGCCAGGTCAGTGGCGTCAGAGGCGTACCGTGCATATCAGGCGCCCTGGACAAAAATTTAATTGCCGCCCCTACCGAAAAAAATATTCGTGGTTTTTAAGAAACATTTTATTTACCTCATCAAAAAAAAAAAACAAAGTCTCCACTTTTCACATTCAAAAACTCTAACAAAATGAGATATCGGGCATTTCACGCGAAGCGGACAGGGGAAAGAAAGTTCTAGTTTCCAATTTCTGATATATTTGAATATGGTGTACATGTACATATATGTCCTCGACACAGAAACAAAATATTTTTAGAATCGCAACACTGGTTTACAAAATATGGGTCTTTGAAAATTTGAGAAATCGTAAGGTATGTACTGTACTACTTCAAATGCCATTATTCAGTTCAAAAAAGTCTGGTAAAATAAGTCAACCACTGAATTTTATACTAAATTTGTTGGCCTTTTCAACCTCATAGTTGGATTTTAAAAATAAAAAAAATACACTGAACAAATTGAGAAATATTTTATTTTATCGTTTTTTACAAAGTTCGCCTAACAAAAATTTTTCTTTTAAGTGCATTAAAAAAAAAGCTTATATTATGTTTATACTTCATGCCAAGCTTGATAATGGTCCGCCCAGCCGTTTTGGAGCTATATGCATTGCAATGCCGAAACCCGAGCCGAGTCAGTAAGCACGACTTACATAACGGCATTTGATAAGTAGGTCAACTATTTCAGTTAAGTTAATGTGGCGTAAAATTGCAAGAGGCTGATTATCATCTGAATCCCACTTAGAGTCCGATAATAATTTTGGATGGCAACTTTTATTGTCTTGCAGTATGTAGAAGTGTTTTATTTGGCAAACTGTTGAATTTTTGAATTGAAATGTTTACTTCTAGTTTTCTAAAAGAAAAAAATTAAAATTTTAAATCTGATTTCATAATTGAAAAGAAAACAGTCTATTTTCTACATGGTTCACTGTAGTTAAATTGTTATTGTAAATTTTTTTAGTTTGAAAAACTGCTTCCAAAATTTTTTTTTTTCATATTACTTAAATTTTTAGAAGTCTGTAACTATGCTTCATAAAAAAAAAATTATGTGTTGACATCTTCTAGAAGTACAATTAAGCCGAAAATGAACAAATTTCAGAATTAAATTTTTTTTCGTGGCTCTATAAGCTGAAATCTACCTTTTTTGTAAAAATAACGAATTTAGGTATCTTTGAAATCTTCTTAACAGCGATATTATCCTATGATATAGAACGCAAAATAAATTTCCTTGAAAATGAGTACACTTTAAAATAATATAAAACATCATACAGTGTTTTTTAGTTCAATACAAACAGGTGAAAAAAACAACGGCTAATGAAGAGTTGGCTAATGGATACCTTATATTATGATTCTACGAAGCGTGATTACGCTCATGAAGTCGTGCGTATTTGGCGCCCGGGGCGAACAGTTGCAATGCGGTCCCCTACGCACCCGAAAAAAATTTATTCGAAATATTTTGACAAGAAAAAAAAAATGTCTTCACTTTTGACATTTAAAAAGTTTAGCAAAATCAGATATTTTTCACAATAAGTATAAGTATAAGTTTTTCAAAAACACTAGCAAAATGAGATATATTTCCCGACCATTTTGCCGCCCCCCAAGCATTGCGCCTGGAGCGACCGCCCCCTTTAACATGAAATCATCGTGCGAAAATAGTTTACATTTTTTTAAAAATTTATAGTTTTATAGTTCCTGAGTATTTTATTTTTATTATTTTGGAGATTTCTGCGACAACAGAGTTTACTTGGATTTTATAGAATTTGTTGAAGATTCCAGTAACGGAATTGGTGTTTATGACAATAGCCTTCTGAAAATGTTGAGGCATTGCCTGAAGAGTTTTTTTTTAAAACCGTCTGTTTAAAACTTTTATCGCTTAGTTGTTTGTAATTCCTCATCAGTAAATTCTAGTAGATTTTCTTTTGAACTACTAATTTAATGCCATGCCAAAAAATAAAATTCAAACTCTTTATATATGTAAATTAAAACAACTTTACATTAATCGAGAGACTTTCGCCAGTTCTGTCATTTTTGCGTTACATTATAGGATCCCGTACTGTCTCTGTCTCTACTGTCTCTCCTTGTATGCGTAATACATTCGAATAACCATACTATAAATGCATTTCCCATAGCTATTTTGTTTTCGAGTTATTTGATGTATAATTAAATTCTCTAGAATCGTAGCCAATTTCTGATCACAGACTTATACTATAATGTCCAAATTTATTTAGGTAAGCTACATCCATTCAAACGTCTGGAAGGTCAATCATTAAAGCATTGGTGGGAGATAAAAATTGAACTCATTTTAAAAGATAACTCAAAATAAAATTAAATCAAAACTAAATTACCCATGTGAAATTAAATTAATCAATATTAATATGCAATATAAAGATTCGTAAAACATAATAATGTTGAAGAAAATCGTTTAAATTTATTAACCAAATGTATACGTAATTAATAGAATTGAAAAATGTAAATTAATATATCAAATAAAAAAATTGTTTTAAACTGTATTCAACTACGAAAACTGTGTTATTTGATTAAGCAAGATTTATTAAAATATGATAACTTGTAACTAAGCAAACCACTAATTAATATCTGAAATTTTAATTTTAAAACGTATGTAGGTACTATGCAACTGTTACTTTTGTACAAACTGTTAATGTGCCAAACTTGAATTTTGTTTAACTTTATATGTTTTACTTAAAATTATCCATCTAACTTAATATAACAAAATTTTTGAAATTGTCCAAAAACTTGCCACAATAAATGTGAAACCTATAGTGAAATCAAGTATACGTAAAATTAACTTTTAACCTCATTGTGCTAAATATTTAAAAACAAAAACTTTTTTCAAAATATAACAATATAAAAAGAAATAACAATTTTAAATAAATACATATAGCAATTTGAAATATAAATATTTATATATATTACTGCAATACTTGCTTAGAGAAAACGAAGTATACTATATGAAATACCTAAAAATCTATGATACATACATATAAGTACATTCAAATGTATACTAAAAATATATTGATTATTCAAAATAATAGAAACTAATTCTTTAATGAAATTTAATGCTTAAGAAATGTAAAATCTGTAAATAAATAATTAAAAAATAAACAAGCGAGTTAAGCTTGAGTTTGCGAAAAAATATTTATAAAATTTAAAAAACTTCTGTATAGCAAAAAATTAGTGCATTGTGAATTTTAAAAGAACTAACTGAACGTATGTATGTACTTGTATATGCCGAATGAAACTTATTCAATGAATCCTAAATATAAATTATAATATTTTATTAACTAATGTGAAACATTAGTTTTTTAGATTTTATTTCTGTTGTGATATTCATTTTAATTTTATGTTATAAAAACTTTGATTTAAATGTAGGTAAAATACCTTAATGCTATCGAATATTAATAATTATTATTTAAATCTGCTTAATATTATAAAAATGATAACAATATAAATACATATGTACTTATAAACTATATTATATAAATTATTATTGAAAATAAAAGGCTCAGAAAAGTATACGATAAAAATGAAAACTTGAGAAATTGTGTTTTATTATCGATGTATAGAATTTTAGAACCACACAGTGTTGGCACATTATCAAAGGAATTTAAATAAAAAAGTTTTGCACTTATTAGGCATATGGGTAACTTTTTAAAGCTAAAGTTAATCAGCATGTGTTGGCTAAAAAGAAATTGTTTCCTTTCAAATTGACGAGTGAATATCCTCCACGTCTTTTTTTTATTTAATGTTAATTTAAATGCTGGAACAATATGAATTTATAAAAATCATGTTAGCTTAAAAGACCGATAGAAAAGAAGAAAGCACTTACAACTTTTCAACAAGGATGAAAGTTACACATACTAAGGGACCGTCCATTAAGTACGTGAGGTATTTTTTTGAAAATTCGTACCCCCTCCTTCTCATTGGTGAGATTCCATCCCTCCCGTGAGACTTACCTTATAATTTTTAAATAATTTATTGTAGTTTATTTCATGCGTTCACATATTTTGTTTCATTTTATTAAATATTAATATTATTAATGTCTTCTATGTACATATTACATTTTTTTAGTAAAATAAGAGAAGAAAACTGAGACTGCTTTTTAGTTGCAGTATAACGAATTTTATAAAATTTAGTTCACGTTACAAAAAAATAGACTGCAACAGTCTGCGAAAATAGTATAAGTTTTAACGAAAAATATATACGTTTCACTGATATAATGTCATTGAAAGTTTACTTTACTTACTTTTTAAAATAACGAAAACTTTGTGTGTGCCTTCCTCAGAACAGTTTTATTCAGTAACTTTTCAATCTTTTGATTTATATGATCATTTAGGGCATTTTTATCGGGGAACTTCAGCTCTGCCGCCTTCCACAAACAAATAATTTCTTGCAGAAGTTTTTCCCGCATCGCATAATACTAAATTATAACTATGGCATCCAGATGGTACTAAAAAACTAGCTGGTAATTCTTTTATGTACGCCTTTATTTTTCCCCTTCATGTTCGCGCCATTATCATTACTCTGTCCTCTGCAGTTATTAATGTTACAGCCGTGATCAGTTAATGTTTTTAAAATGTTTTCTGTGAGACCTGCACCCATTATATAATCTATTTGCAAAAATGAAATAATTTGTTATTTTATTCTTACGCCATCCTCTGTTATATCGACGCATCTTAAGGTGATTGAAAGTTGCTCTTTATGACTTACATACATATATCAGGAGTAGAATCAGCTGTGACTGTATAATATTTTGAATCCTTTATGCGGGGTACTATTGAAGATGCAACTTTTGATGCCATAAGTTCTATTAATTCGTTTTGTATATTTCTGCCACAATGATCAGCTAAGTCACCCTTCGCTGCCAAGCTGACATGCTCTTTCATGATGGGGTCAACCTTTGCCAATAATTGTACAAGGCCAAAGAATTTTCCGTTGTTCGGAGTAAATAATTTATCGGATGATCCTCTAAATGCCATGTTGTTTTTAGTCAAATACAAGGTTATGTGCATCAACCTTTGAAGTATATATGTACATTCTACCATCGTAATCTTTCTTTAGAAATTACCTTCTGTTCTTCTTTGTCAATAGTTAATCCTGATCTCAGCTTCTGTCCATTGGATCGATAAAAATAGGTATTCAAATTAAGTGATTAAGTTGAGCTCTGTAGTACCTGGCGCACCGGGCAGCCGCCCCGATCGACCGCCAATAAAGCCGACACTGGCCACATGCTATACATCCCGAGAAACAAATCAATTACTGCATGAGTCATTTCCTGGTAGTTAAAAAATATCCCGTCTTGGTCATCAGAATTGGTCACCCAGATTACGCGATTTAACTCAGTTGAACTTTTTTCTCTGGCGCTTTTGAAGTCTAATATTTATGTCAACAACTCCACAACTGCCAACGTCTTGAAGAAGGAAATTGAGCATTAATCAAAAACTTTCTATCAAAATTACTCCTCCTTTGAATCTTATGCTTACCACAAGAAATTTCAAACGCAGCTTTTATTGCTTTATTTAAAATATATATTTAGAGGCCAGATAACTATAATAAGGTTTTCTCACTGATATAAAAAAACAGACCATTTTCATTTATTTTCTTTATGCGTTGAAAACGTTGTAGGTCATTAGGGACCTTTTCAATCATCGGAGGGTTAAATTAGAACACATAAGTAAAAATCGGCCTTGATCCAAAAATCTTTAGTGACTGGATAGGAAGATTAAAACTTATTTTTCCATTCTTGGAATTTTTTGTTTCTGTAAAAAATATGACTCATTATTTTTTTTTTTTTATGAAGCTGAAACATATTTGCACAAAAACTTATATATATATATATATTATTAAATGCCTGCTTCATGTAATGGGTGCGACATTTATCTGAAAAAAGAAAAGAAGAAACATTGAAATGCATTGATTTTTCAAAAAAAAAATTACCATTATCCTCCCTCTTTGCTTCTAATATTTTCTTTATAGATCCTTTTATGTAGATTGACTTATAATTAAGTATCGGTAGGATACATTCTGATGGTGTTTGATAATTTCATATGTGATTGGCAGTAACTTTTGTATCGCACATGTTTACGAGTAGGTGCACCGCAATGATATACCCAACATCTTTTCGATTATGCTGCTCGTTGAACTTTTCATAAGAACGATATGATGGAAGGTAACTCCCATGAGTTGACTCCTTCTAACTACATATCCTTTAGTGTATGTGTGTATGTATGTTTGTTCAAGTATTCGTACATATGTACATATGCGTAGTTATATCCTGACAGCTAAATCACAACAACAGCAGTAGCAGGCAGCAGCAGCAGCAAGAGCAACAAAAAACAACAAGAAAATATCATAGCCCTTGATTTTCATGTCACTGCATCGTGGTGCACAAAAGTAACGTTGTGGCATCACCCTATGTTATAGCAATTTAAAGCAACCCTCTACCTTCCAAGATTCTAGCGCCACCTACTTTCAGTGCTTTTTCTTTACGATCACTGGTACAGTGGTTTGGAATTGTGAATTAAATAATTGAAGCCAAGTTAAACCAAAAAATGCCATTTAATTTTCAATTATTTATTTGTTTACAATACGAGATCTTTAGGCCGCAAGATACGGAGGTATCTGGAATTTTACAAGCTTAATGCACAAATACGTAAAAGTTATAGGTTAAATATTGTTATTGTAGAACGAAATTTAAGTATGATATTGGCTAAATTTATTAGCCAATTCACAACGTGTCTTAACGGGCCATAATCAGGCAATTCACAAGGTGTTCTAATATTACACGTTAATATATCAAATTAAAAATTTTGTGGTTTGTGGTTCCATATGGAATTAAAACAAGACAATACAACTCTGCCGCCTATGTTCTTTGAAAGTAGTATTCGTTTTTCTATTTTTGATGTGTCCTCGCAAAGTTGTAGTCGTTTTAGCAAAGGCGCACATTGAGCTATGGCATGCAGGTCGCGCAGCGCCGGCAACACAGGAAAAAAAACTGTGTCGCACACTCGTACTCTCATATTGAGAAGTAGTTTCTTGCACTGTGTCGGTGAAAGCACATATAACGCCAGATAATTGCTCCCAAAATCGATCAATTTTTCTTCACGCTGCACAATTTCAACTGATTGAAATTGTATCAAAGCACAAAAAATAAACAAAAATAAAATGATCCCCTACAAACCAATAAAACGGAGGGCATTAACTAAGCTTAAATAAAAGCTCAATTTACAACAAAAACATGAATTGGAAATTATTTGAGATGTAATTTAGAGACGATATATGCCAAAAAAAAAAAACGATTGCCCAGAGCTATTTTTTTATTTAATGATATTACTTACGTATGAGTTCTTAGAAAGATAACACCACAGCCTAAGTTTCAGCTCCCTAGAAGGTCGTAGTTCTGAGAGTTCGTTTTAAAAATGTTAATTCTAAAAGCCCACAAATTCAAAGTCAATGATATATTTTTATTTTTTATTGTATTTTTTATTCATCTACTATAGTCTATGGTACATATGTATGTAAAAAAATTTGAAGCCCCTAGACCTTAAGAGCTATTTTTGCGATACGATTAGTTGATATAGGTCTTATTAATTATATGATAACTTTGGAAATGGTGCCCCAAATCGAGGTTTTATTCAGAATACTTTAAGCAAATTTCGTTTTGTTTACCTTTTGCACGCTTTTAAATGAGATAATAAATAGTTGACCAAACTCAGAAATTTTAGACATCGAAGTATACAGTTTGCGGAAAAATAGCGATTTTTCGGTAAATTTTGACCTAACAGTACTATGGACATCGGCTACCTAGTAGGTAGCTGAAATTTATGCTGTGGTGATACATTCCAAGTTCCTTTGACGTGTTAAATTTTGAGCATATATTTATTTTAATTTTATGTTTGCGGCGAGAACTTAGGCCTGTTTCTTTGTTGCCTTTTGATGAATAAAAACGAACTTAATTTGGTCGAATTTGTATCAAGGCTAAGATGCCTGGGCTTAATACTTTATAGTTGCCTCTCCTTTGAATATCATATTGATCACTTGTATTCTTCCTTAAATTTTGCTTTGAAGCGTCTCTACTGCCTAAATGCAAAATTACCTTTGCCTATACGAACAAAGGTTACTCATGTGTTGCTCCTCTCGAAATTGCTGTACGGACTGGTTGCTAGGTATGTTTTTAATGTCCGCCTCACTGACCATATATCTGAGCATGTCAAAATCTTGGTGTTTTTTGAGTAAATAATGCAGAAATATCCGCCATATCATGTTTTATTATGTGTGACAGAAACAGAAAGGTATCTTATAAACTTGCCTTGTGAAAAGAGTTTATGTAGACATACTGTTCATCATTTTGATATAAAAAGTAAATTATTGAAAACTTTAAATGCGTTTTTCTCCCACTGTAGGTTTTTTGAGTTATGCCAGTCTCGAAGTAAGTGAGCGATATACATACACATATCTGCCATTATTTGGCGGGAATTTCGATATGAAAACACTTGCATTCTTAGGATTAATTGGAGAATAACATATAAAAAATCAAAAAAAAAAAAAAAAAACAAAAAGTGTTACATGTATTGAAAATAATTTTTTTTAGTTAAAAAGATTAGGGTTTCAACAAATTTATTTAAATCTTTTTAATTTTTTTTATAAAGTTAGAGTCTTTCTTAACAAAAATGATTACATGATTTTTTATCCTATCTCCGATAGTTTTTGAGATATTTCGTTTCAAAAAATGTTTCAAAACGTAAAAAAAAGAATGACCGATATACATATTTCCAATCCTGTCCTTAACTTGGGTTGACACTCATTCAAGAAAAATTGGCCCTAAGGACAGGTGGTAGCCCATGTTTAAGGAGTGATTCGATAAGGCATCCCTATATATTCTATCTTAGTTCTTCGAGATCTATCATTTGGCACACATTTCAATCTGTTATTTTCATTAATGCAAATTGACGCAAAAAGCGATGGCAACATATATATTGAGACAGCATTCATCAGTGTAAGCTAATATATTATATTTAGGTCTCTTCAAGTTCAATCATTTGGCACACATTTTGAGCGAATTAGGCATAAAGTGAAAGAGGTCAAATAAATGCAGGTACTGACTTAGCTATTGATGGAAACACGATTACAACATTAATTGAACATTTTTTTGGAGTGCATTATGAGCTCTTATATTATACACTTTTAATTAAAACAACAAAATTGGCTAAAATTCGGGCATTTTCGGTAATCGGGACGTGCTTTGGCAAAGCAGCCCTGGTTTTTTAATTTCACCAAAATGTCTCACTAACTTTCCCGGTACATCCTATCCTGTAATCTTATACACAGAACTACAGGCAGGCTCTTCGGCTGTATCTACAGTATTAAGCAAATTTCGAAGTAGGCGTGCCAGTGACCAATACTTAAAATACAATAGAAATATCCACTGTATATTGTGCCCATATCTGCAAGATGCACGACGCGACGTAGGTGTTGTATCACATGAAGCGGGACAAAACTTTTAAGAACTTTTTTGTTGCTACTGCTGCTGGAGGAGCTGCTCCTGCTGCTCACAACAAAATGACAACGTACCGAAGATAGATGGATGTTTTGCTTTGGTTGTTGTTGTTTTTGCTGTTACTCTTGTTGTGTTGCGTTGCAGATGAAACACGTTCATCTGCAATGAAACAAAAACTTTTCATTCCCATGCATGGCGTAACACAGAGTGAGCTGAACTGTGCACCTCCACACACACACACACACACACACACACGCCAATGCTTATCTGCCTTTATTGTTGTTGGTGTTGTTTTTGTACCTGATGTCAGGGTTGCTTCATTACGCCAAAAAAGAGGGTGTGATTTGTGTCTGCAGTGTTTGGGTTTTGGAACAACGTCGTCGTCATCATCATCATCGTCGTCTGCCTTATCTTCATTTCAAAGCTATGAGATACGGGTATGTGAAGTGTCCTCTAATTTAACCCATTTCATTAGGTTTTCGGTTTCGTCTTTCAGTTTTTTTTTTTTTTTTTGCATTTGCTGCTAATGTTTTTGCCTTAAATAGGTGCGTAATGAAGACACCCATATACAGTCAATGACAAAAGTTTAACTTTTTTTAGTTTGAACTAAACAGCAACATAAGGGCTATTGTATTTAACTATAATTTTAAGCAATTAACTCGAGTCCATTAATTTCGTTTTTTCTCCAATCAATTGCTGTAGAACCAAAAGCTTTTTATGGTTTTTCACCAAACAAAAATCCCCAGGTCAAGCGGAAGCAGAGCGGTAGATCATAAAAAACTTCGAATGACCTTCATACCTTTTCAAGAATGATTCGGAAATCTTGTAATTATTTACAAATCGAAGCCTATGAGACACCAAAGTTCTATTTGTTGAATTAATTTCAAAATTTTGGTTGTTTGATAAAGAAAATAAAGTCAAAACTTTATTTGAAAGATCAGGTCGCCATTAATGTCGTTTCAAATCAGATCCACCAAATAAGAGAATATGCAAGTCTGTATTATTAACCTAAGGACCACGAAGCGGAATTAAGATGGAGATATTTTATATTATGCATACAACTTTTAAAATTATCAAAAAAATTTTCTTAGTTTTCTTGTACGAAAACTTTTAATTACTACTGTGTTGCCATTTTGACATTTTGGCAAATAAATTTGATTTCGGCGTCAACGCCGCAAGCGTTCGCCACATGAGAGTTTTTGGCTTATCAAAAAAAAAAAAAAACGTAACGTAACGTATGCGCACAGTCGTATCCAAATACGTACGTAATGCAGTAACATATAACAAAAATTTAACGTAATGTGCTACACTTGACACATTTGAAAATTTATGTGTTTGTATCTCATTAGAGTGGAGGAGCCAAATGAACCTTGTTTTCAAATAAAATGTACAACAACGACACAAGATACTCGCAGCAAAAAGCAGTCAAAAACAGCGTTATTTTTGAACTTATCTACGGTGTAAGTAGAAGAGATTTAACTTTTTTTTTTGACTCTAACGATGTTTTCATTTTTCTTTTTTATTTGTAGTGAAATAAATTTGAAGTTGAAATGAATCCGTTGGCAATTGGCAGGAGCAACCAAACTAGATCCTTTTTTTTCATCAAACACTTTTTAGCTCAATGAAACTTTCTTATAACGTAACGTACATTTAATTTGATGTTGGTGTTTCTTCTGTTTACAATAATCAACATATGTATGTGTATGTGTGCGTGGTAAACAAAAGCAGTATTGCCAGCTCAGGAAACTTTCAACTGTCATATGCATGATTTTTTTTAGAGGGTCATAGTTTTGAATTGAAATGAACATAAAGAATTGTATAATGAACCTGAATTTCGGCTTAATGAGCAATGGAATTTTCAGCTCACTTTTCGTTCATCAGGACCGCAGATGAAAGTTGGTCCAAGTGGTGTCAATCGATGATGGGTCCTAGTAATGCTCATAGAAACGGGGTCAATAAATAAAATGAGTAACCTCGTGCTTGGATTTCCGAGCTGTTCAAGAAAAAGTGAAAATTTCATATGAAAAAGCGCATATAGGTGGATCTGGACAAAAGAGGTATCAATCGATAGGCCCTAGGACATAGAACCTAACCTAAAGCCAATAAAATAAAAGTGGCTTAAATTTATTTTTTGAAATTTTTTGCAATTTCCTAGTCAATTTAAATAGATTTCTGATTAATTTAAATATATTCCTTGTTGATATTATTAACAAGCTTCAATTGAGTGTAAACATATATAGCTTTGAATTAATTAATTTTTGTTATTTTCAATCAGATTTCTGGTTAAATTAACTAGATTTTAACATGGCACCAAAACATTTCGTCTCCTAGTTGAATTAACCAGGTCCAATTTGATTATTTTCTCAGTGTAGTTTCTGACTTATGCTGATTATTGCTGCTTTAAAAATCCAAATAGCTCGTGGTATTTCACAAATAAGTACATACTCAATTTCTGGAAAAATTTATCGAAAATCCAAACTGCTCTATATTTTATTTGCCAAAAATGATGTATAAATGCTAAATAATATTAAGTTATCTAGCAGGTTTTACTGAGGACGTACTCAGAAAAAAGAAGTGGGACCTGGACGCAGGTATGTGATTTGAGGACAAATCATGGGCCCTACCCCGAAGCAATGCTAACGCAGTTCCAGTGTAGATGGAGACCTGAAAAAAGGTTGTGGGTTTTAGTGAATTGAGGCACTCTGAAGATTATGACGATAACTTAAGGTGAGTGCATTGCAGGGTTAATGCGATGAACCCACAGCCTCCTCCATGAAAAAAAAAAGAAAATCTAGCGACTAAGGCACGTCCGTGTCTAGAATCCCATAGGCTGAAAATGTGGTTATTTTTTAGATATACTATACATGAATGTGAATTTCAATGAATTTTTTGAATATATTTTTATTCAAAATATCGAAGATGAATTGTTTTCTAAACTTTGGTTATGCAATGGAATGATAAAATAAGAACAAAAGGAAAAATTTGGAATTTGGCGAAAGACCCAACATAAAATATGCTCACTAGGGCGTTTATTTCCAAAGTTTTGGAGATGGATTTTATATTTTTTGCCTATATTTTAGCTTGAGGAATAAAAATAGTTGTCTCAATATTTGAGCTTCCTATCACAAACCTGTAGACGGCGTGGACAGAGTTTTTGTCCGATTTCGTTGAAATTTTACGAAAAAAGCGACTTGCTAAAACGTAGAAAAAGTCTGCCTTAGAAGCGAAGATATAGAGTTTTAGGTATTTTATTTATATGGGAGATGCAACCAACTGTTGTCAAACTACATCCACATTTTTCATCTAGCTGAAAATGCGGGTATTTTAGCCTATGTTTTAGCATTGGATCCGAAGGGAATACTCCCAAAATTTCAGCTTTCTAGATCATACCTGTGAACGGCGCAATCAGTTTGTTTCCAATTACAATTCATATGGAAAAACGAAAAAGCAGAAAAACCAAAGGCAGTTATTTTTTTGCGAATCCATATGAATTGTAATAGGAAATAAACTGTTTGCGCCGTTCAAAGGTATGATCTAGAAAGCTGAAACTTCGGCAGTATTTCCTTCGGATCCTATGCTAAAACATAGGCTAAAATACCCACAAAAAAAAAAAACTCCCCTTTGGGTGTATTTTGTCCGAATTTTCAGCTACATGAAAAATTTGGAAGTAGTTTGACAACAGTGGGTGGCATCTCCCATACAAATAAAATACCTAAAACCCTATATCTTCGCACCTAAGGCAGACTTTTTCTACGTTTTAGCAAGTCGCTTTTTTTGAAAAATTTCAACGAAACGGGGAAGGCGGGGCAAAGTGGTATACCTATCAGGTGAACCAAGTTTCAGCAAAAAATTTTTTTTTTCGCTCAATTAAGCATGTAGGTTATTAGTTCAATCTACATACAGATATTGAATCTATTGAGGTTATTAGGCTCATCATTTTCTCAAGAGAAGATGTTTATTAATCTATGCGAAAAAAAATATTTAATAATGCGAAAAAAAATATTTCAATGCTCGGCAAATACGTAAGTGATACGTTTTGTTGTACTGTAACGCTAGTACTGCGTATATCGATGTGATATTTTGGTGGGAGGTAGAGGAGGGTCTCTAGTACATATAGAGATAATTTGCGGATAAAGGGCACCCCCGCAAAAATGCCCTTATTCCACCCAACTATTCAACTAAAATTTATAAATAGTTGAGCTTTAAAAAAAATGCTCTCAATTAAGAAAAAGCCGTTTTCGACAGTTCTGACTTTTACCAAATGTAGTTTAAGCCTTTCTGTGTTGATAAAAGAAATTTCAAGGAAAAAAAAACTGATGCACTTAAAAATTTTTTGATTTGAAAAAAAGAGCCTCTGGTTTACGATATTTGCAATATTTTCCACAAAACAGTTTACTTTGCACTAGATGTCATCTTTTCATAAGATCCATTAAATTATGAAAAGTTTGTAAAAAAAAATTATGAAATTCCGCTGTTAATTAAGGAAATATCGACAATTTGAAAAAAATTTCTTTCAGAATTTTTTTTTTATAATTTTAAAGGGCAAAGTTCAAATGACCATAACTTTGAAAGTTGGGTCCTTTCAGCAAAATAAGAAAATATGGGTCCCCTAGAATTGAACGCAGAATAATATCTGTAAGTTTTAAGCAAATCTATAAATTTTGTTGATCGATTTGAAAAATAATGTGCCATCAGGTTTATTTTACGAGCTACTCCCTGATTTTTTATTTGTAGCAAATATGAGTTTGGGAGAAAATAATAAAAGTGTAATCAGAAGTTGATGGATGACCTAGTTTCAGAGGTATGGGAGTCGAATGTCTGAGGTATAGCCTTCGGCCGCGGTTTGGTAAATGTATCTTCCAGTGGCGTTCCTCTTTACTTTGATCAGGGCTTAACTGACACATATTTTACAATTCATTTAAATTTTAAAATTGAATAACTATTTAATTGTGACTACATACATATACATACTCTCGAATTGCACAATACCCTTATGAAATGAAAATATCATCATCTGGAAATATTTACATTTATGTTGACCTTTATATTTTACTCAAAGATTTTTTTTAGTATTATTTTTATAGCCCACCTGGCAACACTGAAAAGACAAGCTTGTTGCATACATTTATATGGTTTAGCTTTCAGTTAGACTCCTGGATTGTGTGTATGTGTGTGTTTGTCTGCTTGTATGCGTGTTACGCATTAATCCTTTGTTGGCCATAAATCAGTTATATGCTTCGTATTTATAATGTTTCGCGTACATGGCCATAATTCAGCTTTAATTAACTCGTTTATTAGCACAAATATTAGTAAAACAAGATGATGTTCATGTCTACGAAAATATTCGCTAAGTAGATGGACAGAACTCGTTGCGATAGCTTATTGTAAACTTGTTGTTTTTATATGAAATATGTTTATTGTGAGGACTTTGATTTTTTCACAATCTGTGAATATTTTTTTTTACTTTGTGTGAAACAGACATCTGGTATTTTTTGTGTGGTGATTAATCACAATTTTGTCACCACTAAAAACCTCATGCCAGAAGTATGTATATCTCAAATATTAGCCAATCTTATTAGATTTAAAGTTAACTGAATCCTTTCACGCATTTAGTAGTAGTATCAGTAGTATCATTAATTAAGAATTTTTTTAAAAACTATTAATTCAAAGCATAAACATTTCTTTCGAATAGAGGTCAAATAAAACCGTATGTGCTCACACAACCTTACAAACATTTTTTCTAAGTAAAAAACACGCGTCAGTGATTGGATCCTGCAAATGAATGCTTAGCTTTTTTTTTGCTCATTCGTATACGTAAGGATAACTCATTGCATTGTAAAATCAACTCCACCCAATTGGCCTTCACGAACTAAACAAGCAACCCACCCAAAACAAAAATATTCTTCTTCTGCAATTTCATGCATATGTATGTGCTATCGTGGTGTGTGTGTGTGTGTGCTGGTTGTTTTGGTGTTGGTGTCGGTGTCTATTTCTATGTATGAATAAAGAAAAGCGTAATAAAATTTGATTTATTGTAGACAAGATTCAGGCAGGATGTGTTTTTGTTACATATTTCATATTGCAGTGACTACTGAGCAACGTCGTTTCGCTTCGCTCCATACTACTCTGATCAGCGCGCAGCGCAGTGTTATACTGCACTGTGATATCCTGGCGTATGTAGGATTCTTTTTTTTTTCTTATTATTTAGTAGTTCATTCGTTTACCACCTTCGGAAGCGCCATGTATCATTTATCTATCCATCTCTGATCTTGGTTTCTACTCCGGTTGCTACTCCGCCCACTTTTTTGACACTTTCTGCAAAAGTTTTATTCACACTGCAGGCGTTCGTTTGTCCTTCCATTCTTGCGTAGGTGGAGTGCGCTTACTGTTGGTGTTGCTGTATTTCAGGCTGCCATACACATACATATAGTACATGTGTGTGTGTGTGCTAACAAAAAACTTTATCACATAAAATGTCTTGATTTTTGTACTTAATTTCTAACTCATTCGTTAGGTTCGATTTTAAAACAGGACATGTAAATATTTTTGTACAAATTGAATCTGAAAAAAAAAATATTTGAAAAAGTCAAACACAAAAGTTATTGAAATTCCAATCAATATGAGATCTGTGAATGTTTGACTAAATAAGGCGAAACACGTGTCAACGCCTTGTTGTTATTGCTCTGTTCTCATGTTTGTTAAGTAAAATGGAATTGAATCGATATGTTAATTAATATAACCATCGCTTACCGATGTTTACCGGCTGTAATATTATTGTTTTCATTTAATTAATCTATATATTAATACGTGAATATCGAAACTTATGGTACACTTTTTTAGTATTTATTATAAAGCGAGGTGAATGAAACTTATATGATTTGAAAGGTACTGTTTCGTAGATGTGCACAAAAAAAATTTATAATATGTGCCGCTAATCTTCGTTGCATTGCAACTGCTTTCAGTGGTATAGCTTTAACTCTTTTAATTAAAGATAAAATCTTACACAATGCGTTTAAATTGCCTATTCCAATTTTGGAAACTTCAGTGCCCAATATTACAGTAAATACCCAGTGTGCCACACGGATCCATTTCGGATTCGTTTAGGATCCGCTTTCTTGTATTATTTATCCGAAACGGATTCCGATTCTGATACGATTCGGATGCGAAATCATGGGTGATTCGCCTCCAAACAGCGGGAAGGATCGTCCGCGTTGTCGGATCCGTTTCGAACTCGGAACGGACTTCATATAAGGATCCGTTTAATAATAAAACGTTTCGGACTCGTTTTTCTAAATAAAACGGATTTTACTGTATCAAATAAACGCCATTAAAAATACATTTTTCTATTTTGATTATTTACTTTCCATCTATTTTTCTGATCCTGTTATTGTTTACTTATTGTTTATTAATGTAATTAATACGTTTTTAAAACTTCAAAGGAGAAATCCATTTTTTTTTTACCTGTGTCACCGATCACAGAATTGAACCTGCGCGTCCTGCGTCATGCCACTGTTCAAAGATGCTCATCTTACCCAACTCAGCTACCGACATCATTTTTAAGACCTACTAAAATGATGTCGTTAAACTGCGCATGCAACAACCATTGTCTAATCAGGGAAGCTTCGGTTCAAATCCCGGCGACGACATATTTTTTTTTTTATTTTTTTTAATTTTTTTATTTTTTAATTTGATAGTATTTAAAAAACAAAAAAAGAACTATATATATAATGAAAATATCTCTAAAACTGGCTTTTATATTAATAATTAAAAACGAGTCCGGATCGCATCCGTTTTATTAAAAAAAACGGATCCATAACGTACTCGTTATTTATTATTAACATGTAAGGCAGTTTTCAAGATATTTTCAATATATACATATATAGATCTCTACTTCTACTCTACTTTTAAAATAAAAAATAAAATAAAAAAAATAAAAATTATGTCGTCGCCGGGATTTGAACCGAAGCTTCCCTGATTAGACAATGGTTGTTGCATGCGCAGTTTAACGACATCATTTTAGTATGTCTTAAAAAGAGTCCATAACCGATCCGTTTTACTTACAAAAAACGACTTCGGAACGGATCCGACAAAACGGACGATCCTTCCCGCTGTTTGGAGGCGAATCACCCACGATTTCGCATCCGAATCGTATCAGAATCGGAATCTGGAACGGATTCGTTTTATTAACAAAAAAACCAATCTGAAACGGATCCGAATATGAAGTCCGTTCCGAGTTCGAAACGGATCCGACAACGCGGACGATCCTTTCCGCTGTTTGGAGACGAATCCACCACGATTTCGCTTCCGAATCGTATCAGAATCGGAATCTGGAACGGATCCGTTTTATTAACAAAAAAACCAATCTGAAATGGATCCGAATATGAAGTCCGTTCCGAGTTCGAAACGGATCCGACAACGCGGACGATCCTTTCCGCTGTTTGGAGACGAATCACCCACGATTTCGCATCCGAATCGTATCAGAATCGGAATCTGGAACGGATCCGTTTTATTTACAAAAACCGACTTCGAAACGGATCCATTTTGTTCACCAAAAAGGAATCCGGAACCGATCCGTATAAGAAGTCTGTTCCAAGTCCGTAACGGATTCGATTTAGTTTAAAAAAATGAGTCCGGCTCGCATCCGTTTAATTTAAAAAAAGGAGTCCGTAACGGATCCGTTTTAGCTAAAAAAAACGATTCCGTAAAAGATCCATTTATGAAGTCCATTCCGGATCTGTAATGGATCCGTTTTAGTTAAAAAAAACGAGTCCGGCTCGCATCCGTTTTATTTAAAAAAAACGAGTCCGTAACGGATCCGTTTTAGTTTTAAAAAAACGAGTCCGTTCCGGGTCCGTAACGGACCCGCATCCGTTTTTGTGCACATTGGGTAGTAACTACGGCCAATACATTAATTCTTATTGATGAAGTTTCCATGTGTCCACTTCAAGTACTGATAGTTATAGATAGACTATTCAGAGATTTGTGTTCGGACGAAGCTAAAAAGGATAAACCGTTTAGAAGTAAAATTATTCTTTTGTGCGACAAATTTTACCGGTTGTTCCACACGAATCATGTGCAACATTACTTGAAAATTGCATTATAAGTTCGAATGAGTTTGCGACATTTCATCTTGTCACTTTAACTAAAAATATGAGGGCTCTACCAAATGAATTGAAGTACGTTGAATTTTTAAAACAAATTGGTAACGGCGAAGCACAGCAATTTCCACAGTTTGGTGAAAACGTTATTGAAATACCACAATTAGTTGTTGATCACAATAATATAATTAATTAAATTTATGGCAACATTGAAGATAGTGCTTCACCGAGACGAGAACAATACGATTATTTAAAAATTATCGTATCATCCTCGTAGTGGAGCTTATCGTCTCGTACTCGTTCTCGTTCTATAATTTTTTGACCAGTATCGTTATCGCTATCGTTCTCCTCGTTATCGCCGATATTTCTCGGTTAATATCGTTTACATTTATTTATACACTTAATACTAGCTGGACCAGTGACCTTGCCTGCGCACTACCCGTTTTTCCACCTCTCTCACACTTTACGCAATCCTTACTGCAGACAATTGGGTCCATGGATCGAATTTCTAAAATTGGTATAAGTACCAAGAATAAAGGGTTTGCTTGTATTGGAGAAGGTAAGACCCATTATCCAACGCCGTAAAAGTGGCTCCATCGCTGTCAAGAGTAAACAAAACAAAACAAGTCACGGTCAAATGTGATGTGAATCCTCAAATTTTGTTTTGATTTTGTTTTTATATTTTTACGAACTTTTTTGTTCGTTTTCAGAAAAAAATATTAACGTCGGTTTATGCACATACATGTGTTTATTAAAAATATAGTGCAAATTATTCAAACGTGTATGGTATATGCGCGTTCAACGTTCTAAATCAGCGGTTGGCAAGCACAGGCACTTTCTGCCCTCGGTGCCCTTTCCGTTATTCGACGCACAAGCAAGCAACCAAAAGTTCGCAGAATTTCAACGCTATCGGCACAGCGTTGAGTTGAGTTCTAATGAAAACAAAAACAACACACACAGGCATTAGCGACGACGCCGCATTGTGTTTCGACGAATGTAGCAATTGTTTTTGTTTGTAGTGCAATTTGGTTTTTTTGTGCTGTTGGCGAATTTGGAAATGAAAGCAAAAAAAACTTTAAAATTTAGTTTGTTGTTGCTTGATGTTGTTGTTATGCCCTTTTGCTAGATTTTCGTGCGCACCGCTGTTCTAAATAGTTATCGTACGATAAACACTATATTATCGCCGAGAACGAGATATCGGTCAGACATTTTTCGTTCTCGGCCTCGGTCCTACGAGAAATAATTTTTTTAATATCGTCTCGTTATCGGAACCGAACGAACGATATTTATCGGTTTTCGGTGAAGCATTAATTGAAGAAAACATTTTGTCACAACGCATTTTACATACATTCAAAATAACTTAATAATAATAACTGACTTAGCTGACCCTATTTCAATGTGAAATTTGACTTAAACGAGTATTCAAAATATTTCTTAAAATTAAAAGCCTCTTAAGAAAATTTAGTTTAAAAAAAGGCGGCTTAAGTCAAATTTCACATTGAAATAGGCTAAGTATAGATTATAGATAAAGATCTTGAATAAATTTTTTGAATTTGTTTATTTTGTTTCAAATCGATTGGGAGGGCGTCGCATTTGATTTTCCCTTAAGTCAAATTTCCATTGAAATAGGCCGAGTAAGTGTTAAGGATAAAAATTTTAAATAAATTTTTTGAATTTGCTTATCCTGTTCCGAAGCGATAGGGCGGGCGTCGCATTTGATTTTCGCTTAAGTCAAATTTCACATTGAAATAGGGTCAGTAAGGGTTAAATATAAAATTTTAAATTAACTTTTTAAATCGTATTTGATTTTCGCTTAACCCTTTCGGAACTTTTGACTTAAAAACTAGTATTTTCTGTTTTCTTACTCTTAAGGCCAACTTAAACAATAATTGATAAGTTTTATTTTAAAATGTGGTTTTTGAAATTCAGGCCATATGGCATAAAATTTACTAAAAGGTGATAAAAGTATCAAAATGAAAATTTAAATGTTTGATATAATTCCGATGACTTTGAGCTAAAACATATACATATACAAGATTTTTTGATAAAAAAGAATTCAATAGGGTGTAATGCTATACACCTGTCTCTCGCTTTGCGCGACTTCAGTTTGCGCTAATTCACCTTTACGCGAAATTCATTTGATTTGCGCGACTATCCTCGATCTGCGCGGGTTAGGCATGCTATGATCTGCTTAAGCAGATGGACAGAACATTGCTGTAGAAGAGGTGATTGAGCTTTTTGATAACCGTGGGCATTTGGAAAATCCTGAAGGGATTGAAACTGCACAAGAACAGATGACGGTGACCAACTTGGCAAATGTTTTAGTTTTGGGTGAAAAACTGGTACAAGAAGCTGTAAAAATTTGTACAGATGACAGGCGTTTGCACCTTACCTGGAGCTTCATTTAGAGAAATCGAAAAAAGTAAGGCAATCGGTTGTGACTGATTTCTTTAAAGGACCACCAAATTTGTTGTAAGACGTATTATTTTAACTTGTTATAAATTAATTTTGTTTGAATTACTGTTTTAAAGCTCGTTGTTCCTTTTTATCTATTTTAAACAAATGTTTTTATGGTAATAAATGATTTTGTATAGCAAAGTAATAGCTACAGTGTCGTGAATTTCTTTTAGTCTTATATATTTCTCTTGTCAGGAACGTAACCCCCTAAATTACATGAAGTTCTCACTTCACTTTACGCGGTTTCGCTTTGCGCGACACTTTTCATTCCCCTAACCCCCGCGCAAAGGGAGGAACGGGTGTACTATAGTTTTTTAAACATTGTAATAACCTTAACTATAAACAAAATTAATGAATATAAAAGCGTCCACTGCCGCTGCAGCTCTTTCAACAAAATGAAAGATTTTAGCACCTTTAGATAAAATTCATGCCATATGGCATAGCGCGACATAACTAACTAACTTTTTTTATAGTTACTAAGCTAACATTAAGCTTCAAAATGGCATACAAAAAATTATCAAATAAAACTTTTTATTTAATAAAAAAAATTAAAGTATGAAGTGGTATTTTATTGTAAAATACGGCAGCTCACTGCGTTCACCAATCAATACAATTGTACACAATACTTCCAGGAAAAATAAGAAAATAAAAAAAAAAATATTTTGAAGTTTTTTTTGACTTCAAACAGACGTTGAAAAACGACTATGCCATATGGCATATGGCATAGAATAACTGAAAGGGTTAAGTCAAATTAGATTTTGAAATAGGCCGAGTAAGGGTTAAACATAAAATTTTTAAATACATTTCTTTATTCTATTTCGAACCGATTTGGGGCCGTCGCATTTGATTTTCGCAAAAAATCCAAATAAGAACCACCCTAATGTACATAGTTATTTTCAAACAAGACTATAAGAAGAATTGTTTCAGGACTTTCTTGACAACTTAATGTTTATTTCTCGAGGAGTGAAGTTTAAAGGAAGTAGGTACTCAATTAATTTTTATCTATTTAAGCAAAAGACGCGCCGCTCTTTGCATAATATTTTTAATTGTAATACGTAAATCGTTCAATATGTATCTGTTGAAACATAGTTTTCTTTAATTTAATATTTCGATTTTTGTTTTGTTTCTTTTTTTTAGTCAGTTTTTCTTTCGACTCTGGATGGATTGAATCTGATTGTGAGTGCTAAATCCTGTGAGTGGCGCATGGCTGCAATACAAGCCCAATACTTCCACCTGCTTCTTTGTAACAACCCATTCAATACCGCCATCTTTTCATTTGTGCATTGGTTTGGCTGAATGTAACGGTATATTTTATGATGGCAGCGAATGTCAGTGCATTCAGGTGAATTATAACTGTTCTTGGGTCGTCCTTGTTCGTCGCGTCGCCTTGTAGTGATGCTGCTCAAGGCAGCTCATAGCTCTGTTGTATGCAGGGTTGGGTGTGGGGCGTTGCACATAGTTTTCATACATTTTTGATCTATGGACTTTCGAATGAACGTTCGTTCGTTTGGTTGTTGTTCTTTTTTCTGTTATTTTTTAAAATTTATAGTTTCTTCTTTTCTCACTTCTTCTTTTGGTTCGTCGTTTAGCATTTTCTGTTTTGATTTTTTTATTTCATTTGTTTTGTTTTGATTTTTTATTTTTTTTGCTGCTGCTCTTTGCTGCTGTTGGTATTTATGGATTTTCATTGGCGTTCTGATGCAGCAGCAGCAAGAGCAGGAACTGAAGCAACATCAGCAACATAGCAACGGCGTTGTCAAAAGCTGTATGATTTATTGAACTGACAGCAGTGAATTTTGTCGAGTCAAGACGAGCTTCGTTTGGTTTCTATACTTTCTTCTGCAGTTGCCATCACGCCTCAACTCAACCCCTTCTTTCCCCAATTCCTTGCTTCAATGTCGTTTTTTTTTTGTTCCCTGTAGTTCGTTGCAACGCCAGATAGAAAGAAATGGAGTTTTGATTTAGTTCGAAAATTTTATCAACGAAACACTTTTTATAGTTTCTTCCTCCTCTGTTACTCCCGTATTTTGTATATACTTTTGTACCCTATGCTCGGTAACTTTTCAGTTAAGTTCCAGAAATGACAAATGTATGTATGTATGTATGTTTTAAGAATTACCAAGAAATAAAAAAAAACCAAATTTAAGTTGTAAACTTCTAAGGGAAACAAACTTTATTTTGGGAAGGCCGTTAATTCATTGATGTCAACTTCGATGGAACTATTCAGGGCGTGAGTGATGGTTTAGTAGCGTACATGCATCAAATCATCACTCAACTGGTGGCAGTCTTATGCCCTGCAAAAACTAGAGGGGCATATGAGACGTTCTTTTACAAACCCAACGAAATTTGAAAAAAATTGACCGACACATTTTTGATTTGGCTGATATTTTTTTTTATGGGTTCTGTATCGAAAAAGAAGAGAAACATGTTCGAAGATTTTTTTAAAACAAATTTTTTTTTTTTTTAAAATTGAGCGAATTTAAATTTTGAGAATTTTGTGATTTTTGGCTTTATTGATTAAATTGTTTATAACAATATTAATTTGTTAATAATTTTTCAAGATATAATTTTTTTAATAAAGTTAATTTTCTTAGCTTTACAATGAAAATAATTTTAATGGAGTTATGAATTGTTGTTTGAGTCTCCAAGCCAAAAATCACGAAATTCTCAAAATTTAAATTCGCTCAATTTAAAAAAAAAAAAAATTCAAAAAAATCCTCGAACACGATTCTCTCCTTTTTCGATACAGAACGAATAAAAAAATGCCATAGACCAAATCCATTTCAAACCATGCAGTCGGAGTGACTTCAAATTGCGGAATTGGTTGCCGATTAAATATGTTGTTTTTCAAAGTAATTAAGGAAATATACCGTTCCCCGATTTGATTGAAAATTATTTTTTACGAAGTTATGCCCATTTAAAGTTTTAGTGTCAGAGCTTGAAAAATCGTTGAAAATTGTTTCAAAATAGTCGCATTTTCATCCAAATTAAAATAATTAACTTTTGTCTTTTGATTCTAATAGAACTTCTGAATTTCTGTCGGAATCTTTAACAAATTTTGAAAATTGTTGAAAATTGGTGGAGTTATAGCGCTTTTTACGAAAAATAACAAGGCTGATTTTCTCAAAAACCCCAATTTTTTTTCGCTTAAAATTTTACTATGGATTTGTATTAATATGATAAAGAAATGACATGAGTTTAATGCCTGTTAAACACATTTGAGGTCAGGAGATTTTTTTCCCCAAAATGAAAATGTCAATTTTTTTTCATCATTGCCAAGCCACTCTACAGTACTATTTTCAAAGCAAATAACAACAGCAACATTCCAAATTACTTTCTGCAAGTCCTGCTTGCATTCTGCATACTTTTTTCATCGTTATTTTCGTAATAATATTTTACCATAGGAATTATATAAAAATATTGTACGCACATATAGCTTTTTCGCTGGCAAAGTCAAGCAAACAAAACATTCAAAACCCACAGAAGTACAATCAGTGAAATAGCTATATTTGCGTACAATGTTTTTATGTATTTCCCATAATAAAATGTTATTACGAAAATAACGGTGGGGTACAGTTTTAATAAATTTATTCTTTCATCTCAGATATGTGACTCTTGTGGTAACATTTTTTCATTAAGTTTGACATCGATTTAAATGTTTGCAAAATAAAGTTACAAAAACTGGATTTGATTGAAAAAATTATAGTCATTTTCGGAATCAATGGGCAAAAATTGGAATGTGAACTCGGAACTATGCAATTTTTATTTTCATCAAAATTGCATGATGAGGTGCCAACTTCCTGGAGCCATGAAACACTGCTAAAACTATGAAAAAAGCTTATGGTATGTGAAACTTAGCTTCGGTCTGACCGAATGTAATTCACTCATCTCCGTCACATTTTTATATATAAATATTGTGTGTTGCTCAACTCATGTTTGCATTTCATTCAATAAATCAAGATATAGGATGCCTTCTGGGCGGTATAAATTGTTGATTTATCTACTTCTCAAATACATAGGTCCTAAATATTTACAAAATATATATAAGGAAATATTATACCGCGGTGTTATGCTAACTTATTGAGAGACGAACTTGGTCATAGTACTCGTATGTACTTAAAAGAAGACTCAAATAATATATGTAGATAAAGACCTAATTCCAAATAAATCATTTGATATAATGTTACATTGCCAGAAATATATGATTCCTAGCGAATTTTTATTTAATGCTATACGCGTCCTAATGTCGGCTGTTAAAAGCGACAAAATATAAGATTTATGAAAAAATTTCCTGGAATAATAGAGCTACATATCTGACTTCTGAGGCTTACGTCCCGCAGACTTTTCCCAATCTAATATATTCTAAGTTACTAAAAGATCTTAGATAAAGTAATAGATAAGACAATTTTTCATATAAAAAAGCTTAGTGCATAAGTTATATAAGTTCAACTATAAAGTTCAAAAATAGTTTTATTGATCTTTCTGGTTTTATCTGACGTATAATATAATACCATCTTTCCTGATGAATCTTACACACGCGAGTTTTCTATAGCACCTCTTCGCCAACACGTTTTTCTTTTTATAAAAGCAAAAATTTTAAAAATATCAAGGGTAGTATCAAACCTAATGCACACACACAACTAACTTATAGATTGTCCTACTTAATTCCTTGTAAACATTAAAATAAATAAATGACTCGAAAGCGATTCAGCATTACGAAATTCTTTGCATTTGTACAAAAATGTGCTCGGACATTTTTCGAAGATGAGAAGCTCAGAAGTGGCATAAATATTGCACCAACACCAATATGCGAACCCATACAAGCAAACAAAACCCTAGATGCTACAGTTGAACACAACATACTTCGTACAACCAAAAAGATTCATGGAAGCAAAAAAGAAAGGATTTCATAAAAATTGCGCAATTTAAAATGTCACAACATAAATTCTGTTTGCGCGCGTCCTTTATGTCCGAAAAAGAACAACACTTGCAGAAAAAAAAAACTTTAGAAGGACCTTCTAACGATTCTTTGCCAGGCAATGCGTCGCAATGTCCTTCAAAGTAAAAAAAAAAACACAAACGGAAAAAACAGCAACAGAAATTGCAGAAGTAAAGCTGAAATGCACACAGCCAAAGCGTACTATTTTGACCAGTGAGCACAGAACATGCAGCAAGAAGTATCTTCTCGAGCGACACTTGAAACAAACGTAGGGATGCGATGCGAAGCTCAAATCATCAAACAATTTTGGGTGCAAAGTTGATTTTAGAGCTTCGTCATACCCGTCTCTAATTGTTCGTTCGCTGTTGTCATAGTTAAACAGTGATACCGCCAAAAGAAAAGGTGAACGATTTGAAATTTGTGGTACACAAAGTGTCCGTTGCCCTCCCCATAAAGAACGTTCACAAAGGTTCATACTATTCGCACCCTTCAATATGCTGCGCCATTCGCCTCTGCTCTGCGAGCTGACGCCAGTTAGAAACACCTAGCGCGTACAGGTTCTCGTCAACTTGGTTCTTCCATCGGAGATTAGGACGTCCTTTTCTGCGAGTTCCACCAATACATTCCGAATATAGTACCTTCTTGGCAGAAGCGTTATTGCTCATTCGTTCAACATGACCTAGCCAGCGTAGCCGCTGTATTTTTATGCACTTAAAAAAATCAATGTCGGCGTATAGCTCATACAGCTAGAGATTTCATCTTATACGGTATGCGTCGTTGATGCAGATAGATCTTGCAAAGAATTTTTCTCTCGAAAGCTCCCAATATCTTCTTATCGTTGTTCGTCATCATTCATAATTCAGCGCCATACAACAGGACGGGGAGATGAGTGAAAGCGTTGTTTTTGTTCTTCGAGAGAGAGAGCTCTACTTTTCAATTGCTTACTGAGCCCAAAGTAACATCTGTTGACAAAAGTTTTTCTTCGCTGGAACTCCAAGCTGATATTGTTATTATTGCTAATGCTGGATCTAAGATAGACAAAATCCTTGACCATATCAAAGGTGTGGTTGTCAACAGTAACGTGTTAACCAAGACGCCGGAACTCTTTGTTTGTTAACACGATATTTTGTCTTGTCCTCGTTCACCACAAGACCCACGCGACGCTATTATCTTTCAATTTTGGAAAATGCTGCACTGACTGCCCGCGCATTGGTGCCAACAATGTCAACATCATCAGCATATGCTAGCAGCATGACACTTTTAAACTTGCCAATTCTTACTGTGCTGGTGGTATTGGTTAGCGTCATACTGCAGAGTCGGATGAGCTTTGCAGGGATGCCGAATCCGGACATAGCGGCATATATGTGATCCCTTATCGTACTGTCGAATGCAACTTCCTAGTCGGCGAATAGGTGGTGGTGGTTGTCGATGTGCTTTTCTCGGGTCTTCTCCAGGAGTTTGCGTTGTATAAATACATATCTGCTCAATGGTAGACTTGCCAGATCTAAAGCCACACTGATAAGGTCCAATCAGTTTCTTGACCATGGGCTTCAATCTTTCAAATAGTACGCTTGACAGAACCTTATATGCGAAACTAAGTTACTAATAAACAAAAAAAAAAAACAAAAAAATTGAGTTATTTTTCCCGAAAGTTATTTTTATCCGAAAAGGACCAACCCATCCCACCTGCTTTGTTCTCTTTTGTCCGTTCTTACGATCCTGCTGCGGACATCTTTTATGGACAACTTCTTAGCACAAGCAATATATAATGAATTTATTCCACCCACAAAGCACTGTGCGCCGACGTCTTCGTCATTTACTTACTCAACTGCGCAACTGTGCATCTCTGACACAACTTTTCTGGTACTGGTTGCCACTGTTGCTGTTGGTGCTGGTGCTGGACATAAATCAGTTTGGTGGTATGTGACTTTCATTTTTTTCTTCTGATGTTTGTTTTTAATTTTTTTTGCAATGTTTCTTTCTTTTTATTTGTTATTTGTGTTCTGACTGCGGTCCTGTCCATTTTGCAGATGTCCTTTTAGTTGTTTCATATTATTATTTTTATTTTACTTTACTGATGCTGTTGTTGTTTCCCCTGCCTTATATATATTTATTTACATTTGTATGTATGTATAAGTGTGTGATTGTGTCCTGTTGGACATAATCGCGCCTTGCATTGTTGCTTGATGTTTGCTGCCAGTGCTGCCCCCGATGCTGGTTGTTGTTGTTACTGTTGTGGATAGGAATTTATTTTGTTTGTTATTTTTGAAGATTATGTGTGTTTTGTATCCTGACAGGGATCAGCATAAAATTTTGCAAGTTGAGCTTTTCTCATTCTCTCCTGGCTATTTGTTGTTGTTGTTGTTGTTGTAATGCATCTTTTGTACTTTAGCTCAAAGTTTGTTCAAGGTGAGGAAAATGGAATGTGTAAACAGGACTAAAGTGGTGAATATGTAATGAGTGAGACAGGTGAACAATATACCGGTGTAGATAGATGTTGCCAGATTATTACTAAAATATAACCTGAATACTTTCAATATGATAAAAAAAAATGTATTAAGCTTGTAAATCCCACAATGTACCACTTTCCTTTGTCTTGCAATTTTACTGCATAAGTAATATATATTGTACGTGCAACTAACACAGATTTGCACGAGCTAGAGGGCAGGTGATGATTAATTTAGAGGGTGTAACTATATGAACAAGTTGAGGAGTTCTTCGATATGATTCTGTTTTTCGTTCAATTATATATTCGGTTGTTTGAAATTAAAAAAATGTTGACAATGCCTCAGTGTTTCGTACTCCTTTCGTTTAGTTAAATAAAACTATGGGATATGTCAGCTATTAAAAAAAGTTTCCAAAAAAAAAAAAAAACCAAGCAAAACAGATCTATACGTTTTTTGACTTCCTTGTCCCTAAATATGTATTATCGTATAATTTTTATGTAATAATACAATACAACTGGTGATTTCTTAAGCGTTTTTTTTATGAAAATTGAAAAAGAAAAAAAAAAGTAGCGGTTAAATAAAATATTTAATTGGAGCGAAACATCAATATTTTTCTATTTACTTTTTCAAGACTATTTCAGGTAAATGTTTCCCGCGGCTACATCTGAGGTGGTTCATCCGTAAGCTTCAATTTTGGCATACTTTTTCCAGCATTTCGGCCGGTATCTCACCAAATGGGTCTTTAATGTTGTCTTTTAGGGCTGCAATTGTAGCTGACTTGTCACTGTACTCGAGAGACTTCACGTATCCCTATAAAAAAAGTCTAGTGGGGTTAAATCACATAATCGTGGCTCACTGTACTCAAGAGACTTCACGAAGCCCCACAAAAAAAGAGTCTAGTGGGGTCAAATCACAAGATCTTGGCGGCCAATGGACTGCTCCAAAACGTGAGATTAATTGCTTGATAAAAAATTGGATCTTCATCCAACTTTTTTAAAGCCCATTCACCAAACAAACGACGTTGTGGTAGATCACCCGGCTTCAGTTCTTGCACCAGCTGTATTTTGTATGGTTTCATACGGAGGTCCTTACGTAAAAACTCTTCTGCTTTAGCCAGGCCGCCATCAAGGCTCTAAACTCGGAGACGATAAAATTTAAATTAGTAGTACTCTATGCAGGAAGGCATTAGATAGGCTGGGGCGTCCGCTCGACATAACCTTCATATGAGTTCCAGGCCACAGGAACATTCAGGGTAATGAAAGAGGTGACGAATTAGCAAAGCACGGTTCCTCCCTTGATGAAACCTGAGTTCAGATTTCATCCACACTCCTATTAGTACAGTTAAGAAAAGGGTATTCGGGCTCTTTCTTTCCCAGGCAGCAAAGGACTGGAAATCCCTGCAAACCTGCAGAACATCCAGAGCAATATGGCTATCGTATAATAATTCAAAAACCACTAACATATTGTCCAAGAGCCGCAAAGAAATCGCGAGAATCACCGCGACTTGCACTTGACACTGGACTATCGGTAAGCATGCTAAAAAATTAGGCATCCCATTCAATCCTTATTGCCGTAGTTTTCTGAATGTAAACGAGAAAGAATCTGTTGAGCAGTTTCTCTGCATCTGTCCGGCCCTTGACAGAATCAGACTCAGTCCTCAAGGACAAGCTTTCTTTAACAACCTCAGCGAATCGGGCCGAAACTGTCTCAACAGGACTAAGACTGTTATTTATTTACCAAATTTTAAATCTAATCTGATAATTTGCAAGCGATGGGAGCTGTTTCTTTTGAAACTTCACTGTTTTGTAGTTTTCAGTGTTAACAAATATCCAGATGCAATTTTGCATATCAAATTCTTCGTTTTCCTATATGTTTTTTATTTATAAGATTAATCAGATTGATAGATAACGAATAAAATTTTAACATGATTTAAAGCTTCAAGCTAAATAGCTCAGTAGACTAATACAGGGCTGTAGTACCAAAATTTTATTATTCAGACCTGTTCTGATTACGATTTAGTTCGGAAGTTTTGAAGTACGAAGTTGATAGTTTGAATTTGCTACGTAGTTGTTTTTTTGAACTTCGAACTTAAGTTCGATTATAGTTCCGATAGTTATACTAACTTTTATTTTTTGTATGATTCTAATAGAAGCTTCAAATTTGAATTCCGTTTCAGAAGCTAATCCGAAATGGAATCTGAATAGGCCTGATTATTTTAAAACTCGACAGAAAGATACAACACAATTATGCAAACACAATCTGGAAAAAGTAGAGTTCTGGCAAGTTTGTGTGGTACCTACCTTAGACATAAAGCACTTAAGTAATACATGTAGACAGTTTTCCATGTCAATGTAACGAATGACATTAGGCAACACCAGCACCATCGAAACGAAAAATGGTAAGGTTTGAAAAGATCAATGTTTGGATATTATATTGGAATGTTCTTTGCGGAATTCATAAACTGGTCCTTTCAGCAGTACCATATGTACGTCACATTACCGAGCTTTCGCGTTCTTTTTGGACCAATATTACTACGAGGATTTTTTCTGCGATATCGGTAGATTTAAGGATTTTCTTTTACCTATTCTTTTACCTTTCTTCTCATTTACCTACACATCTCATTTTCTTAACAAATCAAAACAATGCATTGAATTGTTATGGGTTGTCTTTTGCGAGTTGGCTTAATATAAATAAAATATATTTAATCAGACTTTTCATAACACTGGCATCGCCTTGACGAACGGACAAAAATTAAAGAGCACATGTACAAGTTCAATATGAGCATCATAAAAGGACATCACTATAACAGGAACAGATTATTTGCTTACATACAAATCTAAATAAATACGAGTAGGTACATACATATATTTAGAATGTACTCCTTTGTATAAAAAAGGCTTACTTGGCCGAATCTGAAATTATATTTTGCTGACAGTTAATTACAGCGTGCCGTCCTCCGTTCACTTTAGATTTATTTGACATTTTTATGTGAGTTATTTTATTTCTTTTGCTATCTCACAGTCTTTCGTTCCATACTCTTCAAATCTACTACTCATATAAATACAGGGTAAATGTGACAGCACGACTACGTATCAGGGACATGAATATCCTTTTTATGGCATTGCCACTTTGTACGATGGATGCGACTGTCGCCATAAATTATAATAATTACATATAAAGTTATTAATACACTTAAACAAGCAACAAACACACACACACACATAACCACTCGCACCAACACAGACATGCTTGATTTTATTATATAAAAATGTACACGTTTATCTCATACTACGTTCATAATAAATTAATCAATACAGGGTGTCTCAGGTGGAGTAATAATATTTAATTTGTAGAATTTTAAACAGAAAATAAAGTATAGCTTATATGTACACTGAGAAAAGGATTTGTTTCAATATAACAAAAGTATATTTCATATAGAACAATCAAATATTTATTTGAGTTAGACATATTGTATTCGGAGCAAATAGTGGTAAGTGTTGGTTGAAGCATTTTATCTTTGACTCAATCAAATATTTAACTGCTCCACACCGAAAAAAAAGACCGTACTAAATTTGAAGAACTGCCTTCCTCCGATTTAGTGTAAAAATCTTCCTTAATCTAAGTTATTTTTCCTCATATTGATGAAAATATCGTTTCATTTAGTAATTGAGTCCTTTGAAATGAGTTCATGTTTCATTAAAGCAAGTCAAAGCTCTTCCTCAAATATAGAGTTTGTGGGTTTAGTTAAATTTTCCTTTGAAATAGTAAATTTTTCTTTGGGAAGAATTTTTGAGGACAACTTGTTCCTCATTTGAGTAAAAATTTCCTCAATCTAATGGAATGTTTTGTTTAAGGAAAATCGTACTCAGTTTTAGTTAGTTTCTTCAAAAAATTTACTATAACGTAGGAAAATTTTCCTTAATAAATGAGTGGCAGCACATGCTGCTTTACTCGCTGAAATTAATATCTATTCTTCTCGTAGGTATTTTGTTTTTGTCTATATACTTATAGTTCTCTACTTGTTTTTTGTTTTTTAAATAAAAAAATAAAAAAAAAAAATTATGTCGTCGTCGGGATTTGAACCGAAGCTTCCCTGATCAGACAATGTTTGTTACATGCGCAGTTTAACAACATCATTTTAGTATATCTTAAAAATGCTGTCGGTGACTGAGTTGGGTAAGATGAGCATCTTTGAACATTGGCATGGCGCAGAACACAGGTTCAATTCTCTGATCTCGGGGTGACAGGTAAAAAAAAATTTAAGTTCTCCTTTGAAGTTTTAAAAACGTATTACCATTAAAATAAGAATGGCTGACAATAAGTAAACCAACAAATAATAAAATAGAGGAAATAGAAAATTAACAAATTTTTTTGAAATCAACGAATTTATTTTAAGTAAATTTCTTTTATTTAAGGATACCTTCATCCTGAGAAAAAGTAAAATTTTCCTCAGTTTTATAACCTTGTCCTCACATTGAGTAAACTTTTCCTTATTTCAAAGCAGCAACATTTTCTTGTACTAAGGAATCCAATTTACTTATTTTGAGGAACCCATGGCTTTAGCTCGTATTGAAGGACATTTTTTCCTTACATTTAGGCATTTTTCCTTAAACGGAGTAATTTTTTTTTTTCGGTGTATAATTGCCAAATCTTAGTTTGAAAACTCACCCAACATTATCAACAATTATATAAAATTATTTTGGTATCCTTTCTTTTGAACCATTTGAAATCAGCAAGGAGTAATTCTGAAAATCCAGATATCTAATGGCTGTATTTTCTTAATTTCGGATAAGTCCTAGATAAAAACGATTTGGATTTGAAAAAAGGGCGTAAAGCTTAAAATTTTTATTCTAAGATCTGTTTAAGAAAATTCGGCATAATTTTACTTTAGGGGCGATGCTCCCCCTGAAACCGAATCTGAAGAAAAAAGTCAGAGTCTTGTGTCTTCCGAGATAAAATTGGTCAAAGTTGAAAATATCATGTTCGGTTTTAGGGGGTAAAACTCCATTAGCTAAAAAAAAAAAAAAATTCGGAGCATCGCCCCTAAAGTAAAATTTCCGAAAATTCTGTTGAATTCATTATGGCACAATTTGGTGAAGCCAAGAAGAACTGGGCAAAGAGTGGACAGACATGAGCGCAGTACCATCCTTAAAAAACTAAAAATGGTACATTTTAGACGCTATTAAAGTTAAGGTTATAAGGTCATAGGTAAAACCCTAACTAATTTTTTTATCAACCATATGGGCAATGCCACATGAATTCATATTATGTCCTGTCATAGTCCTTTTGTTGCAATCATACCATTACATTTGTCTTAAGCGACATTAACTAAATAACATCCGAATTCGACAATTTCTGACACCCTGTACATAACCATGTCAAGTAAATCAGATTACACTGAAGCAGCCATTTCGCTTTCGAAAAAGGGTGGTAATTAATCGCATGATTTACAACATCTTACGTAAGCGTTTAACTTTCACTACCAACTCTACTACTACTGAACTATGTTGTAAATATGTTACTACGATTTTTTACAGTTTCATTTAAAATATTTTCAAAGCTTTCGTAGTCATAATTTTGCCGTCATTGACACTCTGAATATTATCCTCAATTTCAGGATATACCTACTGACTTTGACTTACACACTTACGTGTATGGGTCGCAGCTACGGCCAACATGAGCAGTTGTTGTTGTTATACTTTTGTATTCGCAATAATTTTAGTTCTTGGTTTTTTTTCTTTGTGTTTTATTTCATTATTATTTTATTTCAACTTTACGATCATAAATGTCCAAAAAGGGTTTGATTTATTTCAAAAACTTTTGTGCTTCATTCCCGGGGATGATAGCGAAAATGTGGTTAAGTTTCAAAAAGTAACGATGGCAGATTTCGACAGCAGACAGAGATTTAAGATGACATAAGAACACAAGGACACTAGGGTATGATGGCAAGAACATATAAGAGCTCAAATGTACATAGATTTGCATTGGCAGAGAAGCTACGCGGTCGTTTACATGTGTTGCCTTAAGTTTAAGTTTTCGAAATATTTTTGTGTTTTGATTTGTGTCGTACTGGAGGCGAGTAGATCGTAGATCTATTAGAAATATGCGAATTAAAAGGATTAGCTATTCGAAAAGTTTTTAATAATTGTCAAACAGATACAGGGTAGCCGGTTGGTTCACAAAGGCTTTATCAGCATATATTTTTTGTAAAAATTGTAGATGAAAGAGAAAATTAAAAAAAAAGTTTTCACTGGCGCTCCGAAGGTCAGCACCTCTCTTACTATTCCTAAATAAAAACTCAAATTTTACGATGTTGCTAATATTTTCATTTATATTATTGAACTTATATTTAATATGAAGAGCAAAAGCCACATATTGGTCAATACCTGTTGCTACTCACAGACGAGAGCTGTTTTCAATTGGTCCGCAGTTAAATGCATTTCATCACCATCAACATCAACATCAACAACAGACAACCTACAGCCATCAAATCAACAGCTTGTGCTGACCAAACAAACCAACCAACCAAGCGACTTCAACGGAATGGACCAAAGATAAAATGCAGAATCGAATATCTGAAAGAACACAGAAGACAAAAAAAGAGGGAAACTACCAAAGAACGGGCAGTGACATCATGTTGATGTTCAGCCCATTTAGAGCAACATTTGCGCTGTTGCTGATGGTTTTTGTTGCATTTTCCTATCAACTCATCAAGTTTTTATCTTGGTTTTGTTTTTTATTTCAGCAATAGTGCAGAGAGATGAGTCCACTTGCAACAATAACAACGACAAAAAGTAACAAAAAAAGCACCATCAGCTACAACTACCAGCACTGCAATAGCAGTAGCATCATCTTCACAACTCTTGACAGTTTTCTGACAAACTTCATTTGGATTCCTTTTTGCATTTATTTTATTTTCTCCTCTCTTTCTTTGTTGCCTTTTGAAGCACCTCAATCAACGTTAACATCGTTTTTGCAGCCAGTGGTGCATCCAGAATTCTTATTATGGGGGTCAAGTTCCTCAAAAGTGTACCAGTTCGAAGAGGAAAATGGTAAAGCATGATAAGACAAGATATATCAATTTGACTGAAGTTATGCGCCGATTTTTATGGGCACAGTTACATAAAAATCTTGCTACTAACTCCTGGAAAAAAGTAAGTTTCAGTGACGAGTCCCGTCTAGAAGCCGTGACGGAAATTGCAAAAAATGTGCGGAGGAGAACGAGGGAACCGTATTCCAATGATTGCATAGTTCCCAGAGTCAAACACCCACCTGCAGTAGTAGTTTGGAGCTGCATTTCAGGCAAAAGACCAGGTCCTCTACAATCTGTTGACTATAGTATGCGAACTATGCCCTCTAACCAGCACATAGAGGTACTTGAAACCGTATTATGACCATACATCAACAATTTAAAACATCCTCTGTCTGTATGTGTGTCTGTTGAAATCACGTTTACGGGAAAACTAAGAAAGCTAATTTAATGAAATTTGACACACAAGGCAAACCTTCTTGCAAGCTGCTAGCATATGAAAATGGGCGAAATCGGGTCACGTCCACACCTACCGCCCATACTCCATGTAAATATACCTCAGCCCATTTTGGAAAAAGTTGCTGCGATTTTGATGAAACTTAATGATTTGATGAACATGTGAATAAAATTAAGATTGAGCTAGGTTTTGAATCTGCAAAGGCTCTTAAAGGGGCGTTGCACAGCCCTAAATTTTAACCTTTATAACGCCATAACTCATAAACCGTGCAAGATATTGTGATGAAATTTGGTACACGGATACAAATCATATACCTTGAATTGTGTTTCAAGTAGGCGGAATTGGAAAAGTGGGCTAACAATAGAAAATTATGATTTCATACCACTAAAGGCAGTCATCAAGACAAGCCAAGTCAGTATACTGGAAAAACTTGTTGGCACAGCCAACAATATTTATAAACGTTATAATGAGAGAACTAACAACGTAATCGTTATAAAATTTAATATGGCAGATATACTTGCTAAAAGGTATCTTATTGCAAAACTTTAGCACAATAGTGCCGGTGGGCGTGGCACCCCCCATGTAAGCAAAAAACGCCTAATGTTTTAGATACTGTACCATGGGAGTAATCTTCATAAAATTTAATGTATAGATCTGTTACTATAAGCTTTAAAATTAAATGGATTTCCACTGGTTTGCATCAGTAGGCGTGGCACCTCCCATATTAACATAAAATTGTAAGCGCTATATTAAGTGAACTATTGCAGGAATTGGTATGAAATTTCATGTAAGTGGTTTACATGCTACAAGGCACATCCGAACCAAAAGCGGCCGAAATAGCAACATAGGGCGTGGCACCTGCCATACAAGTAAAATGCCTTAAGTGGAATATCTATCGAAATATATGAGCAATTATACTGAAATTTGGTGTAAGAGGTTTTTTTATGAAAATCTATTTTGGCATTTTTTCGACTTATTCAGGTACTTGCAATGCAGTGTAGGGTATGTGAGTTTCGGCCTGGCTGAAGATAACACCTTTACTAGTTTTTTCGAGAAGGCCAGTAATTGCTTGCAGTACTACTTGTATATTTCTGTAAAAATACTTTAGCAGATTGTACCATATTTATTATCCAATTATAGTGTTTTTAATTACAGCGCCCTCTGTGAGCATATTTTTAAAGTATTAATGTTGTCAAAACCTACTATTATAGTTATGGGGGGGTCATGATCCCCTGGCCTCCCTAGATTACCCGTGTGTTGTTGGCAGTGATATTTGAGTATTTTTTTTACCATGGTCGTCATCAACATCATGTATCTCTGGCTTGTGACATTTTTGTGCAGTTTTTATTTTTATTTTATCTGCGCGTTTTTACGTTCAGTGCTGATTGTTGCTGATTCTGTTTAGCTCCACCACCGTTAGGGGGCATGACCAAAGTGCAGAATCCTTGCAATGTTTTTTATTTTCTACTATTGTCGTCGTCGTCGTTATGTTTGCTCTGATGATAATATCGGTGAAGAGTTGCTTGTCTCTTTTAAAAAATGTTGCAAAAGAAGCTATGTATCTTTGCAATATGATTTCCGAAAATTCTTTAAAAAATGAGAATGCTTGAAGATGTTCAATAAAATTTAGTTGGCTTAAATCTAATCTTAGGTTCCAACAGAAAATTCAGTAAATTTCACGAGAAAACTTCGAGTATCTTAAAACACTGATTTTTCCACTTTTAAAAATTTTATCTCTTAATCCCGAAGTGATGGGAAAAACTTACAACGACGTTATCTTAGTTATTTATTAATCTTGTTGCCAACCCATGTAAGGCTAGGGCCTGACCAAGCCAAGCCATCTATCTTGCTCTATCTCAGACGAGTTGTTTCCTGTTTTGTGGACCGAACATCTGGTGGAGGCGATCACTTTTTTTCTTCTCTAAAACGCAGGTTCATCCTGTATTCTACGCGCTGTCTTTCATTAGATCGATGAGTTCGAGCTTATGCAGTCAAAGAGTTTCCGGAAACGCATCGTTATGCTCCATATACATAGACTACTCGGTAGAATCTTCTTCCACAAATATTGTCATTGCATGCAAAACCAACTACTAGGCACAGGATTTTCCTTCCAATAGACTCTGAAGTCTGTTCTGTGACACTGGTCATTGTCCATTTTTAAGAAAAGTTTTTTTTTGTATTCCGAGCCAAACATGAGTAACCTAATTGAATTATGAACTAAGTGCCATTAGCAACCAAAAAAAAAAAAAATGATTTTAGAAACAAAACAAACAAAAGTCAAAAAATTACCAAAATTTTAGAACTTTCAAAGTTTTGCCAAAAGATATTCTCAATTAAACAGCAGCAAATATATCTTAAATCGTTACGTTAGGAAATTTAAATCTGTAGATGCTACCAGCTCTCTTTGCTCCAAGTATGGGTGTATCAATAAAATTCCTGTCACTATATTGCATTTGTACAAAATTCCCTCAAGTGTAATATTGAAATTATTCCAAACGGATGTAGATTTTAACAAATAAAATTAAAACAGAAAATTTGAAGTTTAATTTTTTGGTTTTTTGTAATTTCAAGGAAATAAAATAAGATAGAAATGAAAAGTACCGATGTATTGTTTTCATTATTTTTCTTATGCAAAAATTGATTGGCTTAACCAGAATGCACAATCATATGTGTGGTGACCTAACACCAACATACATAAATAAACAACAACACACAAGAGACACTATACATATAAACAACTTATAATAATGTTTAAGTTATTATTGTAAATTTTTAAGAATTAAAAATTTTGTTTTATTTGTAAGAAAATTAAAAACTCAATTTTAAAAAATCTTCGAAATATAAAAGAACAAAAATTTAATAATCATAAATAAAACATTCTATTGAAAATATATTAGAATGAACCTGATACTAAATATGTATTCTCACACGAACAGTGCAGATGTGGTTATGTGGAAAATTGACCGGTAAAGTATGAGAATTTTAACGGTCGAATACCAAGTTTTGTTACGGTTATAGATTTTTCTTGGATATTTTTTGAAAAAACAAATCAATATCAACACAAAAAATTTACCAAAAAAATTCTATATTCTATTTAAAGCTTTTCAACAAGCACATCGTCTTGTTATTCGAAATAATTCGTCATCAAAAATCCGTACCAAGTACTCCGAAACAAAACGGTTCCGCTGAGAGGGAAATGAGAACGTTAATGGAATCAGCAGAATTCATGTCCCCGGAATGAACTTTAAGTTCTGAGCCGAAGCAGTCAATACAACAGATTTCGTAATCAACCGCACAGGAATGAGTGCAGCGACAGTGAAAGCTACTTACGAGCTTTGGTACAATAAGAAATCAGCATTCAGTTATTTTCAATCAATCGGAAGCTCGGTAGACGTGCATGTTCCGTAAGAGAAGCGTAGGAAACTAGAAAGAAATCTGACAAAATTCCAGATTTGGCCAATAATAATCCGCCTGATATTGCTGATGCACGGATTTAAGATTCCTGTTTATCGCACACAATCAAAGTGAGAACGTTTATTCACTAGATCATCGATTCTTAAACTGTGGTCCGCGGACCCCTGGGGGTCCGCGAAGCCATTCCAGGGGTCCGCGAAACAATTTTGATATCAATAATTTTACATCATCAAACTTTTCGCTTTATTTAAATAACTCATTTATTAAAAATTCTACAAGGACATGGCTTTTTGAATGATTGCACATATTTTTTTAAAAAAAACTGTGCATTAACTTTTGTTCAAACAGTTAGATGCCCACTCCACTCTTCCCACTGTTTGACAACATCATCAATTTTTGTAAATTTTAATTTGAGCCTACAAGGTGCAGCTTCAAATAAATTTAAAGTTGAAGTTAAGAGCTAAACACAGTTGGGACGTGCGATTTCGTTCATATTTTTCTTATACGTTAATAGTGCGTACAAAATTGACACTAGAAAATTTATCGCAGAGGAATAGAACAAAATGTTCTTCTTCTTCTTTTCCCTGTTCTGATTCTGGCAACGACTGGATCAGGGATCCCTTCGACTTTAGTATTGCTAAGCAATTATCGATATTAGAGCAAGATATACTCGTGGCTATCCCTTGCTATTGAAACTAAAGTTCAATAAAATTGAACTAACTTTTAGTTACTCCTAAAATCCGATTACTCAGCACTTGCAAATAGGGGCATCCAAAACTTGATGCCGTTTTGTACGAAGTAAGGAGTGCATTAAAAAATAAATATATCTCAATAACCACAGATTCAATTTTCAAAAAGATTATATATTTTAATGCAAATTTAATTCAAATGCAGAAAATAATATTATAAAAAAAATATTAATTTTGAAGCGTAAAATTTTTTACTTTCTCTGGGACACCTCTTATTAGTGCTTTGATGGTATTTTTTTGGATTTTTTGGCCTGACGCGCACCACTTGCGTCTAAAATGAGTTGTGTCCTTATATGTCCCTTTTGTTGCCTTTAATTGCCTCTTCACTAGAACCTAATATCTCTCGATTGGCAGGAGTTGGTGGATTGGGTAGGTTCGCTTCTCTAGCAACAAAAGTAATGTTATTTTACTGGCACCACTCAAGAGCCGCTTTACTGTAACATTCCATGATGAAGATTTCGATGTTCATTGTGCCTCTGGTCACGAAATTTTGGTTTCTTTTACCACAACTGTAAATTGCTCACCAAACAAGAAATTTTCTGGGAAATTTTTTATTTATTTTGTGTTTTAAATTTTTTGGGACATGCCCACTAGCGTTGGCAAAATAAAATTCTTGGTCAGGAAACTGAAAAATGTCGGAAAGGACGAACGTTTCGACATCCATAATGCCACATTCGAATTTGGACACAAAATCTTTTCTCAGTTTTTGTTTGAGCTCGTATTATTGCTTCGAAATTGTTTTCAGCATTCCGATCTGGCACTTTCTGAACTTTGTAGGTCTTCAGCCTAGCCTCCCCTTTCATTTTTCACACAAATGATACAGAGAAATCTGCTAGCTGAGCGATTTTTTTTCCTTAAAGGTTTGGAGTTTTCTTCAGCATGGTTACGACCTTCTTTGCGTTTTTGCGGTCACCACAACCTTTTTTCCAGAGCGTTTCCTGCTTTTTATTCATGCTAACGTCTGTTTTAAAAAATTTTCATTACCCAAGATACCGAATTTATGTTAACTTTAGCATCCCTTGCAATCCTCTTGAAAGTATATTGCAGGCTATTTAAAAAAATTTTTAATTTTTTTTCACGCATTTCTATTTTGCTGCTCATGTCTTCGCAAAGTAATAGATCAGAATGCAAAGTGATATGAAATAGTATTTGACATGATTTTCTAAGCTATCCTAATCAAAATAATTTAATGAAAGAAGTTATAAGCAAAAACGTTTGCACATATTTCTTATGACGCACTCCTTATTTGTGAAAACAGGCTTTTTGGTACCAGCTTAATGTAGAAGCAGACCTGAGAATAAAACTTCCGAATATAGAGCCCGACATTGTGGATTTGGTTTCAAGAAAACAACATCATCCATCTCATTAAGTAAAAACTTTTACAGAAGAAAATATAACAAATTTCGCTTATAAAACGACCAATAATCACCAAAAAAATAATTTTCATTTTGAGCTTTATTATTATTATATTATTTATTAAAAAAGATATAAAAAAAACAAATTATTTTCTAGGCTTTATTTTGACCAAGAAATATTTGTCTGAGTTTAATGTACATATTTTGGCTTGGAACTTTTTTAATTCTGTTACATTGCCCCAATTTTTATTCATTTTGTATTTTTATTACATGAAAATCCTAATAAAAAATGTTTGCCTCTATAAATGCGCACGATTGGTTAAATATTTATTCTAAAGTAGTGTTTGCATGCTTTTGAACTTCTGGATCTTCAAAAACTGGACATACATAACATACATAGTGTTGAAAAGACCTTTAAAATAAGACCGGAAAAATTAAAGCAAAATAAAAATTCTTGGTTCCTTAACCTCGTCAGATAACCGGACATTTTATGTCTGGTTGAGTTTGACATCGGTTGGCAAGCCTGAGTGTCTTTGTCATTATTGAGTCAGAAATTAAGCTTAGAACGACGTCAAATGTCTAGAGTTGGGATGGGGTCCACACAAAGAAATTTAACTCGATAAGGGGTCCGCGGACTACAAAAGTTTAAGAACCCCTGCACTAGATGATAATGAGATTTTCTCGATGCGCAAGAATTGCCAGCAGGAGATCAGAGCCTATTGAAATGCCGAAGCAGAAATCGAGAAACCAGGGCCGTATCTAGGGGGGGATTGGGGGGATAGAACCCCCCGAAATTTTTTGACGGACACTATATAGAAACGATTTTGCAAAGAATCGACACTATGTAAAATTGACTTTGAGAGGAAAACACAATACAAAAACGGTTTTCTCAAACGAACGCACTATATAAAATCGATTTTGTGAAAAAAAGTCTGAAAAAAAGGTCATCAGATTTTTTAAATGATTTTTGATCAGAAGTAGTTGATAATCATCGATCTGTATTTACTTATATTTATGTTTTAGTACCGTCAGTATGTGGGACATGCAGATTTAACTTGAAAAATGAAAATGTTTGTAGTTATAAGCAGGGCAACATAAAATATTTACGAAAAACCTACGAAATATTTATGTAAATATGGACGAAAAGTAGGCAAATTATTGATGATAATATTTACGAAAAAAAAACATAAATATATTTTCTTTAATTTATTTTATTAACGCTCAGGAAAGTCATGGAAACGCTTACGATGAATGAGTATAAGTTTTCTCAAATTTTCAAACAAAATTGATCAACTGTAATCTTCCAAGGTTCCTTTATGCGCAGCAAACGTACGTTCAACATCACGCGATGCTTAAGGTACATATCTGAATACTTCATTCCCACGTCGGAATCGTTGGATTCACCCGTTTTTGGAATGCCTACAATTACTTTGAATTTGACAAGCCCAGTATTCAGATCGAACACATAATTCAATTTCCTGAGGAATTGTGGTTTGCTCGAAACTGCCTCAAGTCTAGGGCGGATTGATTCAAATGTTTCCAAAACATCAGTGAGAGATTCGCCCTTTGTCTTTGTTTTGGTTTGTGATTGTTAGATAAATGAACGCGAAAAACTATTTTTAGATCGCGAATTCATTTTTTAGATTCGGTAAATTAATTGTTTCGGGCTTTGTCAATACATTTTGCTTAATTTTCATCGAGAGTACCCAGAAAGCATATCTTTGAAATGACTTGCGAAATAAACAGCTGAATAAACCCAGGCACCTCAGTGAGTTGTAATCGGTTGTGGAGGCAATGGTCTTTGAGGAAATATCGATTTGAGTAGCTATCTTCGAAAAGGAGCTTACAATTATATTATAAAAAGAGTTCGATAAAATTTAATCATTGCAATGTCTCGTTTCGTCGTTTTTTTTAAGCTTGAATTTTTCTGAACAAGCTAAAAATTTTTAATTGAAATCAGTTTGCATGTGTCAGTTTTCAGTATGGTCTGGTTATGGAACGTCGCCAATGGACAGTGGTCGGAGATCAGTACTCAAGTACTTGACAAATTGATAGCGAGTATGCCTCATCATTACAGCCAAAAGCGCCCTGTCAGAAATCATAAGCATTAAAAATGTCCACTGGCCAAGAAATGACCATTAAAACTGGCCAGTTTTATGGCATTTATGAAACGGTTTTTCTAACCTTTTTCAAGCATTTAATGGCCAGTAAAACGAAAAAATGGCCAATATATGCTCGAAAAATGTTCTAAAAATATTCCAAAAATGCTCGAAAAATTTCTTAAAAATTATAATATTACCGATGTATGATAATTTAATGAATTTGCATGCTGCTATAAGAATGCTGTTGCGTGAAAATGCTGTCCAAATAGTACAAGAAGCTGATATATTTTTAAATAATTTCGTGAAAAAAGCTGCAGATATGTTTGGTGAATTATTTGTAATACTCAATATAAATAATTTATGTCATAATTTATACTTATAAATAAAAATACTGGCCATTAAATGCCTAGTTTTTGGACATTTTTAGAACATTTTTCTAGGCATTTTTCGAGCATTTTTAGAACCTTTTTCGAGCATTTTCTAGGAATTTATTGGCCATTTTTAATAGTGATATTTAATGACCAGTTTTAGTGCATTTTTCCGGCATTTATTGGGCATTAAATGGCCATTTCCTATTTTCGGTTTACTGACCATTAAATGCTCGAAAAAGGTTAGAAAAACCGTTTCATATATGCCATAAAACTGGCCTATTTTAATGGCCATTTCTTGGCCAGTGGACATTTTTAATGCCCAGTTTTTGGCCAATAAATGCTTATGATTTCTACCAGAGCGGCCTCATAAATTATTTAAAATGTTTTAAGTAGCTTAAGTCACAAAAGTGTTCGCTATAAAATAAGTATAAAAAGAACTACCCAAGTTACTGAATATATGAAATAATTTAGTTTTGATTTTTTTAGCTAGAATAAAGGATTTTCAAGTTTTCTATAAACGATTTTTTTAAAAATTTTTGTTGGAAAAAAATACAACCTTAAAACCAGAAACATGTTTTTTTATAAACGAACTAACTGTATATGTACATATCGCTCACTTACTTCAAGACTGGTGTAACTCAAAAAAACTGATTTTTGATTTACTGATGCAGAAATATACATTTCATGTTTTATTTTTTGTGAAAAAATCAGAAAGATATCAAATAATCTTACCTTGTGAGAAGAGTTTACGTATGTAGACATAATTTTCATAATTTTCATATAAAAAGTAACTTATTGAAAACTTTAAGAGTTTTTCTCCCACTTTAGGTTTTTTGAGTCTTGAAGTAAGTGAGCAATAGTGCATAGCATACTTAGTGTTTACAAAATTTGAAAGTGAGTTACTTTAAGAAAAAAAAAAGGTCATCGGTTTGAAAAATTAAAGATATTGCTGCAAAAATTGATTTTCAAAAATCTCAAATCCCCCCCCGAAATAAAATCCTGGATACGGCCTTGCGAGAAACCATTCGCAAATAAGTAATGAAAATATTTTCGACAGTCAATTGCGACAGAGGAGGAATGTTGATAGTGATAAAAGCAACATAACATTAATGTTGCTTATGCAATTATAGCTAATGAATAAATTAAATGGCTTTACTGATTTTTCTGTGCGTAAGCTAAATTTTTCATATCAAAGGAAAAAGGCTTCGTTTAAAATTTTTGTCCCTGAAGATGTCTTCGAAAAGGTAAATAACAAAGATTTTTGGTCGCGTAACCTTCTTGTTCGTGAATTCGAATATAAAAACAGCCCACGCTCTGAAAATGTTGCTAGCTTACCACAGCGTTCTGAAGATTAAAGTGTTTCAAAAAACTAATTCTTGACCGGTTTCAAACTTTAAGCATCGCTTATCAAAACGTTAGAGGCTTAAATACGAAAATATCAGATTTATTCATGAATAGTTTCGCCTTTGAATTCCATCTTATTTCGTTTTCTGAAACGTGGCTTCGGGAAAATATATTGTACACTGAAATTCTTTGTAGCAACTACCAAATCTTCAGAATAGACCGGAAATCAAAATTGGAGGTGGAGTCCTTCTGGCGGTGCACATTTCATTATCCTGTGGGGAATTAAAGTTTAACAACAATAATAATTTAGAATTTGTTGGCGTTCTTATTAAACTTTCGAATAAATCCATCTACTTAACTTGTTCCTACATTCCACCAAACGCTGATCACACTATATAAATATTTACGACATGCAGAAGAATTTAAAGGAATAAATAATCGTCTCACTGTAAATGATACCATGATTGTACTTGGAGATTTTAATTTACCATACGTTGCATGGAATATAACGGACAATTGCTGCTATCTCACACCAACTTCTTCCAATAATGAAATAATTGAATTTCTGGATATACTTTCTGATTGTTGTCTTCATCAAATTAATAATATTCTTAATACGAACAATAGAAACCTTGATCTTGCGTTTGTTGATGAATTTGTCAACATAAATATTGGTCGCATTGATTCTTTAGCATAACCGGAGGACGAACATCATCCAACTTTTCTAATGAAGCACGTTTTAGCATGTAGCTTGCTGGGAAAAAAAAAGTGTAACATTTCCGAACTCATGTTTCAACTTCAAAAAACAAATTATGTTAGACTTAACTCCTTGTTAAACAAGGACGACTGGTCAGTTATATAACCGGATAAACAATATTACTCTGTGGCTGATATTGAGTGTTATGTTAAATCATTTAATCAACGCTTGCATAATTGTATTTCCAAATCTGTGCCGAAGTTTAATAAGTCTGTATTTTCAAGCAGTCCTCCATGGGTAACAAATGAACTAAAGTATCTTAAAAATATAAAAAATCGCCAGTTTAAAAAATTCAAAATATCTGGTAAATCCATGGATTACATAAGTTATTCCCGAGCTCGGTATGATTATTAAAATATTAATAAACGGTCTTATTTAAACTACATCTTATATATAAAGCTCAACATTAAGAAAAATCCTATGCTTTTTTACAAATTTATAAACATTAAAGGTAAATCATCATCATCTCTTCAGATGTCCTATAATGTTATAACATCATCCGAAATAAATGAAATATCTAATTTGTTTGCAAACTTCTTTAAGTCAACTTATTCATCTTCAACTTATGATTCTAGCATCAACTATCCATACAGTCTTTCGTGTATAAATGAAATACAACTCCCACGAATTGGTGCTGATTTAGTCAATAATGAATTAAAAATTTTAAAATGATCTTTTTCTACTGGACCATATAATATTCCTACAAACATCCTAAAGTATTGTGCAACTAGTCTTTGCTATCCTCTTTCAAAAATTTTTAATATTTCTCTGATTTTGGGTTATTTTCCTAGATTATGGAAAGAATCTTACATTGTCCCACTTCACAAATCTGGAAGTAAGGCTTATATTGAAAATTACAGAGGCATATCTAAGCTCAGTGCAATCTCAAAACATTTTGAAAAAATAATTAATGATCAACTATCAAACTTCGTTTCGTCCATGATGACAGTATCTCAATACGGCTTTCTAAAAGGTAGATCTACATCAACAAATATTTTGGAGTTCACCACACTTGTTATAAATGGATTTAAGCGAAATCAGCAAACGGATGTTATATACACGGATTTAAGCAAAGCTTCTGACTGCGTAAGTCATCGGCTACTTCTAAAAAAGCTGTATTTAATGGACTTTCTTCCTCTATATTAAAGTGGATTGGATCGTATCTAACGGATAGGAAGCAGCAAGTATTATTTAACAACAATCTTGGCCCCACACTATTTTTACTATTTATAAATGACCTACCCTCTGCTACAGACTCGTCCAATATTTTAATGTATGCTGATGATATAAAGCTTTTTTATTCTTTTAATGATCATTCTAATCACAAAACTTTACAATCAAACCTAAACGAACTTGTTAAATGGTGTGATACAAACTTGATGACCTTAAATCTCAAAAATTGTAAACAAATGACATTTACAAGAAGGAAAGAATTTGAAACTTCATGGAACCTTGGAGTTCGAATTTAAATTTGCCTTCATATGAAAGCCGTTTTAAACTAATCGATTACTAACTCTGCGCTGTCGAAGAATTATGCTAAATGTTACTTTTTTAAATAAACTGTTTTCCGGCTCAATGAACTCTGAGTTGTTGCAAGTTATGATTAACTTAAACAATCCAGAAAGGGATTTGAGACACTTTCGTTTCTTAAGATTGATATACATATGTATGTAATTCTAACTACGCTCTTTTTTGTCCATTCCGGTGTATCTGTAATGATTACAATACCCTTTGTCATCTTATTACACCCTTGGACTCTTACACACAATGTTATAAAGCAAAAAATAATTTTATATCTTAATTCTTGAAATTGTTTATTTTCCTTTGTTTCTGCTGCACAGCCTCTGGGCTTAGTAGAAATTTTATTTAATTTGTGATCATAAATTGCCCAACCCATCATTTCGTTTGAAGAAATAGTGCTTCACGAACGCAGAGCAGTACGGGCTGTTCGTAGTTGGTCACCGATTCGTTCGACAGACGGATGCGCCTCTCGTGCGGTCAGGCGGGTAAGTGGGATCGCAGGGACCGATCGCAAAAAAGAAGAAAACAAAAAATGCTACGGTATCTCTGCACGAATTAGAAGAACTAAAATTGTTCATGCAGGCTATGCTTCCAAAAAACAAGAGCCAGTGGACATGCGCCATGAAGGACTGCATGGACTCATGGATTCTAATGACATTACCAATTAGCCAGAGTTTAATTGATAATAAATGGATCTATAAGATAAAATTTCGTTCAGATGGGAGTGTAGTGATCACACATACTGTAACTCACATACACTTTACTTGTTAAAGTTTAATAAAATTTAGTTGTCTCAATTTTTCAAAAGTTTTCAATTCAGATTTTTTTGTAAAATAATATTCATTCAAAAATAAATTGTGAAACAATAAAAAGAAATTTAAAAAAAAAAAAATATAATACAAAATAAAAAATATGTATATAAAAATAAATAACAAAGAAATAAACGGTCATAACCAATCCCACAGGAGTATAGACAGTTACAAAGCCAGGATGGTGGCTAGAAGTTTCTCTCAAGAGCACGGAGTGGAATATAAAGAGATATGCAGTTCAGTGAACTAATTTGTTCACTATATAGCAGTTTGTGGGCTGTGAAATCAAAACTTTGCTTGAAGGGTTTCATTAAATTTTTTCGTAAACTAAAGGCACTATCTCCCACTAAAACATAAGGTAGTGGATCACGATCAGGTAAGTTCAAAAAATTTACTTTTTTTCAAAAATAAGCAAATCACCCATTGGTTCCGTCATCGACCATCAGAAATTTATGACTGGCGTTCGCTACAGCCATCAATACGATACTATGTGTTCTTTTATAGTTTAAAAACTTATCACCAGCATTTTTTGGCATATTTATTTTAACATGTTTTCCGTCAATCGCTCCCACGCAATTGCAAAATTCGGAAACTTAAAAAATTGTTCTGCCCCTTTGCGCCACTCTTCAACGCTTTCAGGTAACTTTATATAATTTTTCAAGACTTGTATTATAGCGCTAATGGTTTTCTTTGTCATTATGCGAATGTTGGCTGGTGAAATCGCTGTCAGATATGACAAGTTCTTGTGTGTGTTGCCTGTTGCTAAATACCTTAAAGTTATTGATAATGATCGCTCTGCACTACCATGGTTAGATCTTTTTCAAATTTGCAATTTTGCAAATAGATCATTAAACTGTTCTGCGTCCATCTTCATAAAATTTTCAAAAAGCAATGGATCATTGTTCTTTAAATGTTTAAATAATCCATCATATGACGAATATAAATAACGATTTTCGAGCCATTCACTCTTCCGGTTTTTTTTTTTTTTTGTTTCAATAGTGCATTTTTTTCCTTATATATTAAAAGAAGAGCTGTCGCTTGAATGCTCATTGCGTGTTGCGACATTATCTATATATATAAAAGAAAAGTGAAATTAACATGAATTTTTTTGCAATTTTAATGAATTAAATTTATTATCTCTATGTATATGGTCTTTGGACCGCTGATTACAAAAATTACGGTCGCAAAATACCCAAAAATACAAAGAGCATACCTTTTAATGGTTTTTTTTTTTTGCTTCAAATATGATTCGACTGTAACTTTCTTTACTCAATTATATATTTCAATTTTCAAACATAATACAGTAATCCCTCGCACTGCGCGGTTTCAGACTGCGCGGTTTCGCAGTTGCGCGATTTTGTTTTTACCAACGAAATTTCGCATTGCGCGGTAAAAGTTTTGCAGCTGCGCGTAAATATTTCTCCATTTCTCTTTTTTCGCACTATTTTTCGTGCAATACATGTGCACATACATATGTACATAAATTTCGAATTTGAAAATGAAATAATATAAAGAGTTTTTGTTTTACATACATACGTATGTATTTTTATAAATGAATTTTTATTTATTTTTGGTTTATGTTTAACTTTTATTTATATGTAATATAACTATTCACTTAAAAAAGACTTCATTTGAACTATGGACTTACTTGAAATCAAATTTTTTATAAGAAATTTAGGATTCGATTCCATTAGCTACCAATATTAGGAAGAATAAAATGAGCAAGAAAGAAAAAAAATATGTGAATAAAAAAACATCTCAATGATTAAAGCATTAGCTGTATGATTCATAATAAATATATCTCTCTTAAAATATACCATATTTAATATAAATATATCTCGTATTAAAGTTTTCTTTTTCTACTGAACAAACTCAATTTTCTGAAGGTTGGCTACGCTGTTTAATTGCAGCTGCTTAATTATTTATTCGTTTTAAGGAGATTGATTAAAAACCTTACGAAAAGTGATTGTTCGAAAAGTCGAACAATGGCGGTTGGTGGAAACACAACTCACAACCAAATTTATGTTTGAAAGCGATCTTTTAGATAATTTTTCCATCTGAAACAATTCTGCTTTAAAATCTGAAAACAACTATTACTCTTTTATACTTATAAATAAAAATCATTATGAAAAATTCTATTCTACAATTTGTTGCAAAGATTTGCAATTGCATAATTTTGCAATGTCATTTGCACCGGATCGTGAATTGGGCTAATGTCTGTCTTAAAAACAAAAAAAAAAGGAATCAACTACAAACAATTTGTAGAATATTTTATCAATTTTTCAAAAAGTAAACTTATTATTATTAATAATCATTTTTACTTTTTTTTATTCAAAGGAAATTCACGACGATGGTATTCAACAACTTGTAATTTATGTTGAAAAATTTCTTCTGATCTTGTGGTGCAAATGTATTTTTCGGCTAAAGCTACGCCACGTTCAGAAATATCATTTGTTACTTGAAATTGCGTTATTCTATTTTTAGCACTGATGTATTCTTCATTAGTTTCCCATGAACTCGGATCCTTTTCCAAGAATGACATCGGAATCCCGTAAATTTCAAAAAATTTTGTAGTATTAGAAGATATAAATTGCTCTACAGTAAGTTTAGTTATATCCGCTTCTGAAATTACAACTTTTGATAACAGGTTTTTCAGGCTTTTTGGCTTAACGATTTAACCATTTTTATTTTTTGTGAAACATCTATTCTAGAATCAAAAAACGCCAAAGCTATCAATATTTCGTTGAGGTACCATAAATGATTAAGAAATGATCGAATCGTCACTTCGGCAATAGATGGGATTGATTTTTTTAATGCGTTCAATCCTTTCAATAGGTTGATGTCATTCACTGCAGCTATAGTAGGGCATTGACATTGATACCAATATTTTATGTAAATTTTTACTATAAAGCAATTATAATTCTGTAAAGCGGCGAGTTCTTCATTTTTCTAAAGGAAATTGTTCTCTAAATAAATAAATTTTCAAACAATATATCAATTCGAGCTCGATGAAACGCTCCCGGGGCATAAATTTTTGTTCGATTATCATTACAGTTTTCCCCTAAAAAAAGTAAGCATAAGCACAATAACTCTCGGTAATCGTCTCGAGGCTGCTGTTTACGTAACTGATCGTTAATAAATTTTATTATCTCTGCACAATCGGTTGACGAAATGTGAGCAGTAATCGCCTTATCTATAATTCCGCTTTTATAACTATTTTTATCTAAACTCTCAAAACTTTTTTGAAATGCTTCGAACAATTTGATATCTGGAAATTTTTCAAAATAAATTATAAGTTTTTGAATACCATCGTCGTGCATTTCCTTTGATTAAAAAAAAGTAAACATGATTCTTAATAATAACACTGTGCGACAAATGGTAGGGGTCAGTGATCGGCGGGGGTTCTGACTACCGGGAAAAATTATATCAATCAAAAAAGTTATGCATGTCCCGGCGTTTCGCTGCGTCACGTCTAGGAATCGAAATATATCGATTTGAAGTTGTAAGTATCATGTAGGAGAATTTGTCACGTTTGGGGGTCTTTTGTTTGACATAATTCGAGAACGACTAGTCCGATATTGCTGTTACAAACTTAGAAAAATTAAAAATTACAATTGCTTTAATCTATTGACATATTGTTTCTCTACATAATCAACAGTTTTGCAGTTATAGATAAATTTATGAAGAAAAAAAAATTTTTTGCCTAAAAAATTAAAATTTTTTATGTTTAAAAATCATGAAAAATTCAAAACGGGAAAAAGTGTCAAGTCTTATTACTTTCACTTTCACCTATGAACAAAATGAAACATAGATCATAAAAATCGATGAACGCATAAATTTATTTTAGTTTGTTTGGTCCCTTTACTTTCTTGCGTGGTGGTTCACCTTCTTGTTCGGAGTCTGTGTCGGATGAGGATCTGTCTTCATCTGTGACATCATAATTTAGCCGCCTCAACATAGTGTTGCTGAAATTGCTAATGCGCCTTTCTCCACACTTTTTTATGTTTTTTTTTTCCAATCAATTCAAATTTGCTTTCAACTGACCTACTTACCTTCTTCCAAAATTCCAGAGCCATCGAACCATACTTTTTGCAAAAGCTAATCGCTTAATCTTATTTTTCTAGCTGATCAGTGGATTTTCTTCGTCAAATTATTTTGAAATCCAGCTTTATTCAAGCGTCGCACAGTGGATGGATTTGTATGGAACAGCGGCCATAAATAGTAATAATTGCGCTACACTCTTGAAATTTGGTACATATGTTTAGAATGTAAAAATAGGAAAAATTTGTGAATATGAGTAAAATCGGTCCACGGACACGCCTACCTCCCATACAAAGTTGGGATGTGGTTGAGACCTTTTTTCAAAATGGGTATCAATTCCCTTTGACTTGGCAATGCAGATTTCAAAAATGTTATTAATTTTGCATTATCTTTTATAGTTTTCAAGTTATTAGAGAAAAACAAAAAAAGGTGGCCATTAACATTAGTAATAGCGCTAGAGTCTTCCAATTTGGCACAGACGTTTTTTGGGTTAAAGCAACAAAAACTTATGAATATAAAAAAAATGGGTTCAAGGACACGCCTACCTCCCATACAAAGTTGAGATGTGGGTGAAACCTTTTTAAAAAATGGGTATCAATTCCCTTTTAATTTGGCAATGCTGATTTCAAAAAAAATACTAATTTTGCGATATCTTCTATAGTTTTCAAGTTATTAGAGAAAAATCAAAAAAGGTGGCAGTAGTAATAGCGTTAGATTCTTGAAATTTGGCACAGACGTTTTTGGGTTAAAACAACAAAAACTTGTGAATATGAAAAAAAAATCGGTTCACGCACACGCCTACCTTCCATACAAAGGTAGAATGGTTTTTGATGTTTTATTTCAAAATGAGTATTAATTCCCAATAAATTGGCTATGCTGATTTCAAAAATTTTATAAATTGCCCGATATCTTTTATAGTTTACAAGTTATTAGAGAAAAATAAAAAACTACATACTACATATTAAACACCACATTTGAAAACTAGATACAGAATATAAATAACGAATTTATTGGAAAATATAAAATAACAATTACATATAAATAAAAACATAAAAATTTTTAATATATTCACTGGAAAATATATAATTAGAATAATAAAAATAATAATAATAAAAAAAAATAATAATAAAAAAAATAATGATAATAATAAAAATGTTCACAATCGGACTTAAGCCCCATATGCTGCATCTACCATACCTTCACTACTTTATATTCAGGTATAAAAAGGGTGAACCCCAAGGGGGATCGAAAGAGAAAAAATATCCCTTTTCAGTTCCCCTCTACTAAAAGGAACTTCTTTCAAAATTTAAGCATCTTATTTCACACAGTAAGCCTTTACAATCGATAAAATTATTGTAAAGCGTTGCAAAATGTGAAGAAATAAAAATATTTTTTCCTTCAAATGTTGCAGTTGAAAAATAATCATAAAAAAAAAGTTCTGAAAATTTGCAGCTGAAATCTTGGATTTTGCTTAACCATACTTTCTCACATAACATATTAAAAAATTTCCGAAATCCGGGGATATACTTTTTTTTTTTTTTTGTCAAAGTTTGCCAATTTTCTCAATTATGACTTTTACAGCCCTAATTTTAAAAAAATTACCATAATTCACACATAGAATGCAGAAGCTCAAGTAAACATTTTTTTGAAAAGTTTGATCTATAAACTTTATGCTAATATACAATTTTGGTATATTTCAAAAAAAATAAATTAATAAGAACATTTCATAAAAGTCAGTATTTTTTGTTCCTTCTAAAATTACATTAGGAAAAACTTGATAAAAAAAAAAATTGTGAAAATTTGCAGCTGAAAATTTGTTTTTTAGCTAACCATAGTTTCTTACATTACATATAAAAAAATTTTCAAAATCCGGAGTTATACTTTTTTTTTTTCTGTCAAAGTTTGCTAATTTTCCACTTTTATCATTTTTCAATATAATTTTTGAAAAATCCGTACAATTCATATAAAGACGATAAAAAAAAAATAAAATTGATTTTTATAAAGTGTAGCTAATGTACTTTCCGCCAATATGCTATATTATAGCATTTTGTTTCAAACAAGTTAACTAGAGCGCTTTATCCAACAAGCGCTTTTATAAAAAGTTTCATAGAACATTTTTGGTGTAAAAAGTTCAACTTTGAGCCTACTGTGTCACTAAACTCAAAACAAATTTAATACTTTTGTAGTTTTTTTTTCATTCCCTAAGTATTCTCTGACGATTCTCTTAAAAATTTTTTCAATCCCTAGCACTTTCAAAATCTTCCTATTTATGGCCACAAAAATCCACTGTGCGTCGTTTTATTGTGGACGTAGAAAACAATTAAGTCTAATGTTTCCTTAATATCGGCTGCTGTTACTGATGGTTTTTTAACAGCTTCTCGTAATATTCGAGCATCTTCTCTATGTTATGTCTGCCCTACCCGGGCTGTTGCTTAACTAAATTTGTTGCAGTAACTTTGTCAAAAAAAAAAAATCCAAAAATGTCCTTTTTTTGATAAGTTATATTTCTCTGCCAATTCACGGTAGGACATCCCATTGTGTCGGTCGGTTCCGATTGCTGATTTTACAAATTCCGATCTATGAAACATATTTTTGCACCACCTTGTATAAACCTATAGAAATCCTAACTACAAAGCTAAAAATATAATATTTTTACATACAATTTATTCACAATACGCAAACACAGCTTTTATATTAACAAAATATTAAAAATCTCCAAATATTTTTGATTAAGACGTGAAAAATATACCCGTATACTTAATTGTGAACGCCTATACTACATATTTCGGAATTAACACTTCAACAACCTGACGGCGCAGCAGATACTAATTGTTGCATCATTCACACGTATGAATTGCGTAATATTAAATAACGTCAAAAATTCCTAAAAAATAACAGTAGTTTTGAATATAATCGAATATATAGTAAATGTGCGTCGCCGTATACTCAATTTTGAGCGCGAGTATATTTAAAAAAAAACGAAACATTCATGGTGAAAATATAAAAAAAATTTCATTTCAAACATAAGAAATAACTAAACTAAAACTAAAAATGTAACTAATTATTTTTTAGCATTCATCATTTAGCATTCAGCCTATCCAATTTTTCTAAATGTTTGCTTTCAAGCTTAAGCTTAGCCACCATGAATTCCATCTGTCACCTTGTTTTCTCTTTATAAATTTTAAGACGTTCCTTTTCTACTTTGAACCTCTTTCTCTGGTATCGGGAAACCTCATTTAACAGTTTTTTTATTGACTCCAAATTGCTGCAATGTCTCTCCTGTATTTGAGTTTGCTTCCGCAAGAGCTCACTTCGCTCGTTTTCACTGAACTTTCGTTTTGGTGATTTTTGCGTGGAGCAAACTTTCGCGGACGTGCCAGGTGAATCATTTTCTAAATTTATTTCGATGGCGGCGGCGCACAGTGGATTTTTGTGGCCATAAATAGGAAGAATTTGAAAGTGCTAGGGATTGAAAAAATTTTTAAAACAATCGTCAGAGAATACTTAGGGAATTAAAAAAAAACTATAAAAGTTTTAAATTTATTTTGAGATTAGTGACACAGTGGGCTCAAAGTTGAACTTTGTATACCATAAATGTTCTATGAAACTATTTATAAAAGCGATTGTTAGATAAGGCCCTCTAGTTATCTTGCTTGAAACAAAATGCAATAATGTAGCATATTGGCGTAAAGTATCGCCATTATATGAATTGAACGGAATTGACAGAAAAAAAAGGTATATCCCCGGATTTTGGAAATTTGTTTTATATGTAATGTGAGAATGTATGGTTAGCTAAAAGACAAAAATTCAGCTGCTTTTTTTAACAATTTTTTTTTTATCAAGTTTTTCCTAGTGTAGTATTAGAAAGAACAAAATATGACTTTTTTGAAATGCTCTTATTAACTTATTTGTATTGAAATATACCAATATTGCTTATTGGCAAAAAAGTTCATAGATCATACTTTTCAAAAAATGTTTGTTTAAGTGTTTGTATTCTATGTGTGAATTATGCTGATGACAAAATTAGGGCTTAAAAAGTCATAATTGAGAAAATTCGCAAAATTTGACAGAAAAAAACAAAAAAGTATATGCCCGAATTTTGGAAATTTTTTTATATGTAATGTAAGAAAGTATGGTTAACCAAAATCCAAGGTTACAGCTGCTTTTTGTCAGAAGTTTTTTTTATGATTATTTTTCTACAGGAAAAAATATTTTTATTTCTTCATATTTCGCATCGCTCAGCAAATTTTTAACAATTTTAAAAGTTCACAGTGTGAAGGAAGTTGCTTGAATTTGGAAAGAAGTTCTCTTGAGTAGAAGGGAACAGGTAAGGGCTATTTTTACTCGTTGGGGTTTTTTATTTATTTTTATAAGCGAGCCTACACCATGCCAACAAAATTCATTACAGACCATAATGCTTTCACACCAGTGTCTTGCCATCTTCTAGGTGAAACTAGCATTGTACTCTTGCCATTTAGGACAATGAACAAAGGTTCTACTATCTTATCTCATGCTATTGATATTCGTTTTGTCACTCCACAACACGTTTTTCCAAAAATTTTCACTTTTCTAGACGGTAAAACACGGGTGTGGAAACATTATGGTCTGCAGTGTATTTTCTTGGCAAGGTGTAGGCCCGCTTATATAAATAAATGAAAGAATGGACAAGTATCGTTTTGGATTGGCCAGCCAGGAGCCCTGACTTAAATTCAATAAAGAACCTTTAGAACGAAGTTAAGGTTGAAATCGTAAAAAAAATGATACAAATATGGACGATATTTGATCTGCCGCACAGATAGATTAGCATGTCATATCCAAAACAAAATGCAAAAAAGTGTGGAGAGTGTGGGTCGCACGTGTGAAGCTGTCTTCAAAAACAAAGACTACAGCACAAGATCTTAATGATCTAAATGTTTTTGCATACCAAAAAGTTACCAAATGCAATTTTAACACGATATTTTCTCTTTTACTCCAGATTGAGCCATTTATGTGTCCCGCTCATTTTATCGATTTTTTTACATTTTGATAATTTTTTTTTTTTGTGAATGGATTATTAGTGAAGTTTGTATTACTATTAAATATAAAGGATATATCTTTGCAAAAAACCAAACACTTGTTATTTGTTAATAATGTTTACGATACTGTAGCATTAGAAAGAAAATATAAAAAAATGTGCCATTTAAAAACCTAACAGAAAAACTATTGAAACTGTGTTTCTCCAATTACTTGTAAACTATAAAAGATATCGCAAAAGTAGTAACATTTTTGAAATTAGCATTACCAAGTTAAAGGGAATTGATACCTATTTTGAAAAATTGTCTCAACCACATCCCAACTTTGTATCGGAGGTAGGTGTGTTCGTGAACCTATTTTTTCCATATTCACAAATTTTTGTTGTTTTCACCTTTAAAACATATGTACCAAATTTCAAGAGTCAAGCGTAATTATTACTATATATGGCCGTCGTTTCATACAAACCCATTCAATGTTTGCCGTAACGTTTAGTGTTTCCAAATAGTAAAGGTGGATAGTGACAAGCATACTTTGTCTTTGTTTTGTTTGCATTTCTACTGATTAATCTTATAAACCTTGCACATTTTCAACTCCATTCAAAATGTTTTTTTTAATAGCAAACCTAGCTCCAAATGCCTACTAGATATTTTCTTTGAAAAAATTATTATAAAAGAAAAAAATTAATTAAGAAAAATATTCAGTTTTTGAAAATAATTGATTCAGCAACATTTAGCAGCTAGAAAACATACGTCAGCAGTCATCACCGCAACCGCCAGCACATTTTCAACAAAAATCAAAAATCATTCTACAAGCAAATCCTGATAACAATTTTGTGAGTAAATTTCTTATACTTCAAAAGATTTAAATAACACCACTTCCCAACACCACTTCCCATTCAAATTTAAACCCAATACATTCCCTTTTGGGTTCAGTGGTATTTCAAAATTTAAAAGGTTCGCAACTGATTCCTACAACAGTGACAGCGGCAACTGCTTGAATGCACCACCTCTTATTGCTTTAATTTCTATTTGATTGTGGCACATCTTCTTTTTGGTCTTAAACTTCATGTCCATAGACATATGTATATAATTGTTGTTTTTTTGAAGAAAAGGAATGCTATTAACTGATATTAACTTACTTTATGCCAGCCATCACAATCACGCACTGGATGTCCAATTGCGTTTTATTTACATGCCACACCATCCCAAAAGCCATCAAAATAAAACGGCTTTATACCTTTCCTAAGACCTTTGCATTCTGGATTTTTTTTCATTTCGGAAACTAAAGCATCAGACTGCTGAGCCGTTGTTATTTTATTAGTACATATTATAATAACAGTTTTACAATTGAATAATTTGATATGAATATAAAAAAATATCGTTATTTTCAATTTCGTTGTCAAAAATTGAGACGACTTATAACGACAGCAACGGTTGTCGTTTCTATCTTCGTTTCAAATTACAGAACGCCGATATATTTTCGATAAATTTCAATAACGCCAACGGGAATATGAAATTGACGTATAACTTCACACTTTCTGAATTTTATTCATTGTATAATTTAATTTTCTTACTTTCTTCTACAATCATACAACTGTGAGCTGAAATATTAAATAATTACAAAGTCTGTTTTTGTCACTCTCTTTTCACTATAAATAGTTGTAATTAGCATTTATATGGGAAACAATTACAACACAAGTTACAACCTCGCAAAATATTGTAAAATAACAACATTTATGCAATTCACAGTTCATTGTAAAAAATGTGTCAAATCATACAACTGTGAGCTGAAAAATTTATTGTTTACAAAGTTTGTTTTTGTCACTCTCTTTTCCCTATATATATGGGAAACAATAACAACACAATATTGTAAAATAACAACATTGTAAATTTACCAGCCCAATTTACAATTATCTGTGAATTGCATAAATAACACACACATACACATACTGTGTATAAAAGACTAATTAACTTGATTATTTTTTTTTTTAATTCCTTCTGGTTTTATTATTTTCAATCATTTCTATTTTACGTAACATTGCAAGAGTTTGTCTTTCTATATTACTATTTCTATTATTTAAATCATTTGGCTCTTTCCAATTGAGCCATTTATATAATTTTTTCAACATTTATAACTCTTCATCTTTGTTGTCCATTTTCTATCGCCAAAATGAAAAAGTTCACGTAATTAAAAAAAATAAAAAAAAAAATTAGTTACAAAATTTTGTTGAATGAAAGGTAGACAGTATATAAAATCTTAATGTGTATCGCAGATAAAACACAATTTTTAAGCAATGAAAGATTTGTGTTTAATAAATTTACATACTAGGACAACCTTACAACTATGCATTTTAAGCTAATATCTTAAATGGTAAATGATATAAGTTCAGTATTTATTTCGATTTTTCAAATTTACAAAGTGGATTTAATAAATTTTCATTCTAGGACAACCTCACAACTATGAATTTTAATCTAATATCTTAAATGGTAAATGATATAAGTTCATTATTTAATTTTTATTTTATTAAAGGTTAAGATAATATTCTCTATATCCTTGGCATTGGTAGAACGATGCCTACTGCTTCAGGATTTGGCTTAGGCATACGGGGTAACTCTTTCAATTTATTTTTATTCCGTTTCTTAGTCTCAATTCTTTTCAAAGCACTTATATAATTGGGACTTTTTTTATAGTCCCAAGTTTTATCTGAATCGTCAGATGCATCCGAGTCAGAAATTACTATATATGATTCCATGATCAATTCTAAAGAAAAATAATTACGAAGTGAACTATTTTGGTTAATTTTGATTTTATAAAATTTTAAAAAATATCATATATTTGCATATATATTGTTTAAAGTATCTTAGTTAATGTCATTTAATAACATTTTGTGAATGGATTCAATTTATTTAGGAAACATTACACATAAAATTAATGCAATTGAGGGAATATTCCATAGATTTGCAAAATTGGCCACATTGTTTCTAAAGTTCATGTAAGTACAACATAGCCACTAAAAAGTCTTCTCTGAGTTTGTTATGCACTTGACAGACTTTCAATATTGTTAGCCATGTCGTACAACATGAGGGTTCATGTAAACTACCCTTAAGGGCAAACAGCTGATACTTGACAGATTTCTTGTAAAATAATTTGACTTTTTTATTATCGTTTTTCTATAAATTAAAGTGCGTTGAAGAATTAATTGTCTAAAAATCGTACATTATGGAAACAAATAAAATATCCTTTGGGGTTAAAGGAACGAGTATCTGACACTCGTTATTAAACTTTGATTCGTCGCACGCTGCACACTTAAATTTGTTCTGGAATTCATGACTTCCGCTGGAAAATATTTAATAACTTCCGATCTAACAGAGACTCCACTTTTTTGTAAAATGGGTTTTGTATATAAAAGAATAAGGAACAAAATGTTATTTTTTTCAATGTATTCTAGTTGGGGAAACATCATATTAAAACTATTTAAACAATTAAATTGTTATTATTTTTCATTTGTTGACAGTATAAAATTTTTTTTTAAATTTATTGCAGAAGCTAACGTTATAGACTATTAAATAAAAAAAGTCCAACATTAATCGGATCAGTAGAACTGGAGATAATAGACTTCAAGTATGAGTACATTTGACAAAATCTAGCCAATTATCAAAAATTCATATGTGGATATTTTCGAAAAAAAATTTTTTCAACAAAAAAAAAACATGGGTCTAGTAATTTTATGTATATAAGCTGCAAAAAAAATTTCGGTCGATTCTAAAATACCAAGTCCAAACTCCTATGCGGTTTGTAAAAGAACGTCCCATAAATAAAATGATAACTACGTTACTGTATCACGCTAAAACTACTGCATGGATTTAAAAAAAAAAGGATTTTTTAATTTCTTAGACCAGGGGTTCTTAAACTTATGTAGTCCGAGGACCCTTTATCGAGCAACATTTTTTTTGTGGACCCCACCCCAACCCTAGACATTTGACGTCGTTCTTAAGCTTAATTTTGGGCTCAATAATGACAAAGACACTCAGGCTTGCCAACCGTTTGGTTTTCACCCGGACAGTCTGATTTTTGAGAGCTTGGTCCGGTTGTCAAACTCAACCAAGCATAAAATGTCCGGTTATCTGACGAGGTTAGGGAACGAATTAATTTTTTTGGCTTTAATTTTTCCGGTTTTAAAAGGTATTTTCAACACTATGTCCGGTTCCTAAGGTCTTAAAGTTGACAAGCCTACAGACACTACTCACTCGTTTGTAAGGGCAAACATTTTTTATTAGGATTTTCTTGTAATTAAAACACAAAATGAATAAAAATTGTGGAAATGTAAAGGAATTAAAAAAGTTACAAGTCAAAGTATGTATGTAAATTAAACTCAGACAAATATTTCTTGGTCAAAATAAAGCTAAGAAAATAAATTGTTTTTTTTTCAAATCTTTTTTAATAAAGAAAACAATAATAACAAAGCTTATAATAAAAATTATTTTTTTGGTAACTTTATGTTATTTTATAAGCGAAATTTGTTATATTTTCTTCTGTGGAAGTTTTTACTTAATGACATGGATGATGTTGTTTTCTTGAAACCAAATCCACAATGTCGGGCTCCATATTCTTAAGTTTTATCCTCAGGCTTGCTTCTACATTAAACTTGTGTCTATACTATGACTTTATGTATAATAGTACCAAAAAAGCCTTTTCACACAAATACGTTGTACAAAACGGAAACAAGTTTTGGAGGGCCTTATTTGCAACTACAGGGTAATCGGATTTTAAGAGTAACCAAAAGTTAGTTAGCTCAATTTTATTGAACTTTAGTTTCAAAGACGTATCGCAAGAGATATCCACGCGCATATCTTGCTCTAATGTCGATAATTGCTTACCACTACTAACATTTGTGTTAAATGGATCCCTGATCCCATCGTTAACAGAAGCAGGACAAGGAAAATACTTTTGGAATCTGTTTTTTAGAGCCATCAAAAAGCATCCGAGTTTCATTATTGAGTTCTCTATAAGGAAATTCTATAAAATCGCTGAATGTTGGAAAAGACTCATACACACACTTTTGAATGCGTTTTGACCATAATTCCATTTTTTTTTGTAGTCGCTTCAGCTTCACATAAATTTAAAGTTGAAGATAAAAACTTTAAATTTATATGAAGCTGCACCTTGTAGATTCAAACTGAAATTTACAAAAATTGATGATGTTGTAAGAGAGTGGAAAGAGTGGCAAGAGTTAGGTGCTGGGCATCCCGGGTTTGAACAAAAGTAAATGCACATTTTGTTTTTTTAAAAATAATTTTTAATAAATGAGTTATTTGAATAAAGCGAAAAGATCGATGATGTAAAATTATTTGATGTCAAAATTGTGTCGCGGACCCTTGTAATGGCTTCGCGGACCCCCAGGGGTCCGCGGACCACAGTTTAAGAACCTCTGTCTTAGACGATTGTTAATTTTTTCAATAAAAATATATGCATAAAAATGAATATATGTATGTTTGTTATGTATATACCTGGAAACTACTGAGCCGACTGAGGTCAAATTAACAGTCTATATTTGCTTTGATATCAAAAAGGCTTAGAGCATAGTTTTAAATGTTTTGGACAACGGAGGGAGGCGCCTCTATGCAACAAAAACATTTTAGCGCTATGCCTTGGCACCTATGGTAGTCCAGCAAGTACTAAATGATCATAAGAAAAACTTTAACTTATTATGCATGTGTGTATTTGTTTAAGGAATATAAGTAGCAGATAAAATACGAAATTAAATAAAAAAATCTGTTTCAAAAACGATATAAGCATTTCAGTTAACAATTCAAGCATCAATAAAATTAAAGGTGTGCCAGTACTTGGCTCAACACTTTTGAAAAATGTCGCACAATTTGTTGAGCCAAGTACAAACTGGCACAGCTTCTGGAGTTTGCTATTTCCTGGTGTAAGCACTGGAGATGGTGTATCTTCTCCATAAAACACATAGGTATTCCAACGATGGGGTTGACACTGGAGGTAAAAATCACAATTTTCTTATAATGAGGAAAATTAATGCCTACAAGAACCTACCAGAGATCCGTAACGATTGAAAAAGTGTTGTTGACTACCGCTGGCAAATTCAGTATCCGATGTCTCATTATTCGACGAATATTTTGAATATTTAAGTATTTATTATAGCTCAATATATAAATTTTTCCAAAAACACATCAAATACAAACAAATTTTGTGAAGTTTTCAAATAGTCAAACATACTATGTCAACATCAAATTATAAAAGCTTTCATTGAAATTGTAATAGTCACCAGTCGTACAAATTTTGTCGTGTCGAAAAATTACGATGATACCAATAAAAAAACGAGACGACGTATAAATCGACAGTCGTCGAAATGAAAAACGACTACGATGATAGGGGTGATTATATAATATACATATAAAAAGACATTTTTTTAAACGAGAAGAAATCCAGAATTTACTAACAAAAGTCTATACAAAAAACTCCTCCATCACCACCTGTTATGAATCCATTTGTTATTTCCTGTAGTGTACATACTTGAGTCGACATTTTAAAATTGAGAAATCTGAAGCTGCTGCAACCGACTGCAGCTGACTTTACTACCATCATATAGGTAATTGATTCTACTATTCAGTACCGAGAAAATTTAGTGGATCCATGTGGAACCTCAAAAGTTCTAATCCATAAAAAACTTATTTTCTTTTAAAATCTCAAAAAATTACACCTAACTTTATTGACCCATATCTGCGTAAATAAATACAACTGAAGTAAAATTTTATCAAAAAATCAATTATGAGAATATTTTTATTTTATCCTCAAAAAATTGTAAAATTCCCTGCTTTAATGTCGATTTTACTGACATCTACACAAAGCATTGATTACGATACTTTTTTCAAAAAAAAAAAAATCATTAGAAGCTTAACTTCAGATGGCTGTTCTGCAAAAGCTCTTCGGTCAAATTAGTTGAAAAATTGTTTTTTGTCATACTGGATGTGTCTTAATTACAAAAAGTCAAAAATAAAATTCATCACTGCAACTTTTGAAATACCTCCAATGCGCGCGTTTTGCCTATGTTTTTCCCTACGTGCGCCGCCTCCTGCAATTTATAAATGTTTGTAGCCGAACCTCTGCACGCCGGCGAGTTAAGTCCCCCGGCCGTAGGTTCGTTACAACCGGTTATGAATGTTGCTCAGAATTATCTATCACAATTCTGGATCTTTGACAAAGTTTTCTGCTTAAATCCACTGCTTCACGGACCTTGCGGTATGCTTAGGCCCATTGTTATGCTGAAATTTCCATTTTAGTGGCATGTCCTCTTCAGCATAAGGCAGCATTACTTTAGAAAGGAATCCCTTGTACTTATTTTGGTCCATAATGCCATCAATTCTATATATTAAGCCAACACCATACCAGGAAAAGCAACCCCAAACTTTGATGTTGCCTCCACCATGCTTAATGGACTTTATTGTGTGCTTCGGGCTGCATTCCTGATTAGGCCTGCGATGCACATATTAGTTGCCATCACTTCCAAAGCAGGTAAACTTTAACTAATCGCTCCATAAGACGCTTCTCCCCAGATTGCAGTTTGCAAGACAACTACAATATATTTTTGAAGATCTTTTTAAATTGAATTTTAATTTTCTTACACATAAAACAAAATTTTTTTTTCTTAAAAATTTTTTGTTGTAGGTACATAATCTCAAGGTAGCGATGATTAGCAGTAGGCAGGAATAGTCTTATAAATATGTTTGTTTTATACAAAACTTTCATCTGAATATAAAAGAAAACAATTCACAGGCAATAGCAATCTAAGCTACTCTGATATTTTATATACTTTCCACATATTTTAACTTGCACACATTGTCACATTTAATGTTAACTTATGATTCCCCTTAGCATGGACCTACTCTACCTATTCGCTGCAATTCTGCCTGCCTTCAAAGCTGAACTAAACAAATTTGCTTATTTTTTTCGTAGCTCCCTATAATTTTAACCAATTTAGCCACTAACGCAACAAATTGCCAAACAACCGACCGACCAACCGACTGACTAGCGCACCCAAGTCGACAAGGTGGCAACACTCCAAGACACACACACACACACACGCAAATATTTACAACCATTTGGCGCTGTGAACAGGCTGCTAATATCCTTGTTAATATTATTAAATATTATTTATGGATTTGTTTAATTTGTATTTAGTGGTTCAGTTGGAAGAAGAACAAGCAATAGCGGTAGCAGCATCACTACTGGCGCACATGCGTTTGCTTACTCTAAAGTTCCAATGCAGACAGATTTACAAACATTTGCATTTTCTTTGATTTTCCTTGACGTCAAGCAGGGATGAAAAGAATATTTTCGGTATGTTTATTTCATGAAATGTTCTAAAATAAGAGGATCATCAAAAATCAACGTTCATTGTCGGCTTGGAAACCTGTACTTTCTTTCATCCGGACACTGTTTGGGTGCTCGGAACTTTTGATACTTAAATCGCTTTATTCAAAGAGTCATTTGTGTCGGTAATGTCTGCCTTTCAAAATGTAATACCTTTATATTTTTGAAATCCTTTAAACTTTACAAGACTTTCCATATTCTAAAAGTATTCAATCTTTAAGAATATATTAGGAAAGAATTATTGCAATTGCACAATTTTATTCGCCTGCCAACATCCCTGGTTTATACTGCAACTTACTTGTAGAGCACAGGTTTTGTCAAGCGGGTGGGTGTCGTTGGTGTTTGCCACATGTGTCGCATATAGCCTAAGACAATTTCCTTGTCTTCTGGCATAGCAATTCGGTCAGACGCTTAGTCGGTCGGTCACCCCGCTGGTAGCGTGTAAAACATAGCTGATACAACTGTTTTCACCACCACCATCATTATAAGCACCACACTACCCGTTCTCATATTTTTCGTCCTTTTGTCCTGGTGGAACAATTACATGGTTTTGCGTAATGAATTTATCTTCTTATCAGTAGCTGAATAGAAGAAGAAGACACAGCGTTGCTGCTCCTACGCTTTTCTCAATGCAATGCTGCACAATGTGGAATTTTATTGCAAAAAATGTTTAATTCGGTGTTTTTCCTTGAAACTTTATATTGAAAATTTTCTTATTTGAGGTTATTGAAGTGATATGTATAAAGATATGGTAGTTTCCTAGACTTAGAATCGGAAATAATAAATATGTTTAATTTTCTGACCTGACAGAAAGCTTGGTCGATGACATCCGTTGAAGCTTTGTGAAAAATGTGTGTACCTGAAATCAGGTTTCCATAAATTTGGCCGTAAGAGGCAAAATTTTTTTTACACCTCATAATGTAAATTTTATGGTTTGTTGTTGTTAACGCCCAAGTTGGAGTTAACCAATTGCTCTGATGGTGGGACTCCATGACTAATATAATTAACAATGCGATTCTAAAGTTGTGGCTGCTAAAAATGGCTCCACGATATGTTTTTGATTATTACTCGGTTAAGATAAAAAATTTCATGAACGTGGGACTAGGCAAGACCGATACAAAATAAACATTCGTATTCTTAGATATGTACATACTATGTTTAAGAACAAGATAACTTCCTCAGGTAGTACACATCATAGTGGCAAAGTACCCAACATTTGTTAGTGAAGAGCGTGTACCTGGCCTTGATCCAAGATCCTTGAAAGGCAGAGTTTAAGGTCCGGATCCCACACACTCTTCATTCCGATTAATCATCTCGAAAGACAACTTCAAGCACTGCTTGGTCACACTGGATTACGTCTACATAAATATTCTTATTACAGAAGTTGTAGAGACGTTGGTGTGACGAGTCGCAGAAGACACAATTTAAGGAAACATTTCAAGCCGATGTGATGAAGCACTCAGAGAAGGAAGCTGAGGTTCTACGATACAAATACCCCTATGTGTAATGTATCAAAAACAAGTTGAGCTGTGGAGTCTTTAATAGAACCCTCTGAATCTCATAGTTTACCAAAGGTGCATATCAAAGCCAATCAAATCGCCATGTGAAATCTCATCCTAACTTTCAAGGGGGTCAATAGATGTCTTTGGACATTTATTTTTTCAAAAATAATATTGAACAACGTTACTGTCAATTTATAAAAATAGTTTGAATAATATGCGGTTTAAACAAGACCATCCTACGTGTCATACAGCTCGTGAAACAATGAATTTATTGCATGATAGCATTCGATTATTTCACGTCTGGGATATATCATTTGGCCAGCAAGATCGTCTGATTGTTTTAACACTTTAAGACTATTTTTTGTGGGGGTATGCTAAATCATTGGCGTATGCAGATAAATCACGTACATTTGATTCGCACCAAGTAAACATTGAACGAGTTATTAATGATATTCGATCAGCTTTATATGAAAAGGTATGCAAAAATTGGGTTGATCAAATTGGTTTTACCAAACGTAACCGTGGCAGTCATATGAATGAAATATTTATCAAACAATAGGAACATTTTTCCAAATTAAAAAAACAATTAAAACTTATTTACCACATATCAGTTTTGTTTTATTTCAATTTAACATTGTAGCACGCTTAATGAAAGACCCTTTATATAAGCATGCCATGGCATTTTTTTTCTTCTTCAATTTTGTTTGTGTCCCCTCAATTTGATAAAATTTTTCACTGTGCATCATCACAATTTTGTTGCTCGTGTGGAGCCGCAGTAAATTTTATGTAGATTTGTTAATACGAATTATGTTCATTTGTTGCCGTGGTTGTTGTAACTGTTATTATTGCTGTTGTTGTTTCTTAGTAAATGTTATTTGTGTGTTTGCGTGTGCGACAGTGTAAGTGTATCAGTGTATGGATACAAATTTCATTTTGAAGAAAACTACTGGTACAACAACAATAACATCATAGTACAGTACATAAACAAGAACAACAATAATAACAAATACAATACAAATGCAAACATTAGTTTGATTGGGGAACAATTTTATTATCCTTTTAATCGTGATTTGTTGGTGTTGGTGTTGGGGTTTGTGGTTACGGTTAAATTTATAGATTTTGTTTTTAAATAATTAATTGATTTATTTATTACGAGTAGGGTTCTTTTGGGGCATGAAGAACAAAAGAAAGATTCATAAGAGATGAAGTTAAAAGTTACTACTTATAAAAGTAAAAAGAAATATTTTGAAACAAAATTCTCTTCAAGAAAGTTTCATATTCAAATTTCACTACTGAAGCTTTGCAAAATTCTTTGACAAAAAAATTACAATTTCGGAACATGACCTTCCTCGGTTTGGCTCAAACTTTTAAGAACATGCTTTAGGAAACGACTTAGAAGAGCATTACTACAATTGTTATTTTAATGAATTTACTGTTCAATATAGTGAGTGTCAACACCACTACAGTTTTGCCTTGTCAGCCTTAGTTGGCAAGATATCGAGGCTCAAAACATGAAACATCGCCAAATAGACAAATTTCTGAAAATTCACACAGCTATCAAATTTGACATCATTAAAAGCACAAAGTTCAATATTTTATGTATTTAAGCTGTAATATCAAAAAAAGGACATCTAGGAAAGCCAATCAACTACATTATTCTTTTAAACTCATTTTTCATTCCTATTGATATTTTTTTGTAAATCTCTTTGCATATGGATGGATGAATGGATTTAATTAAGTTGTGAAGTGAACGGCTTATATCCTAACCTCTATTAAAATTTCAGCCTTGAAACACATTGCTAGAGCAAATATATTCAAAAAATGTGCTGCATTTAACTCAAGCCCGTGCGCAGAAATCATCCAAGGGAGAGGGGGCTGGGGTTTAACCCAGCAGTTCCCAGAAAAAAAAAATTTCTCATGCGATTTTGGAAAATTCACTAAAAAACAATGCATTTTGCAAAAAAAAAAAATTTTAAAAAAAATTTTAAAAAAAATTTGAATTTGTTTATTGAAAATATTTACACCAAAAAATTCAAATATCTCATCACCGACTACCTTGGTTGTTGTTAAAAAATAGCTATCTGTAGTGTTCAAACATTGTATGAAATTTCATACGCTGGGTATTGCTGGGTTAACTCGGATATTTTATGTCAGGTTATAAAGTTCGCAAAAAAAAGTATTTTTGACTACAAAGCATACAAAAATAGACAAAAATACATATGTATAGTATATGTATACATACATATGTACATATCGGCCATTCTTTTAATAACTGCACACTTTGTTTTTTTATCACCTTGTTGAGCATTTTTTGAAACGAAATATCTCAAAAACTATAGAAAATAGGATAAAAATTACAGAATCTTTTGTTAGAGAGTACGAAGTAGTACGCCACTGCTGTATTATAATAGTTTGAATAACTGTCATTATCATTTGATTTTTTTTTGACATTTATAGTTGTACATTCTGTGCATTGAATTAGTCATACATATACATATGTTAAGCTACTAATCACATTTATGTAAAATACCACTTCACTTGAATTCTAACGTTTGATTAATAAAGATTTATTGAATTTCTTTCTATTTGAATCTTTTTTGTTAAGAAATACTATAAATTTATAAAAAAAATTAAAAAGATTTAAATAAATTTGTTGAAACATTAATTTTTTTATTTAAAAAAATTTTTCTCCAAACAACTTTAATGTAACATCTTGTTTTTTTTTTTTGATTTTTTTATGAGTTATTCCTCAATCAAATCTAAGAATGCATGTACTTTCCCGAAATTTTCGGCACTGTGAAATAAATTGACACTTATAATCTGAAGACGCATACTCATGATATTTCCTATAAAAGCCAAATTGCCGGTACCAGCAGCTGACATGCAAGCCCAAACAATGGCATTGTTTTATATCGCGTGTATGTTCGCCTTGTTGTTGTTTCTATTTGGTTTTCGTGACATGATATCTCAGCCAAATAAGTTGAATTTCGATTCGTCCACGAATATTGCTGAATCCAGTATTCAGTGGTCTTCAAAACATGTTATTTGGAGAAAATCAGATGGATAATCTCATTTTTAACTGATGAACGGCTTTTTGCGAACTACTCGCCAGTTAAACACTTTCGGTTTGGGCTTGCATGTCAGCTGCTGGTACCGGAAATTTGGCTTTTATAGGAAATATCATGACTATGGATATGTGTCTTCAGATAATAAGTGTCAATTTGTTGCAGAATGCCGAAAATCTTGGCATGCAGACAAATTTACGGTTTTACCAAGATAAAAACCCGAAATACAAAGCGGGCTTAGCTCAATTCTGGTTAATATACAAGTGCCCTTAATTGATGGCACCGCCAGCATAGTCACTTGACCTAAATGGTCTTGTGAATTTTTGAACGATTTTGGAAAAAATTATTCGAATACACAACATTTCAAACGAAAACGATCTAAACAAGGGACTTAAAATTGAGTGGCGCTACAATTCGCTAGATACCAATAAAAAATTCGCAGCTTCGATGTCAAACCGTCTTTTAGCTGTAGTTGACCAAAGAGGCTACCACATAAATACTTATTACAGATGGGTTAAGTACAGCTCTTAAGGGACTCCAAATGAAATATGTATTGTGGCGTTGGATTTTTGTTTGCTTGATTGGCACTACAAAAGCTTTATCGATGGACATCGAACCTCTGTCATTGTTTGGGGAGTTCAGCAGTGCAAACGAGCCTAAATATCCAGATTCTGAGGTCAATAACAAGTCAAAAGGAAAACAGACCAACCAACTTAGAATACTGACCAAACAAACAAATTTTTTTTACTAAAGAATATAATGAAATTGGCATTTTCAAAGTTCTGTACAACTTTAGTAAAAACAGTTAATCAAATAATTGTATTCAAGATACAACTAAGAGATATATTGGAGCACAAAATTCACCGTCAAATCGAGTCCCTCAATTTTTGAAAATGGATAGCTTCCTGTCGCACACTCTAATATTGTATAAATATATTTTATACTTATGTATGTGTCGGTAAAACTTAAATATTTCAGTATGTGCGAACAACTACTTTAAATTTATAATATTTGAAAAAAATATTTTAAAAAAAAATCTTTAGCATCAATGTTGTCGAACTCGTCATTTGAAATGAAAAACGTTGAACAATTTATTACAATTGTCGAATTTCACACGTAGAGCATCGATGAGAATTACAAATTTAAATCAATTTTTAGTGGACCACATGGAAAGAAATGCGGAATTTGCAAGCAGCTTCAATAAAGGTTTATCAAAATTGGATGTCAAGCAGGAGTGGAACTCCCTATATGGGAAGCTGAATGGGACCATCAATGCGTGAAAGTTCTTTGATGTTAGTAACGTATAATTATAGGTTTGGATAGACTCAAAAGGAAAAGTAAAAAGAAAATTCCACACATCAAACGTGAGTCGCAACGCTACTGGACGGGGAAAATTTTAAAAAAATTCAACATTGGAAGAACCCGTCGCCAATATCATGTGCTTCAAGAAAATGTTTAACTCAGTCGGCATGGCCTTAGGCACTTCCTCCGTTATCGCAGCATAGACACCATCACCTGATCCAGTTCGGCATAGAAGAGATAAACTAAACGGAGTTGAGTGTTGTCTTATGCTTCGTCAGACTTCTCAGAAACCGAATTTTTCTTCAATAGGCGCACAATTTTGTTTTATAGAAGGCTTTTGAAATATGTAACTTTAAAAGGCTGGTGTATGAAGAAAGTTTAACGAAAATCATATATGATCAGACTAGCTTAATTCACCCTTGACGTCAAACGGGTGCAGAATTTCTTTAATACTAATTATTCAACCTCTAAGTCACTGATATATCAATATCAAATATTTTCATCATGGTCCACCAATCCTTCACTGAAGTATTCACTCTTTTTGTCAAGCATTAAATAATTATGCAGCACAATTTTGTCGGCATTCTATGGTGCTGCGTGAATATTAATATGCCGCACTCTCCATCTGCTAGACAATATTCCGAACGCATTTTTGATGTGAACACGAGCACCAGATATCTTTTTGTTGAAGTTGTCCTTATTAGTTGAGCAATGTTGACCAGGATATGGACGCATGCAATTTTACTTCTGTGAAAATGCATTATATCCAACAAAATAATACTAGAAAATGGTACATATATGTTCCTAAAATATTGAAACAAGTATTAACTTAAAATTTGGTCAGTATATAATTGCAATATATTCAAATACCAAGAATATTTTCAGATGTTTCCGTTCAAAATCATTTTGCCAAATGAATTCTTCTCTTCCGCTTCTATGCAAACTCATATTAATGTGTTTGCCATCAACTGCTCCAACGTGGTATTTCCGTTTTAATGTAGAAACTTCATGAACACAAAAAATTAAAAAAATTTAGACAAAAACTTATAAGCTCACAACGAACTTGTCCAATATTTTTTCCACTTCTACTGCGCAACGTAAATATCGTTAAGTTATGTCCATAAGGAAGTGCAGGTATCATATACTATTTCTCTTGCCATGAATACTTCCATTTTATGTGGCCACACAAGTCATTGTGGGTGATAAGTACCTGTTCTGTTTAATGCATTAGCCAGGATTTGTGGGGAGTCTTTATTTTATATTAAAATATTTATTTTTTGAATTATTTAAATTTTAGCATTTATATTTTTTGAAGATTCCTTTTAAATTGAATTTTAATTTTCTAACATATAAAACAATATTTTTAATTCTTAAAAATTTTACAATACAAACTTAAATATTGTTATATATTGTTTTTGTGTATAGGGAAGTTATAGGAAGTGTCTTATAATTTTGATAAGCACCTTATGTAAATACCGTTAAAAATTGTGCTAAAAAGTATAGTGTACTTTAAAGCACGTTTGCCACTTATCACATCGAAATTAAATGATGCACAGCACTCATCGCCAATAGTAGCAAATTTTTACGTATAAATTGCAGATTTCATCCGAAAAATTTTTAGAAAAATTGTGTACACAACACGGTTTTTCGATCGTGAAATAACATGCTATTACCTATGGTTTCTTATCGGGGTACCCAACTATAGCACATAATATTGGCCATAGAACTCTTCGATAGCTTTTGTAGAATCATAATCCATCAAAACCAATGTCCAAATTAATTTCACTGGTCGAATTCAAAATATTAAAATTTTTTGACTTGAAATATTTTAGAATTCTACTAAAATATTCGCCATACTTGTATGAACATTCTTATGTATGTACATATGTACTGTGAGCGTCAAAAAAAGTAAACACATATCTTTCATGTATTGCTTAGCTTGTTAAAAGTACATTTTTTACTTGGAATTTTTTACAATTGCAGTTATCATAATTTCAATATTTTCAAAATTGCGATTTCTGCAATCGTAATCTAAGATCGTTCTAAGATCTTAGACAGAACTCTGGCACCTAGAATTCCGGACCTTTGCAAAAAAGATAAGGTAAGAGCGTCAGGAATTGCTGTGTAACGAATTTAGAATATATGAATATGACAGTAATTTTGAAATGCAGTGATAATTCAAGATAACAATTGATGAGTGCTTTGCAGTTTTTTCTGCGCCTCCGATTCCATCGCCGAAGTGCTTGCATCCTCTGAAGGCGTTATGGAAGAATTGGAATTTTTTTCCTTCAAATCTTGAAAGGTTTTTTCAAGTGCCCCAATTTTTTCGTCCAAATATGCAACTTCAGCTTGCATCGCCTAATTTTTCGACCACTCTTTGGCGAGCATAGTTTTACAGGAACTCCATTGATTTCTATTTTAGTCTGCCAGTTGCATAATTTTTCGCAATTCCTGACCAACTACAATATCACCTTCACTGTACTATGGCTTCATAGCAGGAAATGCATCGAATTTTAGTCTTTTAGTGGAACTGATATCACTTGTAAATGGTTGTTGCATGTATATAATTCCTTCCATGTACACCAAAAACTTCAATCCAAGCTTTTCTTTTTTTATTGTCTAATTTAAATGTATGCATTACGAAATCGCTTATTTTTTTTTGTAGTGGAATTATTTTCCCGAAAATTTATTCCGTCATCTTCATAACCTGTTTAGAGAAACAGTCGTATACCATGCGTATGAGCTATGTGAAATTGGAACCCGACGTAAAAAAATTTTTTTTTTGTTTTCTGTGAATTGGTAGTATTTTGTTTGTAGTAAATCTCTTTTCGTTTGTAGTTAAACCGTTTTCGAGAAAACGAACTTTGAAAAAAGATAGCACCCCACTTTCGAAATTCCAAAAACTGAAAATGGAGTCTTATTAGGAATCGTTTGTAGTGATTTTTTTTAGGGTGCAAGTAGGCTTGCCAGATCCAAATTGTGTTCCCCCTGGACATTTTAAAAAAAAAAAAAAAAAAATCGGGATTTATCTGGGCACTTAAAAAAAAAATCTTGATTTATCTGGACAAAAAAGAAAACTAAAGCTTAGTTTTAGAGGAACATATATATTTTATTTAGATAAAATAAACATAACAAAAACATAACAGAAACATAACAACTCAATTAAAAAAAATAAGTGATTTTTTAAATAATTTGCATTAAGTCCATAAATACTTATTATTAGACCGAACTGTTTTTATCAATTTATTACCACTTGGAGTTTCTAAAATCTTACCAAATGATTGACAGTTTCGGTACAGTTTAATTTTATAATTAGTTCTGACTTTATCAGATCTGTCAGCATTCGATTTCTTTCTTTAGAAGCTGTTTAAAAGGCTAAAAACTTTTTCACAATAAGAGTTGGTTATTGGAATTGGAAAAATAAATGAGATCAATTTTCTTAAGATGTTCAATTCGTCATTTTTAAATTTGGAAAAAAATGATCCCCAAATTTTATCGTTGGGAATATTTTTTGGTAGATTTTCATACACACTACGTAAGCAACAATAATCTGTAATATAATTCATCGTTGTTGATCCCAGGAAATTAATTTATATTTAAGAAAAAATAAGGATCATTTTTAATTGAAACGTCACTATATTTATACCGGGTTTCTAAATAGTTAAGACAACTTTTTAAGAATTCAATTCTGGTTGACAAAATTATAACGTAAAAATAAAAGAGAAAGAGGGAGCATTTGTCAGTGCAGTAACCATGTTAGTTAAATCATGGTGTTGCACACTTATTTTCATTTAAAGGTACGTAGCTGTTGGTTGCGTTCAGGAGGATTAAGACCATATGACATCCTTATAAATCATATTTTCTTGTTTGAAAAATGTCAACTTCTTAAGAGCAGTCCGTACCTTTTGGACGTGACGAATGTTAATTCATTTTTAATGCCTACGGCAGATATTTTTGTATCTAGTCCTATTTTTCTTTTATTTCATTGTTCGAATTTTATTTGGACATATTTCTGATTGTCGGCACTCTGGACATGGGACTAAACATCTGGACAATCCCGACGAATCCAGTCCATCTGGCAACCCTAGGTGCAAGAGATAAAAAGCTACAAACGATTTTATTAAATACTAAGTTTTTCAAAAATCTAAGTAAAAGTTCGACAAAAAATTGCTTGAAGTTGTAGAAAAAGCTTAATTTTTTGTTTTTTGTTCAAAGGATAAAAAGCTACAAACGATTTTTTAAACAATAAATTTATTGACAATCTGGTAAGACAGGTTCAATTAAATAAAGTTAATAGCTGCAGAAAAACCTTTTTAGTACATTTGTGGATCAAAAAATAAGAAATTACTACCAATTTCTCGAAATTTTTAACAGTAACCCTTGAAAAAACAGCTTTAACACAAATGTTAGTACTCAGCATGATTTAAAATTGTTTTTAGTTGTAGAAAACGCTTTTTCATTCGTTTATAGGTCGAACGATAAAAAGATTTGTTGTTAAATATGAATATTTTTGGAATTATAAAAATACTTGAAAAAAAGTATAAAACACTCCACCCTATTGCTCAATTCAATTAGAATATTTCTTATTGAGAGAGAGAGATAAACGTTTCTTTTCCTTTTGTTTACGTTTGCATAGCTACAAGCGTATCGTTTTTCGTCGACCGGTTGTCAGCTCTTATTTGGTTGCTATGCCTTTTTTCTATTTAAAAAAAACGTTACAAGCGATATTTTCAAAAATGAACAAAATCACTGGAAATCAAAGTGCAGATCGACCATTTAGTTACAAAATTATAGAGTGTTGAAGTTAAAAGTATGCACTGCATAAACTATGCTGTGAGCCACTGTATGTTTATTGAAAGAATTTGCGTAGAGATGTTTGCTTCTTGCGTTCAGAAATTGACTTTTGGACCGCTTTTTCGCTTAAAAGTAAAAATTTTGGTGTTCACTATATCAAGGCGTTCACTATATCCAGACACGACTGTAATTGGGCTTTCTTAATACCGAAAAAAATTAAAAATTCCATGACTATATCTCGGAAATAGATTCGAGCGACATTAATTTTTGATATATTCTTTTTTAAAATTAAAAATCACGTAAGAAAAATTGGTTCAAAAAAATGGCAACCAGTAAGGGTTAAAGATAAAAATTTGAAAAAACACCCTTAAAGCTTTTTATCCTATTTCAAACCAATTGAGGAGGCGTCCCGAACTTTTTTTTTAAGGACCACTCTAATGTACATACAGTAGAGTCCGGTTATAGCAACATCCAAGGGAGCGAAAAATTCCGTTGTTATAAGCGGACGACGTTATATGCAGATTACATACTATTCATCAATACCATATAGATAGCGTCGGAAAATCCTCTTCGTAAGTTTGGCCAAAGAGTATTAATCCGATTCGTAACGGAGTCGCTATAACCGATTCTACTGTACTTAAATTTGGTAACTGAAAAAGGTCAACGTTTTCTCAATAAAAACAAAATTGTTACCTTTGCAAGAACAATTGCTTTATTTTGGAGGACGGTTATTCCTTGTTTTCAGTTTGGTAACCCTGACAAAGATCTTCTTCTCGCTTTTTTGATTCTGCCTACTACTTCTCCCTCGGTAACGTTTTTTGTTGCGAAAGCATTGCCAAGCTAGCAGAGCGATACATTAATTATACGGGTTGCTGTATATGTTTAAATTTTGGGGGAAGTATTACCGTTGATATTACTTCAGTTTTCGCTGTTTTGCACATTGGGACCAGTAATACATTTGAAAATCTCTTTCGTTTTTTAGGCGTCATCCTGTAAAGGACTCTACTTTTAAAAATACTTGCGTAGTCATAGTCACTTTTAGACTCAAGTCTAAAGTTTAGTTAGCAAAATCTCTCAAACTTCTGTAGATATGTATGTACATATCCCAGAAACAGTCAGGATCACAATGAGATTTCATTGTGATGGCACGAAACTCACGCACACAACAACAAAATCAACAAGTTTCATTTGTTATATCAGAAGCAAAATAATGCAACTGATACGCTGCAGCAACATTTACGGTAATTACAAAAGAGTTGTTTTAATTAATTAACTTGGCGCTTTACTTGGCTTTGCTCTTATTTGTTGTCGCAATAGCACCAACTGTTGCGACAACATCTCATGGATGCGCTTTTAAGAAGCGACAAGGCAAACAACAAAAGAATCAACAATAACAACAAACAAATAGAATGCTTAAACCAACAAATATTTGTTTGCGCCAGAAAGCGGCAACTTTGTTAACAACCTGCCGCTGACAAAACACACGACGACGACGACAACATGCGACATTTGATGAGTGCGCATGTCGTGTGTTGATAAGCGCAACTCACAGCGTGGCATTTTAAAGATGCAGTTGCAGCTAAAGTGCTGGCTTTGGAGATACAGCCGCAATGACTACGAAATGCCGCAAGTGTCAACAAAATTCAGGTGAGGAAACAAAAACTGTTAATTGTTGGAAGCAACGCAAATATTTAAACGTGACAGATTTCTAATTCTGTTGCATAAATATTTGTTTGTGGCTACGTATGTGGTTTAGTTTACTTTTATCTTAAACGTGGCCAAATAGAAATAAAAAATTGTCCCTGAGTATTACTGTACCTCTTTCGGTACGAATCCGAAGAGTTAAAATAGATACATTTTCAAAACTTCTCTCTGCGCAGCAATAAGAAACATTCCGAGATTAAAATATTGTTTTTTGTTACTTTTTTATATTTTTGTTAAGACAACTTTTGTGTTGTTTTAGATCTCTTAAAAAATTTAATATTAATTTATTATCCATTCGTACACAACCATGTTCTGAAATGAAAAATATTCACTGCAATATATATTTCTTCAAAGATTTATTGCAAACCAAGCCCAAGTTTTGAAATCCTCCTCCTCTTTAAACTTGACTGGATCACACAATTTTTTGCTCATCAGTTGTCATTGCAGCATCCCAGCAGGTAAACCTGCATTTGGCAATTGCGTATCCAAATGAAAAATGTGGCATTAATTCAATCGTTCGAGAGGCGGATCGATCTTGTCATGTAATAAATTAATAAGAACTTTTTGTGTGTTCGTATCTACGCGAACTTTAATCTGCAGTTTTTTATTGCAAGCTGATATTTGATTTGAATTAAGATGATCATGAAGTATCGAACGCAACATTAATGGCTTGGCAATTTATTTATTTTCTTTTTTATAAACATAGTTTTTGACATAAGTTTGTTACTTGTAGGGCCGGCCTTAGCCATCTACGCGCCCCGGGCAAATCATGAGTTTGGCGCCCTTTTAAGTATACTTATTTTATTACTATTAAAAAAACTTCTTTTGAATTTGTACCACATCTTTTATTGAATTAATAGAAAACTACAAACATCACATGTATTTATTACTATTAATAATAAAACTAATGCATATATAAAACTCAAAATCCCCTTCCTCTTACTACTATTCTTAGCTCCTCTACTAATAATGCAACAACTGAAAATAAATTAAATTACGCTCTTGAATTAAAACAAACTTCTAATATCAACCCGAAGATTAACACCCCCTCTCCCCAACCTAGCACTTCCACTCCTCAATCCTCAGTTACAACAACTCAAATTAAAATTGACAACAATAAACAAGTAAATTCCCAAACATGCATACAAAACAAATAAATTGAAAGACTACATATAAACAGCAACGAACAGATTTCTCTTATTGAGATTGATACATTTCTGCCCGCTATTCTAATAAAAACAACAGAAAATTAAACCAAAAATAAGAAACAATTAAATCATGAAAATATATTTACTGGAACAATTATAAACTCATATCAAGAAAATTTAGAAACAGTAGCTAACAACAATCTTTCAAATAATACAAATACTTATGTAATAGCTTATACGAAGAATTTTCTTTCCTCTAAGTAGATAATTAATTTATTGGACCCAGTTGACTATGAGAATAATTCAGTGGAATATCAGAGGATATTACAATAATTACGACGAAATTATACTCCTGATAAAAGACAACAATCATTTCATTTTTTTATTAATTCAGTCTATGATCCTGACATGATATGCCTTCAAGAAACGCATATCTCCGCAAACTCCTAAACCTTATATTGGCTACTTTTGTAATCTTAATCACATTTCTACCTCCAAGAAAGGGGTTGTTATATTAATAAAAATACATATTCTTCATTCATAAACGTGTACATATTAACTCCAACATATCCTTTTCGGCCTTAGAAATAAAATGTTCCATTCCATTCTCTGTTATGAACATCTATTTTCCCCTGTCAAAACATTTCGTCTAGCCGCCCCGGTCGCCCCCCAGCTCTAAAGCCGGTACTGGTTACATGCACCAGAGCAAATAATAAAAGCTAGGAAACCAATAAATATTTTTGTTTCCAGTGAGTAAATTTACAGTTTTAGACCGTTGAAGTGAGAGAAATTATTTTCTTCAACTTTTAATTTCAGAAAAATTGTGATTGAGTAGTCATGGAAAAATATTAATTTTGTTTTTTGTCAATATTAAAGAAAAGTTTCCTAACTTTGGGAGAGTAGAAAATATATATTCACGTGTATTCAGCCATTTTATTTTGTATATAAGTATATATTTTTTTTTGTTTTTGGAGTACATATTTTTTCTATCAAAAAATGTGAGTTATACCAGGAATAGGAAAAATTCGTGAAAAACGATAAAAGGGTAAACCTATTTAAGCTATGCCTTTTAACATAAAAGACACTTGGTATAAATTCTATGTGAATCGATTAAGTGGTCTTTGTGAAAATTATATTTTAAATATATTTTTGTTTGATGGCCACCCTAAATAAAGGTTTTATAACCTATGACACCCGCTTGATCGATACTAACATACTGTAAAAATTTCATCAAAATTGGCCGCATAGTTTTCGCGTCTAAAAATTGACCCGTACCGGCCAAGGAGGTTGTTTGCGACCAGGTCTCCCGTACATTTTTTTTTTTTTTCGATCCAACAAATACAAAAACGCAAAAAAATAATTTTGTTCAGCTAGCTTGTTCTAGTCGCAACACTGTGAGGCCCATCAAACTGTTAAATAAAAAAGGAAACTGTTGCATCGACGAAAAGAGGAAAATCTTTGATTTAACTAGAAATACAAGATCTAATCGAAAGTCGTACTAAATGATAAGAGGGATGCAGGATCACATAATGAAATGTAATTTATGTGCTGGAACTTCGAAAGCTTTTATTTATATAAATTCAATCGTAGAAAGACCATTGAAAAGCGAATATTTGTTGTTCAGAATTTCAGTGCTTCATTTTTGGACGAGATTGTTTGAGTGCTTGCTACAAATTTCATATAAATTACATGTTAAGACAATGCGGAATAACGACTGAATTCAAGAAAAATTAATTATAATAAAAAATTATTCAAAAGCAAAATGTTGTTAATAAAAGATAAGCCCAAGCTAGGTTATGGCAATACCTACGATGATAATGTCACAAGAAGATGATAATGTGACAAGAAGATTTTTTTTCAAAATTGGGAACTTTTAGCATCCATTACAGGCATTGACAAAGAACTAATTTGCAAATTTTATATCGTACTCCAAGCATTCTTGATATTGATTCAATAAAATTTACAAAGTTTTGCCTTGAAATTGCAGAAAAATAAGTGAAACTTTAACCGTGGGATCCATTTGTCAATCAGTATGCACAAAATTCTCAAACATGGCTATAGAAATATTTGCTTAAGCGAAGAAGCACAGGAAGCAATAAATAAAAATTTTAAAATTTATTAAGAACGCTTGAGTAGAAAATAATCAAAAAAAAGTTAATATTACAGATAAATTTAATATGTTTCTTGCTTCTTCAGACCCTTTAATAACATGCATCCGTATTTTTCCAGAAGTCCTTGAATGACATTAAAGAAACCGGAAGAAATATTTTAGGAATCATTAATTTTTTGTTATTGATTTCCACATTTTTCCTATTTCATTTATTAATAGTATAGGTACTGCAAAATTCGTTGAAATTAATGAAAGTCTATATTGATCTCCGAAATGACTACTGTTTTTTATAACATTAACAACGGCAGGTTACACAAAATTATATAGAGTATGGCTAATATGATCAGGGCCTTATAGGTTTTTACATGATCTACATCCTTTAATTGGAAATAAGTTCAACCACAACTTCACCTGATCTGACTAGCCTGCATTGTTCTTGATATGGCTGAGTTCATCAGGGTTGTATAGGGCGCATTATTTTTCAAATCGATCAAGGCAGAATCCCAAAAATTCATCGATTTTCCTAAAGTTTACAGATATTTTACGTTCAATTCTAGGGGACCCATCTCAGTATAATATACTGTTCCATATTGAAACTTTTTTTCCTTGTATGTACATATTTATTGTTTGTTAATGACTTATACTTACCGTTGACGAGAGTACGACAAGTCAATTTATTAATTGTCCCTGATGATGGTTGGAAAATCTGGCCTCAAATTGAAAAACCCAATAAAAAACTGAAACAAAAACATAATTAGTTTTTCTTTTATATTACAACGGCCCAAGAACTTTTATAAAGATTATAGCTACTTACCACAATAATCAAAGTGAAAATTATGACCATTACAGTGCTGTCGCGGTAACGAGAACTAATTAAAACCACGGTACCGAAATTGGTCACGGGAGCGAACATAAAAATTTAAACCAATAATTTGAAACAAATTTTTATTAACTTCTCTTGAGAAGTTACTATAATAGGTCCGAAAATCGAAATAGGTAATTTTGTGTTTTCTTTACGTTTCAAGACCTCGACAATCGTTTACAAGTATTTTTAGAGTGATGTCTGTGTGTGTGTGTGTACGTATGTATGTATGTATGTACGTACGTATGTAGACATATTTTGGCTTTCGTTTCCTCAATAACTACCGGACAGAATTTTTTGATGACCATATCAATCGATACGCCACGTCATGACTTAGATCTGAAAGGAGTCTGGAAAAAATCGGTCCAGCGGTTCGTTTTTTATTCATAAAAAACTGACTTTTTTATGCACGCAATATAAATTTCATATATAATTTCAAGTATCGAGGGGGTAGATAGGGGTTTTCGAGGGTGCTTATTTCGAATCTTTTTTCAATTTTTTAAAATTCAAGATGGCGCACCCAATATGACGTCATTTTTTTTGTAAAAGTTCTCTGAATTCTATAAAATTTAGTTTTGAGAGGGGTTTCAGGTACATGGTTATAAATTAATGTTTAATGTTAATTTTTTTTTTTTCAATTTTCGTAGCGCCATATTGTAATCATAAGATATTCTCAAATGATTTTCGAAGTATCGAAACATTAAAAAAAAAGAATTGTTCTCAAGAGAAGTTGCTTGTACGGTACTTGCTGCCGAACCGATTTTTCTTCATATCATTTGTAACAACAAAAACTTTAATAGAAACAAAAAATTTCTTCATAAACTAAAAAAAAAATAAAAATACATACAGTCTTTTGCGTATTGCTTGGTTGAGTTATGTCTTGCTAAAAGGTAGTCAATGTAAAATTTATTTCGTTCACGTTACCGTGTTGTTCACGTTAAACGGTGGTCACGTTACCGCGACTGCACTGTATTTTGCGTTAATGAACATTAAATTTTTTTTTTCACAAGAGAAATGTCAATGTAATTGAAATAAAATTGTCAATTTAAAAAAATGGTCAGATGAGAAAAACTACTTGTTAAATTTAAAAAAAAACTCGGTAACTTTTGCATTTTATTTTCAACATTTGAATTTTTAGCTTGTTTGCATACGTAATATAAACACGAAAATAAGAGTTTAACTAAAATTTGTTTTTATTTAAATATGTAAATAAAAAGACGTGGAAGTAAATTGGTGTAAGTTAACTCTACAGTTTATTTTATTACAAATTGTAAACTATTTTTTCCTAAAAACTAGGATGACCGATACCGAAGAAACAATTAAATGGCGGAGAAAAAGTATTGCCTCTATAAAATCAATGCTAATGATTATCGGATAATCCTATTCGGATGGATTAATAAAAACCAAACCAAGGCGTGGTAACCGAATCATACGAAACAGGCAGATTATATAGGAATCTATTGTGAATCAGGAGCAGCCAGATCCTGATGTATGACCAATTATTGATTTAAAAAAATTAAAAGCAACAAAAGGTATGTAAAAATAAAAAAAATTTGTTATTACTATTTATTAGCTTTTAAATAAATATTGTGGCAACAAGGAACAACAGCTAAACCCGATATTTGACGACAAGCTGTTATTCCTTGTGGCTACAAAATTATAAATGCTATGATGGGAAGAGAGCAATGGCTGCAAGAACCATCAGCTCTCGATACATTTAATTGATTCCTTATAGAAAATAATGTTTCAACTACAGTTTATGGTGAGCCATAATGAATATAAATTAAAATATTGATATGGATTTTATATTTCAAAACAAAAATATATTACCTATGTACATCTTAAAAAACTAAAATTTTTTAATTAATTTTTGAAATTCCAGATAATTACATTTTAGCAAAAGACTGCCTCAACATAATTCGTAATATGACCGACCCTGAGAAAGAAGTCGGTGACGAGAGATTAAGAAAATCTCGCCATAAGCGTCTACTCAAGGCTAAAAAACACATTTTCTCGTCAGACGACTCTGATGAAGACGACGTTGTTCCCGTAAAAAAAAAACTAAAACTACACAGAAGCCATCACAGCTAACACAACCACCTATGCCACCCATACGTTTCAAGGGATTGCGTAACTGCGTTAACGCAAATATAAAAGGTAATAAAAAATATAATCTTTTTTTTTATATTAAAATTATTATATTAATGAGTTTCATTTGAAAGGTTATAATTTATAACTTTATTTTAAAATTAAGATTTGGCGTTTACTTTAGCGACAATTGTTCCGTTTTGTTTTAGGGAAAGTGGCGCTTTTGGCTAATCTGATCAGCACTATACGAAATTTCATAGGGCTTTCCCTGGAAGGACTGCAATATGGCTAGACTTTCCCATACCTGATGTGGAATTCCTTAACCGTTTATCACCAGTTGGATACAGGCTGTCCTTAATAGTGTCCGCCATTCCTAGCCAGATCCGGAGTTGACAATGGTAGTGTTTGACTGATAGTAATTTCTACGTGGGTCAGGTTTATTCTTAAAAAACTCTATTATTTGAATTTTTGGAATTGTTTTTTTGATTTTTTTTTTGCATTTTCACTATTGTTTGATCATTAAAGAAATTGCAAAAGGTTTTTTTTTGGTCTGATAAATAAAAAAATATTATAAAAGATCAAAGTTGCAGAGAAAATAAGACGTACAATTGTACTGAAAATGCAATCACTGCTGAAGGATATAATTAATCTCTGTGTTTTAAGATAGAATGGCATTTTAAGATAACAGACGTATGTATTACATATATCCTCTTATCTTTTACTCGTACGTCAAAAGTTATATTTAAGCGTATTAAAAGTTGTTTTTTTTAATAGTGCTTTTTAAGCTTTCAAAATACAAATGCTGTTGGATTGAAATCATTCCATACTGCGATGATCCTTTCAGTTTTAACTTTTTTCCTTTTTTTTTTATTTCACACTGAATTTATATGCGTTGTTAATAAAAATTTATGATTATTGTTTTCACATTTTTCATTGTTGTCAATATTAAAAACATTATTTTTCTGTCGAGAGTTATCAGTGAAAGCGGCCTTTTTTCGTCTATGTGTTAATGGTTGTGTACATGTGTAAATGTTCATTTGAGATAGTATGAGTGCTGCTGATGGAGTACATAGTGTATGTTCATGTAGGCGACATTATACACTGAGAAAATAATTTGTTTGATTAGAAAAAATGTATATATCTATAATATAGAGCAGTCAAATATTTATTTTGGTCAAACATATTGTGCTTGGATTAAAGAGTGGTGTATGTTGATTGAAGCATATTATGTTTGACTCAATCAAATAATTGCTGTATAGCATGTATTATTTATTATATTCAAATCAATCATTGTCCCAGTGTAGAACAACAAAAGCAATGTATTTAACGTTATGTTTTCAGTGAAAAACATTTTATTCAGCTCTAGCCGATATTTGCCATATATTGGGCTTACGACCTTCTGATGTACCTAGTTACCTATCAACATTTATAGGTAAGTAATTAATGTCACTACAAGGCCACCTTTGGAATATCCTTCTGATAGTCAAAGTACTTCCAGTTGGTTGATGTTATGTTGATGTTATTTTATTTTTATGAAATTTTTCTCTTAGTGTACTACGGGCTTTTGTTATGGTAGTTGGTGTTTCAACTGTTGTTGTATAATTGTCAAGCAATAAATCGATCGATCTGTCGCATGTTGTAAATTGTCGATGTCGGCCATGGTGGTGGCGTCACTGTTCGATGCATAAAAAAATGCATAAAATACAAAATTCGCACACGCAAAAGCGACGAGAACGCGACGACATGTTGTCGTCCAGCACCCACATCAATACAAGCGTAATGCATTTTGTTGACCAATATGTGCCACACCCCCACTGGAAATTGCCTACCATTGCTGCCCAGCGGATGCGCCAAGTTCTTCATCTTTCATTGCTTTGCATATCAATAAAAATGCATAAATTTCAAAATTTTTTTATGTTTTTTCAAAAATGTTTTTGTTTTTATTTTTTTATTTTTTGGCAACACACTGCAACATTGCAATGCGTCATTTGTATATTTCCGCAACACCCTTGCACTTAAACTACCCAATACATATAGAGTGCAATGCGTTGCATTAATTCTGTCTGTCCATTCATTCGTCCCGTCTGTGTGTCCTTCCATCAAACGCATAAATCAGTTGGAGCCATCGAAAAATTCCACACCGGATGTCCGTTTTTTGTTATGAATTGCACGCGATGCGCATTGCCAAAAAAAAAAAAACATGAAAGCACGTCGTCGCATCGCATTGTCAGCATAAAAAGCCTGCGGAAAAACATCGAAAATCCATAAAAATGCATCATAATTTTCCCAACGTAACGCAATACGTTGCGTTACGTGTTGTTTATGCTATAGCTGTCAATGTTTGACCATCGCCCACTGCTACTTTCAACTTTTGTAGCTACTAACACACCTCATGCAGTGAATAGGCTGCTGCATTTCCTAGAAGAAAAGTCAAAAAAATTCCTTGTTTGCATTGCAAAGGATTAAAGTTTCGGTTTTTTCTTCATAGTAAATCTCCATGTGGATCTTTTTCTCAGCATTATACATTAGTGTAGAGTTAAGTTTCCATGGACCAATTTTGCCTGAGATCAGCTATTTTAAATAAATGGATAACGACTCTTTCGTTTCAGTTAGCGATATTTTTTTCGACTGAACTCATGGAGAAATATATCTCATCGTTTGATGATGACTTCAGCTCCGGACCTAATGGTATTCCGGCGACAGTATTAGTTAACTTCGGCTCTGTGCTATGTCAGGAATAATCATTTCCGAGAAAGGGTGTAAAAATTATGTTTCAAACTACAGGCCTGTGGCTAAGTTATCATCAATATCGAAAGTTTTTGAACGAATTATGCTGTTGTGAACTCATAACAACACGTCAACATGGCTTTGTTATTCCTTGATTTCCCTTCTACCATATAATTTAATTTTGTTTAAATTAAAGAAGCTGGTTCAAATTATCTCAGCTGGATTACATCTTATTTTTCTGATCTTTCATATCAAATAAAATTTCAGAGAATGCTTTTCTCTCCCTTTGGCGCGACATCTGATGTTTCACAAGGAAGCCACCTGGGGCCGCTCTGCTTATTTCAGCCATGATGATGTTAAGCGCTTTATTAAAAAATTCTCACCAGCAAGTTTATGCAGATGACATGAAAATATACCGGAATATAAATGGTGTGGGTGATACTTTTCCAGTTCAGTCTGACTAAAATCTTTTGAAGTTTTGTGCTCTAAGAATAACTTACATTTTAATCCTGGATAATAGGCGGAGAGCCCGGTAAGCAAAAACCAATTTATCGGGTTTCTGCTAAAATCGTTTTTGCTCAGTCCAAAAGTGGGTTTTGTAATTTTTTGCAATTTTCTTACCGAAATATTATAATTTAATTGATTGTTTTCTTTATTGATCTTAAGAAACATCGCGTCATTGTTTCCTGGGCATTATAACCGTCGACTTTAGATGGCTTTCTGTTTAAAGGAACTAGTGCTAAAAATTGACAAGCTGATGAGTTAAATTAATAATTATAAAGGTTGTATGAAAACACGTAGAAAAATTACTACCAATATTACATTTATGAAAATATGGAATTGTTGCTTTTTGTAAGTCTCTTTTTGTTTTTGTCACTCTCTTTTCCCATACGATTCTCTCACCAAAATGGAAAACGATTGCTTACAACTTTTGCTTTTTGTAAGTGTCTTTTCCCATACGATTCTCTTACCAAAATGGAAAACGAATACAAGTTTCAAAAAACATGCTTAAAGGCATGTTCAGATTTATCGACTAAGGAGTGCGTCATAAGAAAGTAGTGCACACGTTTTTGCTTATAACTTCTTTCATAAAAAAAAAATTAAATTATTTTGATCACGTAAGCTTAGAAAATCATGTCAAATACTATTTCATATCAATTTGAATTCGAGGACTTGGCTGCTTCCGGTAAAGGAGACAACACCTGATTTTTATGTTAAAATTTTAAAATTTGTAATCCTAAAAAAAACCAGTACTTTACAACTAATTTAATAGGTCCAAAGTGAGAAATAATATTCTTTTTTAATAAAAAGCAAATATTTTGCAAACTTTCTCATTTATAGAAAGAAAATACTAAAAAAAGTCTGTCAATACACTCATCAAAGGCGAAAATTATTTCGTTACTAAAACGTATAGCATGATGGAGGATGAAAATTCAAGTGAACTGGTCGTTGCGGAGCAATTATTGAACTTATCATCATCTACTCCTGAATCACAGGGATGGCAGTGTCCCAACCAAAGTGACGCAACTCACGGGGAAAATGCTAACACCTCAAATAGATCCTCAATAATTGGTAGTATCAACTTTAAGGAGAAAGAACGTAGACATACACTGAACGGAGCGAATGACGCGAAACTTTCCAAGGATACTTCAAATAGAGGGGAAGGTAATCCCAAAAGCGGAGATAATGTAAGCAACGCTATTCCTAATTCTAATCTTAAATTAAACAATATTAAAAGAGGCAGGTTTTGCCCTCCTATTGTTGCGTTTAACTTAGACAGTAAGGATTTGGTTAGGGAACTTCTTTCTAAAGCCATAATTTTTAAATTAATTAATACAGGGCGTAGAAGTAAAATTTTCTTTGAAGATAGGGTGGTTCACAGGGAACTCCTGGACAAGTCAAAAAATTCACCAAATTTTAAGGCATATTCTTTCACTCCCAAAGAGGAGAAAACTTCTTCTTTACTGCTACGAGGCCTATCATCAGAGTATGAGGGCTCAGAAGTAGAAAAAGAAATCTTGGATCAATTACCAGGTGGTGTTGAAAAAGTTGTTAACTTTTCCACACCCAAATCCATTAAGGATGGTATTAAATACGACATTTTTTTAGGCAGACTTCCACCCGGGAAATCCTATAATGACATCTCCAAAATTAAATATATTTTTAACACCCAAATCAATTGGGAAAAATTTAAGGTAATACTGAGCCTATACAATGTTGGAGGGTAAGTAAATTTTGACACTTGTTTTTTCCCCAATGCTTTTATCCCCATATCTTCTCTTTTTTTTAGAGCGCAAGAGGGCCCAAAAAATTTAAAAATTATAAACAAATTAATAAAAGAAAATAATTGTTTAAAAACACTAAATAATTTAAAATTAAAAGATTTAGAAATTAATATAATTAAAATTAACAAAAATAAATTTAAAACGTATATTATTTTTGATAACATCTTTTTAAAGGTAATGGACCTTCAAAAGTCATTTCGAAGGAGAGGGCGGCCGAAAAGGCCTTAAAATATATATTTTCAAAAGAAGGTAAATTTACATTAATTCGATATATCATTTATTACTGTAGCTATTCTAGATCCCAATTAAAAAAAAACCTTTGTTTTTCGTTTCAGATAATGAGCACTAAGTCCATTTGGCATCATATGCCATTTTGAAATTAAAGGAAAAATGGCAGCAAATAGAGAATGTTAAGTATTAAATATTTTCATAAAATTAAAATATATTGTAATAATCATTTATTTACAGATTCTTCTTCAGATTCAGAAGAAATTTAATTTGAAGAAGATTATTAATGCGTTAAAAATCAAACAAATTATATGAACATAATATATAATTTAAAATATGTGAATAATTATTATTTTTATACAATAATAATAAAGTATTAATATCTTAATGTACAATTTATGTATACAAAAATATTGTCGCAGCTGATAATGAAAAGCTATTAGCTGCAGATGATGTTGCTGAATGTGGAATTGTAGATCGTAATGTCATATGTTCAGGCGCATCGGGAATTGTCGAAAGACTGGTTTCACGGGCTATTGAGTTATCTTGCGATGCAGAAATTGTAGAATTTAATGAAGTTGTTGAGGTCGTTGATGACGTCGTTCCACTTGTTGTTTTTAAAGAACCACATTTTTCTCGAAACACTTTTCTATCTTCGTCTATGCCCATATTAATGTCAATCAAATAATCACGTGCAAAAAATTGATTTCCTATGTGATTAACAATTTTTAATTCGCCCCAAAAATGGCCCTCTGATACAAATTTTGCAGCATATATTAAAGATGCCGCGTCAACTATCAGTTTTTCGAGCGAACGTTTAATACATTTGGATGGATTCATAATGAAAAAGCGGAATCGACGAAAACGTGCAGCGAAACTTTTCTTTCTTGCAACTACAAACTTTGCAAAGAAAACTGAGATGCAAATGAGATGAAGAAGTTTCATAAGAGTACTCCAACCTTTTTGAAAATTAATGAACAATTTTTTTAAATATACATATTTAAATATGTAAATCGGAAAATGAAGAAACACGATTTGATATATTACTGAGTGTAAGTAAAAAAATTTCTGGTATTTTCCAGATCGTCTATACACGTGCTTGGTGGAGAGCACTAAGATTTATTTTTTTTCTCAAAAAACGTATGTCGAAAAATTTAAAAACCATAGTACCGGTAATTTTTGTGCGTATTATTAACAAGGCTTGATGATATAACAATGCATATTTATACAGTTCATTCATATGCAGTGTTATATTCCTCCACGAATAATATTTTGTCTTATCCCCATTAAATTCGGGCAAAGTTTTAACAGTGTCTAGAGAAGTGGGTTCAAGCAATGCAATATTAACTTCTTTATAGGTATGAATTTCTGGATTGAATTGCAACATTGCAATCTTATTATATAATTCCTCAATTTTTTTGTCACAAGACTCATTATTTCTTTGAAGGATTTCTGCAAGAGCGGTTTGCAATTCTTCAGGAGTTGCCATATTATTTTAACAAAGTTTTATATATTGAATAAACTAGTAAATTAAATTTTTCTTTTAATTTTCTTCTTTTTTTAACAAATGCACTTTCGAAAAACAAAAAAACTTTTTTTCGCGAATATTTACGATTTCGAACGCGTTAAATAATTCTGTAGCGAAAGAGAGATAAAACTTGGGCAATCAATCTAAAGTGCAGTCGCGGTAACGTGACCACCGTCTAACGTGAACAACGCGGTAACGTGAACAAAATAAATTTTGCATTGACTGCCTTGTAGCAAGATAAAATACGCAAAAGGCTGTTAATGGGTTAAAAGTCTAGAACATCAGCGCTAGTTCTGCCTTTCTGTAAAATCGAAATATCTGGCAAATAGAGCTAAGCCAGGGCTCACTATGGGCTGTTGCGCCTAAATAAATATTAATATTTTGTCGTGCCGTTGCAGACTTATTTGAATTTATGAATATGTTGTGTTCCGATCTGTATCGTTAAGCGTGAATTAGCCTTAAGCTTTATTTTATTATTTGTTTTTTTTTTTTTTAATCAGGAATATGAATGTTTATGTGAGAGAGAGCAAGAGCCTAACTCTATCATTAGACGGAAATATTATACCTTTCAAGAAAAACCTAAAATACCTAGAAGTTTATTTCAACAATTTACTCAAATTTAATAATCATGCTAGGGCAAATATTGAGAAGGCTAGGAAAACTTCAAATATCCTTATCTCTCTTCTATGCAATAAAGACATGCTTTACCCTAGGAGGTTCAGGGATTTTTTGGCGCTAACAGGTACAACTAGGTCTGTGCAGACCTATGGGGGACTTGTGTAGGCAGGTGTACTGAAAGTATGGGTAAATGTGCTAAAAGCTCAGAAAAATAGGTTCTCCGTCACCGCTTATAGGAAGTCATGAACGGATTCGTCTCTAACACGCAAAACAAAAAAGCTATGCACACATTTATATTTAAAGGTCTGTACAGACCTGGTTGGTACGTATGAACCAATTAGTTTTTAAACATGACCCACTTCGTTTGTAAACACGAATAAAACCGAACATAAGCACATAAACGGTCTGATTTTGTGCTTTTTAGGTTCTCCGTATCCTCTTCTAGGAAGTCTTGGACGGATTATGCTCTAACAAGCAGAACAAAAAAGTTACACACACATTTATATACATAGGTCTGCACAGACCTGGTTGGTACGTATGAACCATTTCGTTTGTAAACACTAATAAAACCGAACACAGACAGACAAGCAGTCCGATTTTGTGATCATTGGGCTCTCCGTAGCCGCTTTTAGGAAGTCATGGACGGATTCGTTTCTAACATGCAAAAAAAAAGAAGTTATACACATTTATATGCAAAAGGTCTGCACAGACCTGGTTGAACCTCCTAGGGTTAAGAATACTAAATTGCTAATGTATAAGACCTTAATTCGTCCAAATCTATTATATGCATTCCCCGCATTGTTCTCTATCTCGCCAACGGTGGCCATGGATTCTGAACGACTAGAGAGAAGGATTTTAAGACTTTGTTTTAATAGAAATTATGTTTCTTTAAATAGAAGATTATCCAATGAACTTCTATACAAAGAAACAAATAGTTACAGTTCATTTAATTAAGTACGCTGCTGACTTAATGAAAAAATTCATACTAAAGCTACAAAATTCTAGTAACGAAGGTATCAAAGAAATCTATCTCTCCCAAATAAACACTACATGGTCCAACACAGGGTACCATTCCTCAGTGGGAGTACTGGCTGAAAATCTGGAGTCAATGCTGATGCACTTCCTATACCTTATTACTTAATCGCTACCCCTGGACATAACCGGGGTTGATGCTTAAAATGTTAATATGATATTACTTTTGATATTATTTTAGATTTTACCACATTGCCTCTGTCTTATGATACACATACAGATAGGGAGGCAAAACCTTATTACTCAGTTTTACATATTTTGTTCTCTAATTTGTATTGACCGTATAGTTAATTGAAACCGCTGGAAAAAAGGTTGTGGTGACTGTAATAACGCAAAGAAGGTCGTAACCATGCTGAAGAAGTCCCAACCTTTCAGGAAGAAAAACCGCTCAGCTAACAGATTCCTCCGAATCATTTGTGCTAAGAGTGAAAGGAGAGGCTAGGCTGAAGACCTAAAATGTTCAGAAAGTGCCGGATCGGAATGCTGAATTGCGAACCAAAAATACGCGCTCAAAAACTGAGTAAAGATTTTGTGTTCAAATTCGAATGTTGCGTTATGGATGACGAAACGTTCGTCCTTTCCGACATTTCTCAGTTACCAGGCCAAGAACTGTTAGCTGATTTTAGACAGAAGTGCTGGGCGTCAAGCCAAAATATCTACAAAAATACTATCAAAGCATTAATATGAGGTGTCCCAGGGAAAGTAAAAAATTTTACGCTTCAAAATTAATATTTTTTTTTACTATTATTTTCTTTATTTGAATAAAATTTGCGTTAAAAAAATGTAATTTTTTTGAAAATTGAATCTGTGGTTACTAAGATATATATTTTTTTCAATGCTCTAATTTCTTATGACGCACTCCTTAGTTATAATTAGCATTTTTATGGGAAACAATAACAACACAAGTTACAATCTCGTAAAATATTGTAAAGTCACAACATTGTAAATTCACCAGCCGAATTTAGAATGAACTGTGAATTGCATAATTACTTATGTTTTTGTTTTTTGGCATCGAGTTCATATCGATTTTGATTAATATGTACTATAATAATATATATCAGCGATTCTTAAACTGTGGTCCGCGGAACCCTGGGGGTCCGCGAAACAATTTTGACATCAATAATTTTACATCATCAAACTTTTCGCTTTATTCAAATAACTCATTTACTAAAAATTCTACATGGCCATTGCCGGGATGCCCAGTACCTAACTGTTTCCACTCTTCCCACTGTTTGACAACATCATCAAATTTTGTAAATTTCAATGAGCCCACAAGGTGCAGCTTCAAATAAATTTAAAGTTGAAGATAAAATATAAGCGATTATAAAAAAATCGAACTATGGTCAAAACGCACTCAAAAATGTGTGTATGAGTCTTTTCCAACACTGAGCGATTTTATAGAATTTTCTAATAAAGAGATCGTTAATGAAACATGGCTGCTTTTTCTCGAACATTTAATGCCTCTAAAAACCAGCTTCCTGAAGTATTTTCCCTGTCCTGATACTGTCACCGACTGGATCAGGGTTCCATTCAATATAGATGTTAGTAATGGTAAGCAATTATCGACATTAGAGCAAGATATGCTCGTGGATATCTCTTGCGATACTCAATAAAATTGAACTAACTAACTTTTAGTTACTCCTAAAATCCGATTACCCTGCACTTGCAAATAAGGGGCCGTTCAAGTCTTACGTAACGCAATTTTTGAAGATTTTTACCCCCGCCCCCCCTTCCCTTTTACGTTACGGTATCACCCAAGTGACCATGTTTACCTAAAAGTCACAATTATGTTGCGTAATGTACCGGAAAGTCATTTTAGCGACTTTTGTTATGTTGTAGTCGCGTTTGCGATAATAATAAATAAAACAAGAGATTTTTAACTCGCAGTGTAACGCGTTGTCGCACAACGGTTTGACGGTTACCGGACATAGCCCCCACGGACATAATCCCCATTTCGTAAATGGGAAATATGTCCGCAAATTATTTGGACATAATCCCCATCTTCGGTAACCCCATGGGGGTTATGTCCGAAAAATTTAATTAATGCAAACTGTTTTGGGTCTTATGTCCGTCTTTTTTTGTCGGTTATATTCCGGCGAAGCCGGTGTTATATTTTTAGGATTTTTAAATCCTAAACTGCGGCCGTAGGCCGCCCACTCACTCTAACACTTGTATAGAATTACTACAGTTACCAACAACAAAATTATTGTGATAGGGATTATGTTCGCATCAGCTTTGGGGATTATGTCCACTATTTTCTGGGGATAATGTATGAAAAATTTTAGGACTTAACCCCCATACCAAAAATGGGGATTTTGTCCGTATAATTTGCGGACATGATCCCCATTTACGAAACTATGCTTAGAACGACGTCAAATATCTAGGGTTGGGATGTGGTCCGCAGAAAGAGTTTAGCTCGATAAGGGGTCCTCGGACTACATAAGTTTAAGAACCCCTGATCTATATGAATAAGTAATTAGGGAAACAACTTTTACATATTTTTGCGCCGAGCTTTTCAAACTGCAATAGTTTGGATTATCCCACCGCAATTTATTAAGCTTAAAATTTCCGCTTCCATAGTCAATATTGCTGAAGAGTTGAAACGAGTCTTTCCAATGATCGATCTCAAATAATTTTTGATTCACTTTAAACCAGAAAATGATCTCTCACTACTGCAGTTCGTGACAGCCATGCATAGAAACATTCTGTAATATTTTATATATAATATTTAAAATTTTTAATTGGCGTTAGCTGCTTCGAATTTTATTGATCGGTCAAGAAGGGAGAAGAAAGAGTGAATTTGCACTACTAAAGGAGTAGTCTGTAGCTATAGCTCTGTATATACTGCTCGGGCTGAAAATTTTAAATAACGTATGTGTATAGAAACTGAGAAATACGTTTACAGCCGCCATGAAAATATCCCACCAGAAGTGGTGAATACCCGGTGTGTTCCCGATTGCAGGCTATGTGCTATAGAATGTTTCCAATAGCCTTCTCTTCTATGTTTGATATATTTATACATACAGAAGAAGAGAATATTATGTAAAAAAATTAAGATTATTTTTAGTGATTCGAGAATGTGTCAGGCTTGTTAGCTTTTACTTGACATGTTCGTTTTTGAATCACCCAATTAGCGTTATATCTAGTGCCAACCATAAAAATTCGATGCCCCTAATAATTTGCCGCCCTAGACAGCTCCCTACATTGCCTACTCGGTAAATCCACCACTGTTCATAACGAAATCGAGCAATCAGAGATGTTTAGCAAAAACCAGAAGTGTCCCATAAGAAGGAAATGATTAGAACGGAAACACTGTGTAGTACAGGCTATTCACTTAGTAGCAAGAAAGCTTTACCTAAACTCACAAGACTGCGAATTGTCTTCAAATTCATCTGTGGATGCTAGGAGTAGTCTCCTATGATACAGCCCTAACTAAGAGATTGAAAGCATGTGATTAATAGTAGAGTTTGTAAACATCAAAATCGTGAAGGGCTTTTTGGGGGCGTTAATTCATATGAAAAGCGGCGGAAAAAATTGCCTGTTAATATGGGGGAAGACTTATGCACCAGGTGCCAATGAAAAAGCGGAATCGACGAAAACGTGCTGCGAAACTTTTCTTTCTTGCAACTACAAACTTTGCAAAGAAAAATGAGATGCAAATGAGATGAAGAAGTTTCATAAGAGTACTCCAACCTTTTTGAAAATTAATGAACAATTTTTTTAAATATATTTAAATATGTATATCGGAAAATGAAGAAATATGATTTGATATATTACTGAGTGTAAGTAAATAAATGCTTGGTACTTTCCAGACCGTCTATGCACGTGCTTGGTGGAGAGCACTAAGATTAATGTTTTTCTCAAAAAACGTATGTCGAAAAATTTTAAAAAACATAGTACCGGTAATTTCTGTGCGTATTATTAACAAGGCTTGAAGATATTAGAATGCATCTTTATACAGTTCATTCATATGCAGTGTTATATACCTCCACGAATAATATTTTGTCTTATCCCCATTAAAGTCGGGCAAAGTTTTAACAGTGTCTAGAGAAGTGGGTCCAAGCAATGCAATATTAACTTCTTTATAGGTATGAGTTTCTGGTTTGAGTTGCAATATTGCAATCTTATTATTTAATTCCTCAATTTTTTTGTCACAAGACTCATTATTTCTTTGAAAGATTTCTGCAAGAGCGATTTGCAATTCTTCAGGAGTTGCCATATTATTTTAACAAAGTTGAATTGTATTGAATAAATTAGTAAAGGAAATTTTTCTTTTAATTTTCTTCTTTTTTTTAACAAATGCACTTTCGAAAAACGTAAAAACTTTTTTTCGCGAACATTTACGATTTCGAACGCGTTAAATAATTCTGTAGCGAAAGAGAGATAAAACTTGGTCAATCAATCTGCCTCCATAAATGGTAAGGTATGTTTTTCTTTATTTTCTTGTATTCTATGTATTTCCGTTAATAAGATCTCTTTGTGGAGGTTTTTGCGGTGCTTTGGTAATCTTCTTTGAATTTCACTATATTTTCCAGACTATGGCTTCTGGTTCTTTAATTTTGTTCCGGAATTGAACTGGAACTCTTGAATGAATTCTTATTTTTGTTCAATTATTCAGAAAAATTTTGCTGTTGAGCGCCAATTAATAAATTATGTGAATTGATTTTTTATATGAGTTCATTGCCTCAAATCTAATTTTATTCTAAAGGAAATTTTTTATATTTTTTCAAAAATTGACAAGTATCTTAAATAAGAAAATTAATATTAAATTTAACAAAGTAAAAAGATTAAAGTTAGACTCAAACTTATGAATATATTTTATGTGTGGTATTATGCAGTGGAATGTGTTAACTTACATGACATTTGGTGTATTACCATGAGTGGTATTTCTGAAAAACCATCTTCAAGATTCTATGTTCTTTTTTATCAGTATTTTTGGGTGATTTGACGATTTTGTTTGAGTATTTTTTGATCAGTAGCGACCATTCACTACTGCGTGCACACGGCTCGCGGGAAAAATGGCGAATTGCATCTGTAGTATTTTTAACACCAAATATACTCTAAAAATTTGTTGAAATTGAGAGAAATAATTTTTACACAATTGAAAAAATTTTTACCAAATTTTTTAAAAAAAAAAAAATCTCGAAAATGCCACTGCTCTAAAGCCCGAAAAAACAGTTAAATAACCGAATGACGTTAAACCAAAAATAATGTATGCTGGCAAAGGTCTTAACATATTATCTGCTGGTCGAAAAATCGACCGATGGGACTTAATGGGTTAAAAGTCTAGAACGTCAGCGCTAGTTCTGCCATGCTGTAAAATCGAAATAGCTGGCCAATAGAGCTAAGCCGGGGCTCACTATGGGCTGTTGCGCCTAAATAAATATTAATATTTTGTCGTGCCGTTGCAGACTTATTTGCATTTATGAATATGTTGTGTTCCGATCTGTATCGTTAAGCGTGAATTAGTCTTAAGCTTTATTTTATTATTTGTTTTTTGTTTTTTAATCAGGAATATGAATGTTTTACTATAGCAATAACTCATTTAATTCTGTTGCGTTGCCAAAAATAATTTTGTTGCATTGTTATATGTTGCTGCTGCTATTGTCATTTTTATCATTGCTGCATTTACCCATTCGCAGTAAATTTTTGTGTTCTTTTCATTATCCTTGCATGTCCTGTGTGTTGTTCTGTTCATTGCAAAACTGCATTTCCACATAAATCAAAAATTCACACGTGCGTCACTTTTTCTTTTTTCTTTTTGAGTTGCACGAGTTAACGAAACAGATGTTAACGATTCCTACCGAGCTGGCACCACACATTTCGGTGTCGCAATAAACAAAAATATTATATTTCTTCAGAATTTACAGCAGCAAAATGCTGACCAAGCGTCTGCTACACATCCGTAGTACGATTTGCTTTGAGTATCATATCACTTTGATATGGTACGAATAAAAAAAACAAAGAAAATAAAACAAAAAGAAAATTATTAAAAGTCACTCAATATATTCTTCAAAAAGAACAGATTCAATCTAACTTCAGTAGAGTTAAGTTTTGTTTTAAATTTAGCTTGTAAAATTAGTTTAAAAATAAAAAAAATAAATAAAAATAAATAGTAATTAATATAAAGTAAACTGGCGCCCAACTAAAACAAAAAGGACACAAAATCTTTTGGAGCTTATCAGCCCTTAGGAGCCACAGCATTAACGATTTTCAACGAACCTGAGTCACCGTCAACCAGCGGACAAAAAGGATTATTCGAAGGAATCGGTGTGGAGTCCAACAAAGAATGTTACTTCTAATGTAAGGAAAAATACAATTTTTTATTTCTTAAGAGTGAAAATTTAGAATTTAAGTAATTTCAATAAAAAAAATATAAGAAAAATTTGAATTTAAGTGAACTATCCAAATGAAAAAGAATAATTAAGAATTTTTAAGTGAAACTAAAAACTAGAGTTAAAATTAATTAAAATTTTTTAAGTTGAATAAAAGTGCTTCAGACAGCACCAAATTTTTTAGTGATTTCATCAAAGTGAATTATCTAACAACTGAATTTAAATTAAATTTCCTTGATTAATTTTTTTTTAAAACTAAAAGCTAGAGTTAAATTTAATTAAATTTTTAAATTGAGTAAAAGTGCTTCAAATAGCAATAAATTTTTAAGTGATTTTAGCAATGTAAATTGTTTAACAACTGAACTTAAATTAAACGTCCTTGATTAAATTTTTCAAATATAGAATTGCCCTAGTGATCATCTGGTTTAAATCGAATCGGAATCAAAGTTTTGAATTTAGTTAAAAAGAACAAAGAGCAATATGGCTAATCAAAACAATTTATTGCGGCCACCCATCCTAAACCCCAATCCTCCTGTTCCTCAGCAAAACCCTAATCCGCCTGTAGGAAATCCTCAACAACCCCAAGATCAACCACCTCAAAATCAACAACCACAACCTTTAATAATGTCTCAAGAATTACAACAAGCTATAGCAAGTATAGCATTTGCAACCTTACAAAGAGAAGGTAGACAATTAGTTTCGTCAATAATAAACCCAAACGCAGACCAATTTAGCGGCGTTGATCAAATTATTGATGTAGAGCATAGAGGAAATATGGGAGACTTAGACAAAATACCAGACATTGTCCGAGGCCTTAGGGGATTCGCAGGAAATGAAGGTGAATTCACCTCATGGAAAAAAAGCGTTGAACGAGTTCTACAACTATATGAACCAATTAGGGGGACAAATAAATACTATGGAATACTGAACGAAATTAGAAACAAAATCACAGGACAGGCAGACAATGTGCTAGAATCGTATAACACTCCATTAAATTGGAACTGTATTATAAGATGTTTGATTACCCACTACGCAGACAAGAGAGACGTCACAACTTTGGAATATCAAATGACATCTCTTGTCCAAAATAGGCAAACTGTGCAGGAATTCTACCAGCAAGTTTATTCATGCCTATCTCTTATTTTAAATAAACTCGCGTCCCTTGAAGTAGGTACCGAAGCTATGAATATTTTATCAAAGACTTATAGGGACAAAGCCCTCGACACTTTCATTAGAGGTCTCAACGGAGACATGCCCAGACTTTTAGGAATGAGAGAGCCTGCAGATTTACCTCAAGCTCTTTATTTGTGCCAAAAATTAGAAAATCAAGATTTTAGAGCGAATTACGCCCACAATGTAAACACTAACACAAAGAAATACAACACACCTTCTCAACCACCATTACCCCCACGACGTAGCCACCAAATCCAACGCACACCATTCTACCCACAACTCACATATTTCCCACAAAATTCTATTCCAAACCAACATTATCCAGTTAACCAAATCCAACGCACACCATTTTATCCACAACTCACATATTTCCCACAAAATTCTATTCCAAACCAACGTTATCCAGTTAACCCAATCCAACAATACCATTATCCCAATTTTATACCACAACAAATAAGACAAAATTATGCTTATAACCAACCACCACCACGTCCTTTTGCACCCAAACCTCTACCTAGACCCGAACCTATGGAAATTGACCAAACTATTAAAACCCGAAATGTTAACTATATGAACAATCCAAGACCTAATCAATTTCAAGGGAAAAGGCCTTTACAACCTACGCAACATTTTCAGCAACAACCGAAGTTGCAAAGGAATTTCCATGTTTATCCACAACATCCACTCCCAATTCCAAACAATTACATTTATGAACAAACCACACAAAATAACTTTCAAACTCAACAACAGCATCCATCAAATCTGGTGGATAATAACAACGATCAAATTCATCATGTCGAAACAAATTCAGAATATCCACCGCAATTGGCAAATACCAATAATTTTTATGAACAAAATTTAGAAAGTTATATGAGAGAAATTCCAGAGCAAGTTGTGCAACAAGTTCAGGAAGTCCAACAATTGCAAACAGAAGAATATACAGATATACATTTTTTAGGTTAAACCAATCATCATTACCCTTTATAAAATGCAAGCTAGATAACGGAAATATTATAAAGATACTAATAGACACAGGTTCCAACAAGAACTACATTCAGACAAATTTAATAAAAAACCCAAAGGAAAATGATGAAATATTTTTTGCCAACTCAATAGGAGGGCCAATTCAAATCTCACATCATGTTTATGCAAATCTTTTCGGTGAACCTAGCACTCCAATTAAATTCTTTTTACTCCCAACACTTAAATCCTTCCATGCAATAATAGGAAATGACAGCCTTAAGCAATTATCCGCAATTATATACACCGAATATAATTATATGCTTATTAAAAATGGTAGAAAAATTAAAATACATCAACAGATTTCACAAGATGTTAATAATATTTCTATCAAAACGGATCATATGACGGAAAAACAAAAAGAATCAATTAAGGAACTCACAAGAAGATTCCGTAAATTATTTTTAGAACCAGATGAAAAACTGACGTACACAACCAGAGTAAAAGGTGAAATTAGAACTTCAACGGAAGATCCCGTTTATTCGAAAAGTTACCCTTACCCAGTTGCCCTCAAAGACGAGGTAGAGAAACAAATCAATGAATTACTCTCTAATGGCATTATACGACCTTCTCGGTCGCCATATAACTCTCCAGTTTGGGTTGTACCCAAAAAAATAGATTCTTCCGGAATAAGGAAATTTAGGCTCGTGATAGACTATCGGAAACTAAATCAAGTAACGATAGCAGATAGATATCCCATACCCGAGATTAATGATGTTTTGACACAACTTGGGAACAATAAACTATTTTCGGTCATCGACCTCAAGAGTGGATTCCACCAAATACCATTAAAAGAGAAGGACGTTGAAAAAACTTCATTTTCCGTGTGTAATGGAAAATACGAATTCACTAGACTCCCATTCGGACTCAAAAATGCTCCCTCCATTTTTCAACGAACTCTAGACGATATTTTACGAGAGCATATAGGGAAAATATGTTACGTCTATATAGACGACATACTCATTTTCGGAAAGAATGAAGAGGAACATCTTCAAAATGTAGCGAAAGTATTTCGAACTTTGGAGGAATCAAATATGAAAGTTCAACTAGACAAATGTGAATTTCTCAAAACACAAGTTGAATTCTTAGGTTTTATTATATCAGATAACGGTATTAAGACAAATCCGAAAAAAATAGAAGCTATACTTAATTTCCCGAAACCAAAAACCGTCAGAGATCTTAGATCATTTTTAGGTCTGTCCGGTTATTACCGTCGGTTTATACAAGATTATTCAAAAATAGCAAAACCCCTGACAGCCCTTTTAAGGGGGGAAGATGGCAATATGCCTAAGAATCAATCAAAGAAAAAAGAAATCTTTCTCGATGATGTTGCCATTGAATCATTTGATAAAATAAAAAACTCATTAATCAGTCAAGATATTATACTAGCTTATCCCGATTTTCGCAAAGAATTTACTTTGACCACGGACGCATCAAACTATGCAATTGGTGCTGTCTTATCCCAAGACGACCGACCAATAGCTTTTATTTCAAGAACATTAAATAAAGCCGAAGAAAATTATGCGACGAATGAAAAAGAAATGCTCGCGATAATTTGGGCTTTGAATAACTTAAGAAATTATTTATATGGTTCAGCTAGAGTCAAAATAGTAACAGATCACCAACCATTGACATATGCTCTTAGCAATAAAAACAATAATAGCAAAATGAAAAGGTGGAAAGCGACATTGGAAGAATATAATTATGTTCTTCAATACAAACCAGGCAAAACAAATGTTGTTGCTGACGCCCTTTCCAGACCACCGCAAATTAATTCTTTGACAGCTACCCAACATAGTGATGAGAGTTCATCACATAATCTAATTCAATTTGCAAACGCACCTATAAACGTTTTCAAAAACCAAATATTTTTGAACTTAGACAATGATCCTACTTACAAATTTGAAATTGTTTTTCCTACATATCATAGGCACACTATAACCCAAACAGAATATTCACAACAAGATCTTATTAGTGTTCTAAAAAAATCCTTGAACCCATCTGTAGTTAATGGAATCTACACTGACGATAGAACTTTGGGAAAAATCCAGGAAATTTATCCAACTTATTTTAGGAATTACAAAATCAGATATGCACGAGATAAAATTATTGATCTCACTGACGAAACAGCACAGGAGACTGAAATATTAAAGGAACATAAACGAGCCCATAGGAATAGTAGAGAAAACAAAGTACAACTCTTAAAGAAATTTTATTTCCCCAATATGCAAACAAAAATTAATAGACTAGTAATGCAATGTAGTATCTGCAAAGAGCAAAAGTACGAAAGACACCCGAATAAGCCAATACTTAAAGCTACTCCAATCCCTCAATTCCCAGGACAGATAGTGCATATAGATTTATACTATATGGACAATAAAAAGATATTAACAGCTATCGACAAGTTTTCAAAATATGCAATGGCAAAAATAGTAAATTCACGAGCGGTGGAAGATATTAAAGAACCTCTAAGAGAATTAGTTACAGCATTTGGTTTCCCAAAAAGTATTGTTATTGACAACGAGAAATCATTAGCAGCAGCCCCGATAAAATTTATGCTAGAAGACCAATTTGGAATAGAGATCTTTAGAGCCCCTCCATATGTAAGCACTGTCAATGGACAAGTGGAAAGGTTTCATTCTACCCTTAGCGAAATGTTACGATGCGTCAAGGCGGAAAAAACATTTTCCTCATTTTCTGACCTTTTACACCAAACACTCTATAAATATAACAATTCCATTCACTCTACGACGCATGCAAGACCTATAGAAGCATTTTTTGGCACAAGAGTAACAACTGACCAGGAACTTTTAGAGCAATTTAGACAAAACAATATAGGGAACCTAACGAAAAAACAAGAAGCAGATTTAAACTACCACAACAGAGATCGGGATTCATATAAAGATTATATTGAAGGACAAGTCATTTATGTGAGAAGAGATAAAAAACCGAGAAATAAAGGTTCAGCGAGATATAGAAAAGAAATAGTTAAAGAAAACAATCCAAGCACAGTTTTAACAATGAAAGGGAACATAATTCACAAAAGTTTAATTCGGAATTGAATTTACACATTTCAGATTTTTGTTCGCTCTATGCAGAGCTGAATATCGGATTTTGGATTATACGAATTCTCCAATAGTAACCTTCGAAATCGGAATTTCTAAGATCCAAAAGGGAACTTTTAAATTAATCCACGTTATAGAAATGGCAACCTACGAAGAAAGTTTAAAAAATTTAACAAGTTTTGTCAACACCGATATCCACATCAACAATCCCTTCCTTCCTTTCATCCAGCAAGAAATAACTCAAATTGAATCCTGTATTAATCGCATCCGACCAACAAAAACCAATAAAAGAGCCCTAGATGAACTAGGAAAGGCATGGAAATGGTTGGCAGGAAGTCCTGACCACCATGACCTTATCGTTATTCAAAGTTATATAAACAAGTTGTTAGACAATAATAACGAACAAGTTGTTATTAATAAAAATTTAATTGAAAGAATGAATAACATAACAAAAAGTAATAATAGAATTATATCATTTTTTAAGAGCAGTGATACTGCACAATTAGTTATAGGAATGAATTTGAAATTTAAGTTACAAATGTTAAGAAATGAAATAACAAACATTGAAAATGGAATTAATTGGGCAAAGGCCAACATTATAAACTCATTTTTGTTATCAAATAAGGAAATCTTTGAATTGGAAAAAGTTATTGAAAATGATAAAATACCCATTATAAATATAGAAGAATCACTTCAATTTGCCGAAGTAAAGGTTGCATCAAATACAACCAATATAATGTTTCTTATTAATTTGCCTATTACAAATAAAGAAAATTGTAAGGTAATAAAATTAAAACCAATAAAAAGAAATAAAATCATTATGAAAATACCATATGAAAATATCATAAGATGTAATAATGAAATTTACGGAATAACACAAAATTGTAAGACTTTTAATAATTTATCTATTTGCAACAAGAATAGTATTGTTACATTAAATAAAGATAGCTGCACCGTACAACTTTTACAAGGAAAAACGACTTCATGTTCGATAACGAATAACCAGCATATTCCAATGATAGAGGAACTTAGCCCCGGTACTCTTCTTTTAAATAATTTTAATGGATCAATTAAAATTGACAACGAAAGCATTAATCTGACCGGAACATTCATCATACAATATGAAAATCTCACAGTAATTGTAAACAATGAAGAATACATCTCCTCCAATAAAGTGATGCTCGAACCAATGCCAGCCGTTGTTCAAACAAAAGAAATCTACTCATCAACTCAAGAAATACTGTCCCTCGAACTCATGAAGGAGTTAAATATGAACAACACAGAAAAAATAGAATTGATAAACGAAGATATAGAGTGGAAGTTTTATACAAATTCATCGCTCATAACAGTGGTTATCATAATTCTGGGATGCCTCCTTATAAAGCGAAAATTATGCAATATATCAAAAACAGTAAATTTAAAATCTACAGAAAATGATCATAAGGAAAGATTTCAAGAAATACTAACGGAGAATTCCAAAGGTGAACGAGGACGTCCACATTTAAAGGGGGAAGAGTTAACGAAACAGATGTTAACGATTCCTACCGAGCTGGCACCACACATTTCGGTGTCGCAATAAACAAAAATATTATATTTCTTCAGAATTTACAGCAGCAAAATGCTGACCAAGCGTCTGCTACACATCCGTAGTACGATTTGCTTTGAGTATCATATCACTTTGATATGGTACGAATAAAAAAAACAAAGAAAATAAAACAAAAAGAAAATTATTAAAAGTCACTCAATATATTCTTCAAAAAGAACAGATTCAATCTAACTTCAGTAGAGTTAAGTTTTGTTTTAAATTTAGCTTGTAAAATTAGTTTAAAAATAAAAAAAATAAATAAAAATAAATAGTAATTAATATAAAGTAAACTCACGCAAGCGCTGCGCTTCTAACGTTGCATAGAAATTTGTCAATGTCATCGATGATTTCTGTCAGTTGGTGTTGGTTTTTTTGTTTACATTGAATGCATTTGTATTGTCTTTTTCGAGCTGCTGTAGTGTTGTTGCTATTTTCGATGGCGTGTGTTTTGGCTTTGTATTTTTGAAAATACAAAAAATTTTTTTTTATTTCGACTTTCACTGATATTTTGGATTTTGAATTTTTATTGGTTTTATGTCGGCAATGGTCATAATGAATATGCATGTCTTTTTCTTTCGTTATCCTTTTTTTTTCGGTTGCATGCAACATCATTTACCTTTTATGCGACTATGATTTACGTTGTTGCATTTTGTACCGTTATCTTGACACCGCTATTCATCGGAGAAATGCGAATTCATGTGTAACTCATGTCATTTGCATTTGTACTCGAACATGCAACATTTACCACAATGAATTTGCCCGAATGCAGTTGTGTAACTAAGGCGGTGAGTATTTTAATTTATTACATTTTCCATAAGTAATTTATTGTCTTTTCTGACTATTGGATTTTTGCTAAGCAACACAATTTTTTTGGGGAAACTTTTTCGTCAACTTGCATATTTGGGGCCGTAGTTAGCGATCCGATTGTAAGATTTCTGGCATCTTCTCGTCAGATCAATTTAATTTTTAGAGACCCATATTTTTTATTTTGCTGAAAAATCACATTTAAAGTTACAAATATGAAAGCAATTTTAGAATGGATTATTTTTTTCAAATTGTCGGTATTTCCCTTATTAATAATGGGTTTTCCTTTTCATGTTTTGTTTTAAACTCTTAATAATTTCATGGATTTTATGCAGTTTAACAGTGCTTCTTTTTAATTTTGCTTTTTATATGAGAATTTGGGGCCTATCGAAAACACATTCGGATTCTACGAAAAATTTCACTAATGTTATCGAAATTCGTTGTGGTGAAAGTTTTTGTAAATTTGAAGGGTACTGTTATTATATTCTGTTTAGCTTCACTTATATTGCGACTCACCGCATATTAGTATGAATATATAACATTGGTACAAAAAAGTTAAATTTTGTATACTAGTGTTATTGAAACTGCCGGATCTGAACTCTAGTGAATCTATTACATTTCGTTTCTTTCGATTTAGATGCGTACAAAATCGAGGACAATGTAAAAAATACTCTAAAATTTGTATTCAATTAATTAATATTTATGTATATTTAAGACTAGCTGTTCCCGTGACTTTGCCCGATTATTTCCTCTTGTAAAAACTCGCTTACATTTTACGCAGTCCTTACTGCTGACAATTGGGTCCATGCAACAAATTTTACCACTTGGTATAAGTATCAAGGATAGCAATTTAAGTTTTTTGTTTGTTGTATGGGACGCCCCAATACACAATGCCGTGCACATTTTGCGAGTGGATTGGCACAATCATTGTATGTCAAGATATAGCATTTAAAGTGTTTTTGTTGTAAGGATGGTTCCACGCTCCGTTGTCTTATCGCGTCCACATTTCATGAGGTTCTCAGTATAAGCAATATACACCCTTGTTCCAAATTTTAAAATTCATGCAACAATAAGTCCAGATATAACGTATTAATTGTTTTTATCGCATAGAAGGTGCCACGCCCCGTCGTCTAATCCCATTCAAAGGTGCTTAGCATAGATCATATGTATGCATCCTAACATGAAATTTTAAGACTCTTGCTATCAAAGAAGCGAAGATATAGCGTTTTAAGAGTTTTTGTCGTATGAAAAGTGCCACGCCACGTTGCCTAAACTCATCCATATTTCGTGAGGTATTTAGCATAATCTATAAACATCCTAACATCAAATTTCAAAACTATTGCTATCATAGGAGCCAAGATATAGCGTTTTAAGTGATTCTGTTGCATGGAAGGTGCCACGCCCTCTTATCTAATCCTGTCCATATTTTGCAAGGTGCTTGGCATAGATCATTTGCATCCTATCACCAAATTTTAAGACACTAGCTATCATAGGTACGAAGATATAGCGTTTGAAGTATTTTTGTTGCATGGAAGGTGACACGTCCCTTATTTTTATCAAAATATAGCTACTCAGGGATAGTGTAGCTTTCTATTAGTAGAAGAACTTTTAGAATCGGAGCAGTAGTTCCAGAGATTAATCTCTACAAACAGAAAAACAAAACTTTACCTCTTTATATAATAGTATAGATTTGGGCTTTTCGAGGTCGCTAAGTCAGAATATGGAATCCGTTTGTGTATTTGAAGATATAACCCATAAGAGTCAAAAGTAACATATTTCTCTTGATCAGTAAATCTGTAATCTAATAATAATTTTTATAAGACTTATCATTCCGTATAAATATTTTGATACTGAAACTGAATCGCAAAAACTCTCTAGCACGTTCAGAATCTTGAAGGATTGGCAGTTATTTTGGCCAAATTGGAGCATTTCTTTTTTAGTTAATATTCTGAAGACAATGTTCTACAACTAAATTCGAGCAATGTTTTGGAAAGAAAATATTGTTGAAATAACTAAGAACTAATAAATAACTAACAGTAAGTAAATATTCTGATTCCTTTTCACAATTTTAATTATAAGAATTGCGGTTCTTAAGAATTTCTACTTTTCAATTCGATGAGTGTTAGCAGCAAAACGAATTTCTAACATAAATAATATTATTTCCACTAATCAAAATCAATAGAAAAGAAACATCTGCTGCTGCAAGAGGTATCAACCAATTCGAATGTTTGGAAAATTAATTTTGTGTCAGAGATTTTCTTGGTCATTAATCTTGAATTCAAAACAAAGAAAAATTCAACGCTAAAATCAACAAACGTCAAAAGAAAAATCCAAAAAAAATTTGCACGACGACAAACGTGGACGATGTCAATTAATATTTGCCAGGATATGAAAGAGCTGAAATGGTCGTCGGATAATATGATTGACAGCAATCATCAATAAGTTGAGTATTGCGGCCTGTCGCAAATGGCATTAACAGCTAAAATCGACCCTTCAATGTCAGCGCCACAGTGTGCGCGCCGCCGCTTTCATTTGACTCGTGCGACGATTCTTTTAAAATCACATGCCAAATCCTATTTTTATTTGTTACATTTGATGTGTAAAATTTTTATTGCTTTTGTCGTGTTTGTGCCGAAAATTTGATTAATCATTTAAGTAAATCTGGCAAAGTTGAGGTTCATTAGGTCGGCCGGTTTTCCTATTCTACAATTAATAGTATACGAAATAATCTAAATGGATTACAAGTACAAAGTTTGTTTAGAAAACTTTTTTGTTTTGTATTGCTGTTTTATTCAGTGAGTTTTGTTTATATTCCTGGAATGGGTCTTTTAAAATACTAATTTATTCAGAAATTAAAATGTGCTAAACAACTTACAGATTTTATTTATGTATTTAGTTTCGTTTATTACGCATTACCGTCCTTTTAAATTGTAATACCACTGCACATATAAAACAATAATAGGGTCTTGAAAAAAAAAATAAATTTAGCTAGCATCGTCTCGAGGTCATGCAGGAGTGAGTTTTGAACGTGGATATTTCTGACGGGACGTTCTAATTGGTATTGTAGTTAGTTGGCGCTCCACAAGCTTTTAACTCAAGTTAGGGCTCCTTTAAGCCCTCGTCTAGCGTTGTTCAGGCTGCTACTGCTCAGACGAAATGTTTTGCAAACAGCGATTCATGAAATAAATGAGCGAGTTGTGAAAAAGACTTGGATGATCATCTTTTTTTGGCTTACTTTTCCTTACGTAAACCTGTTTTTTTAGCATATTTTTTTTGAGAAGTGTCCTGCTTACCCGCCTAGCCGCACGAGAGTTGCATTCTTCTATCGCACGGATCGGTGACTGATTGTTATCAGTTCTGACTGATCTGTTTTTCTTTTTTAGCGGAACCATACGACAGGCACATCCATTTATTATACGGATCGGTGTCAGGGATTGACTGAACCATTCCTTTGAACGAAATGACAAGACGAATAAATTTTGTTTACAAATTTTTCTAAGCCCCAGGTGGCTGTAGCAGAGATTTCTGCAAGAGTTGTGGAGATGAAGAAGAGAATGAGAAGGCTAAATACCTGCTATGAAAATGCATGGCGCTAATGCGGACACGCACCAAATATTTCGGTACTGCATACTATTTTGGTCGTGAAACCCCCAAGTATGTTGCCACTGATCGCGGTACCCTGAATATTTTTTAAACAACGTCTTTTCAAAATTCAATATCTGATATTAAACGAAACATGTTTTTTATTGAATTAAACAAAACTTAAACAATAACAATTAATCATAGAAATAATTAATAAAAATACAAAACTTATACCAAAATAAATGAAAAAACTTTAATGTAAACAATGCACCTACTTCCATGATTCTCTTAAAATTGGTAGTTATGTTTGATAACTGAACTCGCATACCTGGTGCAGCATTAAGTTTGTTACGATATTTGGTTTTCGTCGCAACTTACATATTTTACACAAATATTTCAGAGGTAAACGGCAATAGAATTCGAACAGCCTGTTTCGATAAATTTGGATATTAATCGAATACATCTGACCAGAATTTGTTAATGAAACTGTTTTAAATTTTACTTCCAATTGTATATCCGAACTCAATTCAATCCAACTCAACTCAATCCAATCCATGGAATGAAATCCTTTTGATTTTTTTTTAATGTTGAAGGAATTTGTACCCAGTAATTATCTTCATTCTCTAGGTTTGGAAAGAAATCACTGAGTGGTTGCTGTAAGCTGGACAGATGTGTTTTTATACCATAACGGATTTCCATATCTAAATCCACTTAAGATTCTTCGAGAAAATCACTAAGCGTCTGGAAACACTCGAAGTTATTATGCTCCCCAGCTGAAATCCAATATTGTATTTTCCTTTAAATTTGTCACGCGGAACCCCAACATTTTTTCGTTGAACCCTATACCGAAAAAAAACTTACTCCGTTTAAGGAAAAATGCCTAAATGTAAGGAAAAAATATCCTTCAATACGAGCTAAAGCCATGGGTTCCTCAAAATAAGTAAGTTGGATTCCTTAGTAAAAGTAAATGTTGCTGCTTTGAAATAAGGAAAAGTTTACTCAATGTGAGGACAAGGTTATAAAACACAGGAAATTTTACTTTTTCTAAGGAATAAGGTATCCTTAAATGAAAGAAATTTACTTAAAATAAATTCGTTGATTTCAAAAAGAATTTGTTAATTTTCTATTTCCTTATTTGTTGGTTACTTATTGTCAGCCATTCTTATTTAAATTGTAATAAAAACTTCAAAGAAGAACATAAATTTTTTTTTACCTGTCACCTCCGATCAGAGAATTGAACCTGTGTTCTGCGCCATGCCACTGTTCAAAGATGCTCATCTTACCCAACTCAGCCACCGACAGCATTTTTAAGACATACTAAAATGATGTTGTTAAACTGCGCGTGTAACAACCATTGTCTGATCAGGGAAGCTTCGGTTCAAATCCCGGCGACGACATAATTTTTTTTTTTTTTTTAATTCTTTTATTTTTTTATTTAAAAAACAAGTAGAGAACTATAAATATATAGACAAGAAAATATGAGCTCAAGAAGTAGATTTGCATGATGACGGATATTTCCATCATACTGGTTTTTACTAATTTTATACCATTTATTTCAAGTAGGACTTTTTTAAATATTTTTCGATTAATCTAGAGCACAAATTACATCACTGTGATTTTTTTCACAGAAAAAGAAAAAATCATGAAAAGAAGGGTTAAACAAAACATTCCATTAGATTGAGGAAGTTTTTACTCAAATGAGGAACAAGTTGTCCTCAAAAATTCTTCCCAAAGAAAAATTTACTACTTCAAAGGAAAGTTTTACTAAAACCACAAACTCTATATTTGAGGAACAGCTTTGACTTGCTTTAATGAAACATGAACTCATTTCAAAGGACTCAATTACTAAATGAGACGATATTTTCATCAATATGAGGAAAAATAACTTAGATTAAGGAAAATTTTTACACTAAATCGGAGGAAGGCAGTTCTTCAAATTTAGTACGGTCTTTTTTTCGGTGTAGGGTTCTACCAACTCGAAATTATTGTAAATATTAATGAAAATTTAAGAAAAATTAATAGGTAATTTAGTAATTTAGAAACGGTTCGAGTGTCTATTAAAAATTACTAAGCGTAATATAAAAATTGCATCAAGCAGGCATTCATTTTTCGAATGCAAGTTTTTAATTTTTACAAAGTAGATTTTAAAATTTCTGCAATAATTTATTATATTTTAAAAGGACTGTACTATTTTTTAAAAAGTACATTATAAAGTTTTTATGATGACATAATAATAACTGAAATTTATTTTTATATTTTTTGGTGTGTTGAACAAAATTAGGGCAGCCAGCGAGTTTCCGTTGCCGCTTTCCCGACCCCGTCCCAATTCTGTTCAACACATTACTTCAAAGCCAATTAGTAAGAGTTTGGCAAGCCTTGTATATTTATTTTTTTGCATGAACATGTTGAGAACTCAAACAGAGTACAAATTAAACACAAAAGAGAAATAAAATTCAATATAATAAAAATTAATAATCTTGAAATAATTTTTCTATAACTACTTTTTAAAAATTATAAAGCGAGAATCATATATTACAATATGAAATATATAAAAATTCTAATGTGGCAATTTATTAAAATTTAATAAATTCTTTGTAAAATTTCAAAGTTTTTAGGTGATAATTAAAATGAAGAAAATAATTTTTAATATGCCCTTATTAAAAAATGTAAAATGAAAATATTTACAAACTAGAATAGAATTTTTAATAAGGATTTTCTATTTATTACTATAAAAAAGTAATATTTGTTTTCAGATTTTAATTTTTATAATCTCCTATTAATTTTTAATAAAATTTGAGTTGGTGTTTTTTCCGTGTAGAGAAACTAGCCGAGTTGGAGCTCACTAGCATTCTTAACTTCACCAAGGCTTCTTGATGGTTCGCCCCTCAATCAATAAGATAATTTAAGAAAAAGAAGAGGAATATATGAAGGGTACTACAATGGGCAAACTGCCTCCGATATATGTATGCACCCTAACCTAGAAGGTTGTGCAAAAAGTATAGGAAAAAAAAAACTCAAATATTTATTTATTTATTTCAGTTTAGTGATTATTTAATCTTTAGACTACATTTTTATATTATTTAATACATACATAAATGTATATAAATCTACAAATTTGGCGAAGAATTTATTCACGAGTTCACAACAAATCAATCTTATGATTGAAGTTTGCTTTCATAGTTTTTGTGCAATTTTTTGATTATATCGCTCATTTACTTCAAGACTGGCATAACTCAAAAACCGTGATTTTGGTGTTAATGATGCAGAAATATACACCATTTCATGTTTCATATTATGTCAAAAAATCTTATGAAAAAAGGGAATAAATTAAAAAAATCTTTTTCTTGAAATGGTTCATTTGTAACTTACCTACTCAAATTATCGAAATAGATTAATATTATCGCAAGAGATTCAAATAAAACCATCTAAATTGTTATTTGGCGAATTTCTCTAAAACCATTAGTTCCACAGAAAACCTGTCCAGCTAGTTTTTATACATATATAGAAAAAAGTACACAAGTTTTATTTTATAAGAGCTATCATTTTCGCGTAAGTGGAGATTGCTTGATTTGGAACCAAAGCTGCCTACAATTGAGGCATGAAATCGATGTGCTTTTATCTCCTCTACAACATTGGTCTAAACTAACGTAACCAGATATTTTTGACCAAAACGCGGAGCAGAAAAAAAGTGGTTGAAGCTTTTTTAAAGATTCTTTTGTTTTAACTGCAAAAAATTTTATGTAAGTACTAAACAAAAAGTTCTTCAGTTTCACATCCCGAAAACCGTAGCAAATTAGATATATCCTATTACTTTTATGGAAAATCATATATTGACTATTTCCAATAACAAAGGTGGAGTAATTGTAACACTTATCTCATAATTTTCTGGATATTGGCTATTAATAGACTCACATTGACATTTATCATCAATTCGATTTTATTGTGATTCGTTATATTTTTGACATATCGTTGTTTTGATTACAGGGCCCGTTCAGCAACCTCAACATTTTTGAAGCGCTTTAACCCTTTCGTTGTTTTTGTACAATATATTGTACAAAAAAAAATATCGCATTTCTCTACTTCTCCTTTTAAAAATTTCACAGATTTTGAAAAAACAAAACTTAATTTTAAATCAAGCATGCTTTATCTTTTTCAAATTGAAATTTGAAAAACGAAAGTAGTATGGTTAGTATATTATTTGACCTTGAAAAACAGTCTGCAGTGCGTCCGTGTATTTTAAAGAAATGCGCACACAAACTTTATATTTTTGAGAAGGTAATGAACATTTTTTTTAAAATGACATAAGTTTAAATTAAAGTTAAAGAACCAATTCTTAGTAGGAAATCAATATTTCAACAGAAAAACTGAAAAAAAAAATGTTTTAATAGGTTAAAAAAAGTGTACAATATATTGTACAAATTCCGCCAATGCTAATGTACAAATAAATAATTTGGTCAATATATTGTACAAAATTCAAGAAAGGTTGTTGTTTTTTTTATATATTTTCCGCGGTCTACGATGAAAAAAAACTGTTATTGTTCTGCTTTGTATGGGTTTTTGTATATTTTAAATTTACAGAAAGACTTTTACAATGAGTTTACGCAAGTGAAGGTTTATGAGCATAAAGAATTAGGAATTTTTGAACATGATTGAAGCAGATTTATCAGATTTTGAGAAAGAAAAAGATGAAAATGGGGAACGAGGTGAAGTTGTGTAAGTTGCCGACATCGATTCCAATCATGAGATTCTTATAGATTTACGACGTAATAATACTAACGAACAAATTTATGGATAGGGTACGGATTCTCAATAGCAATTGTTTTGCACTTAAGTAAAATATTGACCAATTCCGGTCATAATCTGTACTTCGGCAACTTTTTTAACTCTTCCAACTTGCTTTTAAACCTACAATAAATTTTCTGGAATCTAAAATTTGAGTTTTTATGCTTTTTAGGCTGTACCTTTGATGAATTGTAATATCTATGTTTGCGTTTTTCAAAAAAAAAAAAATTAAAAATATATAATGATTTTCTTAAATTTGTACTCCCTTGATGCAGTTTCGTCAAAATATTTTACAAATTTCCCAAAGCGCTATAGCCTTTCCCAACAAATTTTTACTATAATTTTTTGTGATTTATTGCTAATTAAACATAAATCTCTGAGAATAAGACAAGAAACAATTTTTTTGACTCGAGATGAAAAAGTTAGTAAGAAAGGGTTAAGAAATTTTTTAGTAAGAAGTATTTGTGTTAAGCGCTTGAAAATTCTGATGCCAGCAAAAAATTACGCTAATAGTGCAGTGGGTTTCGATACAACACCGATAAGTCCTTTTTGTTATTAAATAACTACAACAGCGACTAAATTTCCCAGAAATAAAGTAGTTCACAACATTTGTAGTACATCGTTAAGAGAATTTTCAAGAACTGTATGCTAAGGCGCTGCAATTCATAAAAGCGCTTAACTGTGCTGAACGGACAATTGAAATGTTATAAATGTCAAAATTAAAGTAAATAGGCAGAGCTGGGCAATAAGAATTACGATTACCACATGATTACAATTGCAGTAATCCCCAAAAACAAAGTAACGTCGATTACAATTAAAGCAATCGTTCATCGAACAAACTTTTACAGTACAAACAATTACAGTAATTGTAAATTTGAAAAGTTGAAATTACAATTACTGTGAAAAGCGATCATATGGTCACGTTAGTCTAAAAAGATTTTTCTACTTGTGGCTTAGTTTCCGAGATATTGATCGAAACATATTTCGTCGACCTCTCAAAGTCAGGTCCATGACGATTCTGACGACTGACGCTTATTACCATTAAGCTATCAATTGCGGGAATAAATGACTTTGAAAAATGCAACGCTACCTCCCGGACTATAACTGACTTAAATTGGTGTGATGAGGCTATACATATATTTTATATGATTATGTGTACACATACATACATACATACATATATTTGGTAATAGCAGGAAAATTTATTAAAACTTTTATGTTACAAATAAAGATAAAATTAAGTAAATACATATGTATATAAAGTTAATGCAAACCTTTGTTTTAAAATCATTATTACTGGTACTATAAAAATACATCTCGTTGTAAGCGCAGTAGCAACTGCTATGAATTTGAAATAAAGATCAAGTGTGTAACATGGCGATGGTTCAACCATTTAACGGTTGGCGAATTTACGCTTAGTGGTTATCGATTGCAATAAATCTAAACAACGATCGTAATGTTGCAGTTTGCGAACAATTTTCCCAGTTGGTAAACGAACGACACTCCCAAAAAAAAACAAAAAAAACAAAATACACGAAGCAAATCCAACTTAAATCGATCTAGTTCATTGCAGCGCAGCGGTCAACTTTAGTGCAGCATCTACGTAGATCAACATCCTTAATGATGATCGTGCCGAGCAAATAACATTTAATTTGTGTATCTGTAACGAAATATCTCTTGGCAGTCTGTCTGAGATGAGATTCGATCTCATCGCTGTTGAATGCTGCTTTGCCACTTCATCTCAATTGGAAAACATTCGATTGCTCGAAATTTAAATTTGGTTTGTTTTGCTTTTATTTTGCTGTTACATTTGGCAATGGTTGTTGAGGTCAAAAAATGGGCGCTGATTCCACTTTATGTTGGAAAGGATCCACGACAACGACACAGCGCTGAGTTGTTATTTACGCTTTACAATCGATAAATATTGGTGACCCTACTTGCTTACACGCATACAATGCATTTCATAGATCTTTCCAAATGTGTCTATGGTATATAACTTCTATGTGCGGATACAATCTGAATTTTTCTTAAAAATCGTGCAGTTGTTTAATTACATCGTAGATTTGTTGTAGTTCTGTTAAATGATCGTTGAACATGTTTTCTGCTAATTTATTAGAAAGGAAAAAAATGTAAAGCAATCTATCGACGGCTCTTGAAAAGTGTAGAAATAAATCTATTTAATAAAATAAAAATTAACGAAGCAAATCTTTTAATTATATACTATAGCTACACTCTTAAAAAAATGTGTTATACTTAACCAAACATTCAGATGCAGTGCGGTTGCTTGTTATATAGTTAATTCACACTTACTTCTGGATTATTACATAAAAATTTTAAATTTCAAAGTTGTTTATTACATACCCAGCGTTATTGATTTCAAAAGCGATGATTCGTAACACACTTTGAAGGCAATAAATGACACAACCCCATATACACACCTAAAATACTTTTGCCAATACATGGCCGTTTTATAGGCTGAACGACTTCCACTAGCACCAAAAGTAATCAGGGTCACGATGTGTTCATTCGATGATCAATCAATCGGTCTACGACCTCGAATACATAGTAAGTTAGCAAGAAGCAACCTGACTACGAGCTCGTATACTTCGTAAGTTGACGCGGAAGGTAATTTCCCTAAACAACCGTATCTAATTGAAGGCAAACGTAAGCACCCAATATTTTTTAAATAAAAAATATGCAGCCATGTTACTTTAAGTAAGGCTAGTAGTGTTTTATTTAGAAATAATATTTACTGACAATGAGTAGGATAATTAAAACATTACATAACAATCAATGGACATACTAAGCTGTTCATTGTACTGTAGCTGTTACTGTTGTTATTGCCGTTGCCAATGTTGCTTTTGAAATTTTCTTTTTCCTTTCGGCGGTTCGGACATAGTCATTATCGGTATATCCATCTCGCAAGTTAGCTTCTGAAATATAAAATTTTTATTAGCTGAAAAAAAAAATAAATTTAATAACTCTACAAACTCTACACGGTTAGAAATTTTGGATTAAATTTTAATACTTTTGGGCTTACATATATGACTACACCAGAATTGTATTACAATTTAATACTGCCTAAATATTAAAATTCATTTTTAATACTTTTTTGTATTAAAATTTAATACTCATTTTTATTAAGATTTAAAAAAAAAAATTTTCGTTTCGAATGGGATTCGAACCGGGTTTCTTTGTGAATTCAATGAATGCACGCGCAGCTTAACGACATCAGCCACCTTAGCGTTATTTATTGGTTGGCTAAAAGTTTATTTATATTGACAACAACATAAAATGAAAGTTCAATATTGAAGTATTAAAATATAATACAGCATTGTTTAAAATTTGAATATAATACTTATACATTAAAATTTAATACTAAATTTATTACAAAATTTTGTAATCTATTGAAAAGTATTAAATTTAATCAAAATTGTATTAAAAATCCTTGTAATATTTCGCTTGCATTAAAATTTAATCCAAGATTTCTAATTACCTTTTTTTATTTTTAATATTCACGTGTCACTTCTGAATTTATTTTTAAACTAACGAAATACTTGACAATGACAAATATGGCATCGCATAACGGGATCACAAAATTCATTTTCACAAGCTTCATATACAAGCGTAATACACAATGTAAGGAACCCAGCATTCAACACCAAGTGTAAATGAAACCGTATAAGAGATTATAACTTTGTAGTTACTGTTCGCCGCTGGGTAGCTAAACGCCGATTTTCTGGAAGCCTACATTGATATATCTGTTCAAATTTGATCATAAAAAAGTATTTAGTACAAGTAGGGTTGCCAGATGGACTGGATTCGTCGGAATTGTCCAGATTTTTAGTCCCATGTCCAGAGTCCCGACAATCAGAAATATGTCCAGATAAAATTCGAACAATGAAATAAAAGAAAAATAGGACTAGATACAAAAATATCTGCAGTAGGCATTAAAAATGAATTAACATTCGTCACGTCCAAAAGGTACGGACTGCTCGCAAGAAGTTGACATTTTTCAAACAAGAAAAGATGATTTATAAGGATGTCATAAGGTCTTAATCCTCCTGAACGCAACCAACAGCTACGTACCTATAAATGAAAATAAGTGTGCAACACCATGATTTAACTAGCATGGTTACTGCACTGACAAATGCTCCCTCTTTCTCTTTTATTTTTACGTAATAATTTTGTCAACCAGAATTGAATTCTTAAAAAGTTGTCTTAACTATTTAGAAACCCGGTATAAATATAGTGACGTTTGAATTAAAAATTATCCTTATTTTTTCTTAAATATAAATTAATATCCTGGGATGAACTACAAACAGCAATAGGAGTCTTAGGCTTAGAAAATTATATCAACAACGATGAATTATATTACAGATTATTGTTGCTTGCGTAGTGTGTATGAAAATCTACCAAAAAATATTCCCAACGATAAAATTTGGGGATCATTTTTTTTCCAAATTTAAAAATGACGAATTGAACATCTTAAGAAAATTGATCTCATTTATTTTTCCAATTCCAATAACCAACTCTTATTGTGAAAAAGTTTTTAGCCTTTTAAACAGCTTATACTCTAAAGAAAGAAATCGAATGCTGACAGATCTGATAAAGTCAGAACTAATTATAAGATTAAACTGTACCGAAACTGTCAATCATTTGGTAACATTTTAGAAACTCCAAGTGGTAATAAATTGATAAAAGCAGTTCGGTCTAATAATAAGTATTTATGGACTTAATGTAACTTATTTAAAAAATCACTTATTTTTTTAACTGAATTGTTATGTTTCTGTTATGTTTTTGTTATGTTTATTTTATCTAAATAAAATATATATGTTCCTCTGACACTAAGCTTTAGTTTTCTTTTTTGTCCAGATAAATCAAGATTTTTTTATAAATGTCCAGATAAATCCCGATTTTTTTTGATTTTTTTTTAAAATGTCCAGGTGAAACACAATTTGGATCTGGCAAGCCTAAGTACAAGGGAAGGGGATATGTTGGTAGTTTTAGTTTCGTGGTTGCAGGTACAATACCCTGTGGCATACTAAAGAGAAATGTCATTTACGTTGGTTTGAAAAAAAAAAAACTGCGGCGCTTTGCCTTCGAAGCCCCAGAGTTCGTTTGTCATGTCTACTCAAGCTGTGACAATATACACAAAAGAGGTCCGCCTGTTACGTTTCCCACCCAACATCATAACACATGTTTAGGGCTCAGAGCTATAGACCACTCAAGCTCGACCCGTATTCTGCACTGGTCTACACTGACGAAGAGCTTGATCACCGTTCCGCGAAGCAATCTGAGTGGTGGCACCGGCACCGGAAGACCTGTTGCGTGTGTTTAGAACTCCACACCCATGAGACTTCCACATGTGGAATGCAACACTGGAAATTTTAATTCAACACGGGAATTTTTCGCGCATTTTTTCATCGTACACCCGCGTCGGTTCTGTTCCGAATTTGGGGACCCTAAATTCGGAACAGAATCGGTACGGGTGAGTGTAAGTTAAAGGCTTCGCGCGCTGACATAGGTATCAACCTATCGGCTTGTGAGCCGTCAATCAGATCGCGCGCTGATTGGTTGATACGGAACCGTAGCCGGACGGTAACTAACTGCTCAAGTTATTTATAAGCAGTAGCGTACCTAGGAGGACGAAAGTGCGGTCGACCGGCTTGAGGGGCGGCAAAATGGTTGTGAAATATATCTCAATTTGTTAGGATTTTTGAAAATCAAAAATGAGGATCTTTTTTTTCTTTTAGTGAATGAAACTAAATCGGTGCAGTAAATATGTACAGGTGGAAATTTTCATAGTTTTAGTGAAACATATAATATATCTAATTTTGCTAGAGTTTTTTGAATGCGAAAAGTGAAGACGTTTTCTTTCTTTTTTTTGGCTCCTACCGAAAATAATTTTTTTGCTCTAGGCGCACGATATGCACGGTACGCTTCTGAACGCAGCATGTTGAAAGGATTGGTGTGGTGGTGGTTCAATGTGGTTTTTAATCAAAATCTGTTCTTAGTTTTTATCGTTTCCCGCTTTTTTACTGATGCTTTGTTGAGTTAAAGTGTTGTTTAATCATGCCATCAGACAAGGTTAATCAAGTGACCAAGATAGACCCGACCACCCGACTTCAGAATTTTTTGAATTAGCAGGGAATTGGACAATTTTCAGAACATAGACTTTTTTTGTTTATAGAGCAAAAAAAAACGATCATAAAATTTATCCCAAATAAAAATTTAGATTTTAACAATTTTATGTATTAGTTTTTTCAAATTGCTAACCAAAAAAAAAAAAGGAAGACCTTTCTCCTGAAAATAATATTAGTTTTTCCCATTTGAGGAAAAAAAAATTTTAGATGTACCGGAATGGTTTCGGTACAATTTGGTAATCCTGCCTCAGAGGATACGACTTAGCCAAATCATATCAATAGTCGTAGCATTTGAGGTTTTAAGTATAAATCCGGCAATATGAATTCGCTAAGCTTCAAACCCTCTAATCCACTCGGCTACTTGAAAATATATTGGAGATATAATAAATTTTGCTCTCGACTATTATCTTTTAGAGTTCTACTTGTTTTACTGTCCTTAGTTTTTTGTGATGCTCAACACTTTACTTAAAAATCATACTGATCGATGTATATCAATCGATTTTGTTTGAAATTAGACTATTAGAATTATTCGTTCAACAGTGTTACCAATAATGAAGATCAGGTTTTGATGACTTCAAAGTTATTAACGTACTTAAACAAACTTCGTTTAAGCCCTCGCACATTTACAGATGCACATCAACAATTCTCACAGTTCAAAGCCTGTGTTCTGTTTATGAACATCACTTAAAAGCTCAGCTTATAGTAAGGACCATCACTTTTACGTACACTCTTGCTGTTTGCAAAATCAGTTAGCAAATCAAGTTGCTACAGCGACGAATCGAGTGCATACAACAAATCGATGTGTGCCTATAGATATTTAAAGAAATGTCACTGATAGCAGCATAAAAGACACGAACAAAATACCCTTCGATCGCTGGAATAGCAGCAAAATGTATTCATCGACCACAGTTTAAGGAAATAAGAATCTGCTTACCAACATACTTCTGCTGTATAGATTGAAGAACTATGATTGGAGACGTTAAACGACTATCGAAGTAACGTAGGTTTGATATTTTTTGTATCGATGCATTGAGAAAAAATGTAATTTACGCGTACGCTAGTAAACGTTTCGATACTATCGACATATTTTCAACATCATGACATCTTCAGCAAGAAACGAAGATCAATTGAAGATGTAAAACGCATAAATTTGCATTCGACTGACTATTGCAAAGATTAAACGAGTGATACTGTTGTTTTCGAACAGAAAAAAACAGAGCCTTTAAGAGGGGAGAAAAACTGAAGAATATAAAGTTTGTTACTGAAGTAAGAGATATTTCACATGAAAACGCGTAACAAGTGTCAATGAATGGATTTAATTGCGTCAACGTTTCACAAGGTAATTGTGAAACAAACACGATCATCATTTAAGCAATGGATGTGATCACTTATGTTATACAGGAAGATACACGGAGGAAGGATCTTGACTTGATGCACCAAGAAGTTGCACATGTGCATCATTACGTTGATGCGCAAAGTAAATGGAAGATACGAATCATTTCATGAACAAAAAAAAATTTAACGTAATAAAACTTTCAACAGAAACAAATTGAATAAGACACTCGTGAAGATAATCTAGCGAATCAAGACAATAAGCAATGGAGAATTCCAACAATTGCTGCAATCATAACGGGATATCGACAGAACATAAGGAAACTCAGCTTCCCGTCAAAAAAAATATTCCGCTGTCAAGTTGTGAATTTTTAATAAAAGTTTTCAGAAACTCGGAAAGTAAACTTTTTTGTTAAAAGCATAAAAAAATTTCAGACCCAGAAACGAGACTTCAAAGTCCAGAAATATCGCTGTTTTTCGTCATAGTGGAGTCAATGTAACATCATGAGGTATTTTATTTTTAGAGAACTTACAATTCGTTCGAATTTCTAGATATGTAGCTATCGTTGGTAATATTATGCTCCAGACGAAATACAAAAGATCGTTTGTTACTAAAGGGTGTCCCAATAAGAGTGCACTTTTTAAATTTTGTATAATTTTGTTTTCGTGCAAGTGGCAACTCTGATGTTTGACAGCTGTAACCTATGATTGTTCCGATTATTAAAAGTGGAGCGCTACACAAGAGAACAATACGTTATCATTGTGAAAATTCATTATAAAAATGGGGAAAGTCACACTGAGATCGCTCGCGGAATTTTCAGTCAATTTAATTGCTGCCTAATGTGTCAGCAATTAAAAGAGTGGTTAAAAAATTTTAAAAAACTGGGTCGATTATGGATAGTAAGTCTCCTTGGCGTCGACGTGCCGGTCGGTCTCTTGAAAACATTGCTGCTGTAAGCAGGACCGGATTAAGGCTACATGTCGCCCGTACGCCATTAAAATTTTGCCGCCCCCAAAATTAAAAAAAAATTATAAGTAAATCTTTAGTAGTACAAAAGCCTGACAACAAAAGCAACCTTAGGAATTTATTAGTTATATGCCATTCCAGTGAACCCCAAGTAACCACAAGTAACCCCAGTAACCTCAGTAACCGTAAGCTATTTTTTGAATTTTGAAACTGCAAACGAAAGTAACCGAAACGACCAGCTCGTGCAATTTTTTGGTTTCTGAATATGCAATCCTAAGAATCGAATCGACCCAGCTCGTGCATTTTTTGATCTTTAAGAATGCAATCGCTCTTTGTCGCGTTGTTGCAGTAATCAAAGCTTTATCTTCTCGCGGCTTTGCTTTTAGAGGGTCTGATGAGAATTTCGGCTCAACGCATAATGGTAATTATTTGATGGCGTTAGAGCTCAAAGCAGAGTTTGATGCTTTGTTATCAAAGCACATAAAAAAGTACGGAAATTATGGACGCGGTTCTGTCTCGTACTTGTCATCCACAATATGCGACGAGTTCATTTTATTAATGTCACAGCAACTGACCAAAAAAATTTGTCAGCGAAATTAAGGTGGCTAAATACTTTTCAATGAGTGTAGATTCCACGCCGGATATTTCTCACGTAGATCAACTAACTTTTATTATTCGCTATGTTGATGGTCAGCTACAAGAACGCTTCATGAAATTTATCGCCATCTGTGGCCACAAAGCCGAAGAGACTGCTACTGCTTTATTAGCAACACTAGAGGAGCTTGGTTTGAATTTAGAAGATTGCAGAGGTCAATCGTTCGACAACGTAGCTAATATGCCTGGAGCATATACAGGACTGCAAGCACGTATTCAAGCATTGAATCCTTTAGATCAGTATGTACCATGTTCGGCACGTTCCTTAAATTTAGTAGGAGTTAGTGCAGTAGAGTCCTGTTCGGAGGCAGCGAGATTTTTTCAATGATTCAACAGCTATATAATTTCTTTTCGGCCTCAACAAATAGATGCAAAGTCCTCGAGAATTGTATAAAATCAGGAAGTACTATAAAAAGCCTCTCAACTACCAGATGGTTTGCGCGCCACGATGCATGTAAAAGTTTGTGCGAGTCTTGGAGTGACATTTTGGGTGCCCTACAATACATTTCAGAGGATAGTTCTGAGAAGCCTTTGACTCGATCAGAGTCCAAGAGTCTTTACGCTTTCTTTAATTCGCTCGATAGTTGCTTCATAGCTCCTTTTTGGAACGACGTATTAAATAGATTTAATATTGTCAGCAAATCACTGCAATTATCTCTGGCTGAGTTAAATACTGCAGTATTGAACTATGAATCTCTAATTGGTTTTTTGTCAGAACTCCGAAACGAAAATGCATTTAATTATTATGAGACTACTTAGAAGTAAAGACAAGAGCCAAATAAAATGTTATACAAAGGAAAATAAACGCTCTCGAAAGCGTAAAGCACATTTTGACGAGGGAAACTCCACGGAAGACTTTCAGTTTTCTGCATCAGAACATTTCCAAGTGAACGTTTATTTTTCAATTTTAGGTGTATTGATTCAGAATTTGAAAAAACGCAAAGTTGCTTATATGGAGATTAATAAAAATTACGGCTTTCTCGTCAAAATACAACAGATGAGTCTTGATGTGATTGCCAAAGAAGTCGATGAGCTTATAAAAATTTATCCACCAGATTTAGATGACTCCCTCACAATTGAATGCGTGCACTTCGCACCTTACTTAAATTCAATAAAAATTGAAAAACCCACAGCTTTAGATTTATCAAAAATAATCTGTGAGAATAAATTTCAAAATATCTATCCAAATCTCCATACTGCGTTATGCATGTATTTATGCATGATGGTATCAAATTGTAGTGGAGAGCGATCTTTTCAGTTTTGAAGAGGGTAAAAAATTTTTGTCGTCCTACTCAACGCAACGAGCGTCTAAACGCACTCGCTTTGCTGTGCATTGAGGTTGAGCTGAATGAAAAATTTGATTATAACCAGCTTATAGATGAATTCAGCTTACTGAAAACGAGAAAGTAGCTCTGTAAATATATTTCTGTTTACTATACGTTAAATAAAAATTCTAGAGAATATATTCATATAGACTTTCATTTCTTTCTACCATTTCATACCTGGTGTTAATTTTTGGATTAAAAAAAAAAAATTTTTTTTCAAAATTTTGCCGCCCCCGTGGTCTTGCCGCCCATACGCCATGGCATCGGTGGCGTATGCGGTAATTCGGCCCTGGCTGTAAGCGAGAGTGTCGCCGAAAACCCGAAAACATCAATTCGGCATCGTTCCTAACAACTTCAAATTTCACGAAGCCCTACGCTGTGAGTCTTATCAAAAGACCTTCACCTTCACCCGTACAAGATTCAGCTTGGGTAATGGAGCAAAGTGAATTGAATGCCGATTTTTCGAAAAAAGTCATCCTCACATTTCCATCTGAATAGCTTCGTGAATAAACAAAATTGTCGAATTCAGGGCTCAGAAAAACCACACGCGATTCATGAGAAACAAAGCATTCACAATGAGCAACTGTCTGTTGCGGATTTTGGTCAGGCGGCGTGATTAAACCTTACTTTTCTGAAAATAAGGCCGGAATTGCAGTGAATGTGAATGGCATTCGTTACAGGAATATGATAACGGAGTTCTTGTGCTCCCAACTGAACAGCATGCATCTGGAAACCATCACATGAAACAATCAATATATTGCAGCAACGATTTGCAGACCAAATCATCTCACGACTTTTTGATGTCAACTGGCCACCAAGATCATGCGATTTAACGCCATGTGATTTCTTTCTTTGGGGTTTTGTGAAATCTCGGGTTTATGTGAATAAAGCAGACAGAATTCCTGAGCTCAAGGCTGAGATCCAACGCGTCATCGGTGAGTCACATTTTTGTGAAAAAGTCATCGAAAATTTCATGAATCTCTATTCAATGCAATGGCCTGTCATCAGAGCCGCGGTGGCCATTCGCCGGGTATTTTATTATATACTTAATCGGAACCATTTTAACTTCCTTGGACTGAATGGGATATGGGAAAGTGTTTTGCATACATCATACTCAATGTTAAGATTTTATAAAAATCTAACGCAAACTTCTCAGTGACCAAGTTAAAAACAATCTCGCACCAATTTCGTCATGTTCGATGTACTATAAATGATTAAGACAAGAATACAGAAATGAGCCCTGCCATCATTTAGGAATTTAAGTACAATCTAACTTTCCAGCTTATAATCGAAAAGACCTTTGGCGAAAAATATTTAATCTCCATTTCTAGTATTTTTCTTATTACTTTTAATTCAATTATTTAGGATTAGATCATAAATTACACCCATACCACCGACAAAAAACTTCTTCCCATTTCGACCACATTCATTCAAATGCTCGCCAGCAGCAAAAGAAAAAAAACTCATTGCGAAGATACTAAATTTATTTCCTTATTAAATGAAATCCTGGTCATAAAGAAGCAGTCATGGCAGTTAGGATGCCCATCAACATCATGACGAACAGCAACGTATCTTCTGTAAGCCATAATTTAAGGATACACCAAGGAGAGACTCATCGTCGTCCTCGTCATCGTCTATGAGCAGCTTTGAGGCAACCGCGCCATCTCTTTTGTTTATTTATGATTCCCACGCCTGACGTATTTCAAATACTGAGCGCTAAGATACTTGAAGGCAACAACGAGCGTAGTTCAAGTTAACGAAGCGCACACCCCCACAAGTATTCGCATTCGCACGTAGATTCACAAACACATACACATGACCATAATCACAGACACAAGAAACTAAATAAAAGTCAAGTGTCCCGCCATTGTACGAGTTTGGTTGCATCCAGCATAGTGCTATAATACAAATCTATGATGGGAATATGAGCGCCAAGCAGTTGCTGCCTTTTACAGCCCAGCCAGTTGAGTTTTTAGGTTCAGATTCAGGGTTTGCTTTAGCGAGAGCATTAAATTACCCTGGTTGAAGTCTTCATGAGCAGCTTTGCTTCAAAACAAAAACATAAATATTGCGAATGCCACGGGTTACTCAGTGCCATATTCAGGTTACTGCTGAAAAGGCGCAGGCCAACAGTGCACTATGGGAAAAAAAAGTACTCATGGTTTGGTCAAAACCTTAATTTTAAAGTTTCGAACGAGGATTTTTTTTTGTTTTATAGTGTATACACTCCACGCACTTTCCACGGTACTTTTATGCGATTGACTCTTGAACTTGGATTATATTAATAGTAAGATCAGGATAGGAATGGCGGACTCTATTGGAAACATATATACTTAGTTAAAAAATTTAAGTTCTCCTATGAAGGTTTAAGAACACAACACGAATAAATTCTCAATAAGTTCCAATTAAATAAGCAGTAATACAGAAAATGCAAAAAACAATTTTCTTAACGTTAGGCCACACTGGACAGCGCCGGATCAGACACAATTGATCAGTGACATGTTACACCGAAAAAAAACTTACTCCGTTTAAGGAAAAATGCCTAAATGTAAGGAAAAAATGTCCTTCAATACGAGCTAAAGCCATGGGTTCCTCAAAATAAGTAAGTTGGATTCCTTAGTACAAGTAAATGTCGCTGCTTTGAAATAAGGAAAAGTTTACTCAATGTGAGGACAAGGTTATAAAACTGAGGAAAATTTTACTTTTTCTAAGGATGAAGGTATCCTTAAATGAAAGAAATTGACTTAAAATAAATTCGTTGATTTCAAAAAAAATTTGTTAATTTTCTATTTCCTCTATTTTCTTATTTGTTGGTAACTTATTGTCAGTCATTCTTATTTTAATTGTATGTAATACGTTTTTAAAACTTCAAAGAAGAACTTTAATTTTTTTTTTACCTGTCACCCCCGATCAGAGAATTGAACCTGTGACCTGTGTTCTGCGCCATGCCACTGTTCAAAGATGCTCATCTTACCCAACTCAGCCACCGACAGCATTTTTAAGACTTACTAAAATGATGTTGTTAAACTGCGCGTGTAACAACCATTGTCTGATCAGGAAAGCTTCGGTTCAAATCCCGGCGACGACATAATTTTTTTTTTTTTTTTTATTTTTTTATTTAAAAAACAAGTAGAGAACTATAAATATATAGGCAAAAACAGAATACTTACGAGAAGAATAGATATTAATTTCAGCGAGTAAAGCAGCGAGTGTTGACACTCATTTATTAAGGAAAATTTTCCTACGTTATAGTAAATTTTTTGAAGAAACTAACTAAAACTGAGTACGATTTCCTTAAACAAAACATTCCATTAGATTGAGGAAGTTTTTACTCAAATGAGGAACAAGTAGTCCTCAAAAATTCTTCCCAAAGAAAAATTTACTATTTCAAAAGAAAGTTTTACTAAAACCACAAACTCTATATTTGAAGAAGAGCGTTGACTTGCTTTAATGAACTCATTTCAAAGGACTCAATTACTAAATGAGACGATATTTTCATCAATATGAGGAAAAATAACTTAAATTAAGGAAAATTTTTACACTAAATCGGAGGAAGGCAGTTCTTCAAATTTAGTACGGTCTTTTTTTTCGGTGTAGGCTTGCCTGATCCGGTAAGCCTGGCTCCTTACGTTATCAAACCTATCCGGACCTTATCCGATTTCCCAAATCCGAACCGAATTTCTCATAGGGCCAGCAGTATGTGATCCGTATTGAAACTTCTATTTGGGGTAGGAGTGGTTAAATTTTGAAAACTTTTCATAGTTTTAGTTGTCATCTTGCCTGTTTGTTTTTTGTTTTTTTTTTATTACGTTTACCGTATTTACGCCAAATTTTAGCCATAGTCAACGGAAGAACCTAAATTTCACAAAAGTTTGAGTTCAGCCCTGGATTTATTCTTAGAGTTGCAAAGTGATATGGAATAAATAAAATTAAAGTTAAGGAAATTTTCTAATTAATGGAAAAGGAAAGGACTTAAGCTGCATAGACCCTTAGGACCACTTTCAATCAAAATTTGTTGTTACTATTCAACAATGAACGCTAATTCGATTCAGTTCTAAAGCTGAAAATTGTGGAATTGAACTAGAAAATTTTGATTTGGACTAAAAAGAATTCGATTTTTGATTTAAAGTAATTTAACATTGAATTCGAAGTGCCGCTATTAATGCAAAAAAAAAAAATAAAATAATATTTTCTATAACCAAAGTAGTGATCAAAACTACATGTACAGGATTTTGCCATCGGTCTATAATTCCGATCTCCGATTGTTCCGATATAATTTCTTATTAGTATGTAAGTATTTTGAAATACACTTATCATCTGGTAACCCTACTAACTCTCAATTCATGATTCTTCTTCCAAAAAATAATCCTATGTGATGAACTAGAAGGTAACTTAAGATAAACAGTATCATGGAGTAAGAGAAGGGTCAGCAGTCAATGCTCGTATTCGTCGTCGTAATCTTCAACTCAATGGAGTAGCTTCAAATATTAGGATATATTCGTCTTCATTTGCCTTCCCTCGCTCAGATGCGCTGCAATTTTGACAGTTTAGATGCCACCCACAAGAACAAAAACAAAAAAAAACGTTCAGCGCAATGTTTATTTTATCTTCCATTTGCGTTAAGATGTCGAGGTTCCATCCCAATTGTCAAACTGTCAGTTTGTGTCGGTAAGTTAGCACCAATGCGTTTGCGTTGCGCTTGATGATGTCGTGGTCCTTCTTGTGTGTTATTGAACAAAACAAGCAATAGCAACAACAACAACAACACACAAAAAAAGCGTTCCTGTTTAGGGATCCTTCAGAAAAGTTGTGAGATTCTTATACTTTGATAAATGCGTCTTACTTCATGTAACTTTTACACTATGTTACCACCCTGTTATGTATTTGGACAATTTCGTATTTTTTTCTTTTTTTTTTGAGATCTTAGCTGTCGTCTTTGTCGCCATCTTTCTATTTAATCTTGACGTAATACTCGTTATGCTACTCGTATTTATGTATGTATTTGCGTTAATTTATCGGTACATAAATCAAAATATACTCAGTGTGGAACCGTGCACCGTTTGTACTGCTGAATTGAACATATTTTAGATCCTTAATTAAAACCGGAATAGAAAATATTATAAAATCTTTTAGATTTTCGAAACCTTACTATTTAGCCTCTTATCCTTACAACAAATAGCCTCAAGATTAATTTAAGAACTCTGCAATTAATATGCGATTCATATAAAAAATAACTTTCGATGATAACCCATTAAGTACCAACTTTTTTCTATAATGTTAGACATATTTTTTACAGAGTATACACAATACGAAACACATAAAAAATTATTTAAAATATATTTCACCAAATGAAACTGCAAATAATTAGCTTTTTATTTGTTTTCAAATGGGAACATTGGGACTTACAACGTAAAAATCTACATATCTACATTGAGTCTACAAATCTACATTGAGTTATGATACTCGGTAAAACAATCCATATGCATGGCTCGTTGGCAAAGGACGCACTGCTTTCTAGCGTTTTTTTTACAAACAGAACACCTGCTCTGTTTACCATTTGGGGTCCGTTCTAAGATGTGGCCTGTTATAATTCTATTATCTTTCAATGAACGTGATGGTCGACCTAATAATTTGGGATCAGAAATGTCGGATGATAGGCTTAAGTATTTCCTTGCCACTTTTCGAATAAAATCATGAGACATATTGTATAAGGGGACGTCTATTAATTACGTGAGGTGATTTTTTGAAAATTCGGAACCCCCCCTCCCGTGAGATTTAAATTATAATTTTTAATGTAAATTCTATGCATTAAGAAGTTGACGTGATGTTTTCCTTGACCCCCTCCCCCCCTTGGTGAGATTTGGTGAGATTTTGCCTGACCCCCTCCCCTCCTATTTTACCTCACATAATTAATGGACGTTCCCTAAAACGTAGGCATTGATCATCGCTACATCAATAGCATTAGTAAAAAGTCTGAAGTACCATTTTTTGCCTCTAATTTTTACATTATATTTGTTGACATGCCAGTCTAATTTGTCCACGCCACCCATGTATTTGTTATATTGGGCAATGACGTGGGGCTGTTGAACATCACATTTTTTATTTTCAGCCTTGTTATATCTTTGAACAGTGACTAAGAGGTGTATGGTTTAATGGTTGGTCGAAATTTTCACGCAGTTGTTGTCCTTCCAAGTCAGAGCTAATATTTCATTCTTCTTGTCAAATCTGTAAATCTGTAAGTTCGTCTTTTTTCAGAGGACATTTATTTAGCCTGTTAGCCCTTGCCGTTCCTGTAGCACGCACTTTCATTTGAGCCAAAATTGACATCAACGTTATTGTAGTGTACTGTAGTTCAACTTCACCTGCAACCTCTCTTGGTGCCTCATGTTCTGCCAGTATATCGTTATCAATGTCCTCACAATCTATCAACTCGTCGTGTCTGGCAGGTAACTGGACAATATCGATTGGCTCGTCTTGAGATAAATCTTCAGAAATAACTTCCTCTAAGCATTGTTCAAGTTGTTCCAAAGTGAGAAATCTTCGCGAAGTCATAATACTGAGTTTAGCTAAAAGAAATATTTTTTATTTTTAGAATACCCACAAACAACTCTTAGCCTATCAGTCCAATGTTCCCATTGGGGAAAATATTTGAATAAGCAAGTTCGATAAATACTACAATCCATTCTATCAAATTACTAATAGTTACAATCTATTATTTAGATGCTATCTCCCTGTATTTTACAATAATTATAAAATACTTACTTCGAACTATAAAACAATCAAAATAGAAGCACGTGCAATTTTCAAAACTTGGCAAAACCACTTTCTTTGGCTACAAAAACACAAATGACAGCTTTCGTATTCAGCAACACATAAGTAGTCTAGAAATTAGTGATGTGAATAATTAGTAAATTAAAACCGGTTACCATGAATTTATAGATAAAATGTGAGTCGTCCCAAATGGGAACATTGGTACTTAATGGGGAAAGTTTCTGTTTCATGGTTTCAATTTACGTAACCACTTTCTAAATAAAATTTTTGAATTACATTATTTCAAAAATATTTTCAGATTTAAAAGAGTGATTTCTGCTTGTTACTGTTTCACATTGTCATTGTCTGCTTAGCACCAAAAATCTTCATAGTTTTAACTTTTTAAACTTCTATTTTAAATTCACGATGTGTTCAACTCGCTCGTAATCGCAAAATAGATAGATTTTGATCTGCTTCTTGCAATGGTGTTATTTCTCAGAACAATTTTTTCATAGTGAAACATGAGTTTGAAGTTCGAAACGTTTCTCCGAAATTCGCAACAAAGTTCGACCATTCATGGCTCAATTTTAAGAGACATATATTTTTTTATTTTATTTATCAAAGTCATCGTCGTTTGACAATAAAAATTAAAAATATGAAAAAAATACTTATATGAAAAAAGGTTTTTGAAACCCATAAATTAATGAAGAATTTTGAAAGACAATTTGAAGAAAAGTCCTTTCAAAAACTTCTTTCATATTTGTAATTTTAACATACAACGACGATAACTTTGCTAAATTTGGTTTTTCAGCAAAATAAAAAAATATGAGCCTCTTGAAATTGAGCATAGATCTATAGAGATAGGATCTGTCTTAATCGATTTGAAAAATTATGTGGCTTAATAAGAAAAAATTGTTTTTGCATTGGTGTTAATAAAATGCTCTAGTTTTAAATATTATAATCAGGAATCGGCAAGGGGTACCCCAAGAGAACAAAGTTCACATGTATACAAAATGTGAACATAAAATTTTATTTCTATATCAAAAAAATATAAATATTTTCATTCAGTATCAATTAAGCAGTCGACAGAAAAGTCGTTTTGCGTCACACATTCGTAGAATACACTTAACAAAAATATGTTTAAATTGCGATTAGGCTAAAATTCTTTAAAATCTTGGCGTGATGGGGAATTCGAATTCTATGCAGAAAATTATTTCAGATATGACTCTATGCTGCTCAACTGCAAAATCTTTATTTTTAATATCATTATATTTACTTAGTATTATATTATGTATATCGGCATTTCTACCACCGTGAGCCAAAAGTTTAAATCATCATATCTCTGAAACTATTTATCATACATGGATGAGATTTGGTACATATGTAAATAGCACCAAGTTAAATAATGTGATGATGACTTTTGTGGAAAATTAAAAATGTTTACTATCGGCACCGTTGTTAGAATTAATGTTGTTATTGTTGTGCAGAATGATACAAAGTAAATAAATATTGGGGTTTTATTCCGTGTGCTTTTCCCAACGAGAAAAGCTCTGTTTTGCTATTTATTTTGTATTAAATAAATTTATTTCATTTCATAAAGCATAAAACATATTTAAAAAAAATAAATTTAGAAAACACACATATTTTTCCGTGTAAAGGCAAACTGATTTTTTTTTTAGAAATTATTATTTGACAAAAAAATAAAATTATTTGTTTATTGTTTTTATTTATTCTCTCTTTGCACAACTACATGCTATTGTTTATGTAGTGGTGCCGACCCCTGATTATAATTTTTTACAGACATTTGTGTGCTAAAAATTTTTATAATTCTCTATAAGAGCTAACTTTTTCGAACCCATATAATTGATTCCAGATATAGGACTTCAAAGTTGAAATTTGTTAAAAAAAAAATAAAAACAAAGATTTTTTTTTACCTATTTTCGATCATAAGAGTCATATCACTAATATTTTTAGCAAAATTCATATCAAAAAATTAAAATTGATTGGCTAACAATTTAAGTTTGTACAAGCATTTACATATATGAAGTAGGTGATCTCAACAGTACATTTTTTGAATTTTGCCATTTATATGGGAAATTGGGGCGAATCGAAAAAAATCATCAGCATATTCGGATTCTACGGAAAATTTTACTAAAGAAAATGTTATCACCATTCGTTCTGATGATAGTTTTTATAAATTTGTAGAGAAGTGTTATTAGACATTTTCATATGTTCAACATTTTTGATTATTAAAAGATTTTACGACTTTGCTCAGTTTTCCTTTTGGTATGCCTTCGTCTTGAAAAATTTGGATTCGCACAGAAATTCGCACAGGAAATTAGCGCTAAACAACAGGAAAATATTTCAGCAACAGTGTGATTTGCACCCGCTGCTTTGTTGTTTTTAAGTGATGTAATAGTCTTTGTTGAATCATTTTATGAAGGCTCGTACCAGGTCTTTCGCTGTTGTATTCGCTAAGAAAACAGTGTATACCACTCAGAAAAAAACATTGTTATCCGAAGAATTTTTGTATTCTTGAAAAATTGTGAGCTAAAAATTGTTGACTCAACAAAAATTTCTTCGAGCAAAAACTCGTTTTTGATTTTTTAAGAATCAAACTATCAATTTAAAAATAAAGTTCTTATAAAAACTATTTTTATTTTCCTTAACATTTTTAAAAACGGAAAATTGTTGGCCCAATAATAAAATTTTTGTGCTAAGTATTTTTGTGATCGTATTAGCCTCTAAAAATGCAATTGTTAATTCAACAATAAGTTCTTCAGTTTACAATTATTATCAAGAATAAAAACAGTTGGCATAACAATGAAAAATGTGAACGTTTTTGATTTCAAAAATTAATTCTCGGACTAAGAAATAAAATTCTTGCTACAACAATTTATTCTTAAAGTTGTGAAAAACTGACTGTAAATCTGTCACTTTAGAAAAAATTTATGACTTAATTCTTAATAACTTCGAAAAAACAATAAACAAACACTTTTCCCATCTACAATGGAAAATGAAAGTGTTTTTAGCGATATATAAGAAAATGATGCCTCCCGAATTTTGTCCCGGTAATTATAACTTTTTTATTATATCATGATAAGCTCACTGATAACATTATTTTTTAGATTCAAGACACTTTTTCTTCTTCAGTTTATTACACACGCTCATACTACCGCCAAGGATAAGCAAAAAATGAAAACCGTTCATTTCTGATGAAGATAAACTCAAACTCCAAGCTGTCTCTGAAAAGCTAAAGTTGCAGCCAAAAACTTTTGTGGCTGGAGAGTCTTTAGAAAGTTTAAAAGAATTTTTAAATCAACAACTCGTTCTTGAGACAACAATTTATTTTTTCGAAGTGTTAACAATTTTTATATTTAAGCCAACAATAAAAATGTTTACTTTACAGCTAACATTTTTTATTGTTAAAATAAGAATTTAAGTTGTTGAGTTCATTTTAACCTACGGAAATTGTTGGACCAAAGTATAAAATTGTTGGAATTACAATTTATTTTTCTGAGTGTACTCATTGAAGTATTTCCTACATTTGTTTGTAACTTAAAAGGATAATATTTTGATATTTTGGAAATTGCTTTGTACTGACAATATACATTTGTACAATTGCTGAATTACATATTTACATATGTGAATTTATAGCTTTGTTTATTTTTTCTTTTATGTAGCAGTCTCTTCATATAGCAATAGATATCAAAATTTTTAAAACAGTTCGGAAGGTCAAAATTCCTCTTGCAGCTATGGTCCCTTGTATATTTGTTCTGAGAATCATATGTAGCTAACATTTTTGGGTTTGCCGAGGTCGATTAAAAATTAGCCCACCCTAATGCATACATACATTCGAATGTTTTATTGACCTTAAAATATTAAAACAAATGAAAGTGGAAAAATTTAATCACTATTTAATAAAAAGGATACTGGTATGCATGCTCGTACGTAAATATTAATTAAAATCATACGCCTGATATATTTCCATCTACACATATTTATTTTAATTCAATCGCGACAAAAAGGACTCAAAGAGACGTAACGAAAAAAAAAAAATTAATTTATAGAAAAAACACAGAAAATAATTACTGCTACCCCACATGAAATAAAAAGGACTAAAATGGCAAAAGAACAAAACGACAAAAGCAGACGAAAATAATTGCTTACTACAGCGGAATCAACACTAAATTTTACTCAAACTGTTTGAAAAAAAAAAAATAAAAAATTCCCAAAAACAGTATCCTGGCTCTGGTTCAATGTCCTTGGCAGACATTGAGGCAAGCGTACGAGTGACAAACGTTAAGGAAACCAACGAAGTTGCGGCGGCTGCAGTGGGTCGCAAGGGTGCAGGGATTTTTTATTATAAATTGAATCGCAATAACTCAACTTCAATCAAAAATCATAATTCATAAAATTCGACAGTATTGCTTGCCATGAACATTTACTCACACATCTATAGATGTAATGTTGATGTGTGTGTACGACGAGTCAATACGACGACTCTTGTTTTTGGCGATTGTACTAAAATTACAGGATAATGTGGCAAGGACGAAAGCACGACGTTTGCTACCGAATCGGTATGAAATTTTATATGCGCATAGAAAAGAATCGCAATGTGTTGAAGTATCAATTACTGATGGAACTTAATTCTGACACACTCAAGAAGACGAAATTAAAACCGGATTAGAGCGAATATTTAAAAGTTGTCTTCTATAAACCTTTTGTATTGCAATTGATGAATAGAAAATAAATATTTTCCTTTGCCTTTTTTTTTGTTGATTTTTTTACACCTTAATTCCTCCATATGCTACACCATTTAAGTCTTAACAGTACTCTAAATAAGAGAAGAACCTTCCATATAGCTCTTCTATAAGTTTATCATATTTCATCATTTTATTGAATTGTTCTCATTTTGTAACCAGATTTGACTTTGCATTGATATTCATTCTTCAAGTGGTAGAAATGGTAGAGAATGCTTATAAGATCTATTATGTCTAGTGTATTTGTAGGCAAAATAGAAAAGTTTACTTTACAAAAAATCAAAAATTCCTTCAATTGTGATTCTTTTATTAGTACACCAAGTTTCAAAGAAAATATAAGAGTGGGAATTTTGTGTCAGATCGGTATTATTTGTTGCCAAGCATTAAAAACGATGTTCCTGAAGTGCTGGTTCATTATACAGTAAATAATTCTAACTCTTTTTCATTTCCGCAACAGCAGCCTTTTCGCCATATTGCCTCAGATCCAATGTCTCGTGAGGGTTTCTGTTAATAAACGAACAGTCTTTCGGTAGACCTTAAGAACATTTTTTTGATTTTAGGGGTTACCCATAGGCAGAGGCGTACTGTGCATATTGGGCGCCTAGCGCTTAGAAGTTATTTACCGCCCCCTACCAATAAATGGAGATAAATTTCACGACCATTTTGACGCTCCCCAAGCGTTGCACTCGGGTCGACCGCTCCTCGCCTCCCCCCTTACGTTACTGCGCATAACGCTTACGATGCAGAGTTTTCTTATTTTGCGCAAATTTGCTCCTTTTTTTGACTAATTACCATCTATTGTACACAGAAAAAAGATTCAAAGATATCAAACAATTCCGGGTCCGATTTCAACGAATGTTTTGTATGATTTTCAGTCATAGAAACAGTTTCTCTGAAATAACAAAAGATGATTTGTTGAAACTTAAAATAAATTAGTTGATTTCAAAAAAACATTTGTTAATTTTCCTAAAGTTTTTGTTGAAACTTAGAATAAATTCGCAAAAAACATTCTTCTTTTTTGATTTTTTACTTTCCTCTATTCCTTTTTTTTTCCTCTATTTCCTTATTTGTTGGCACTTATTACCAGTCATTCTTATTTTAATTGTAATACGTTTTTAAAACTTCAAAGAAGAACTTACATTTTTTTTTACCTGTCACCCGATCACAGAATTGAACCTGTGTCCCTGCGCCATGCCACTGTTCAGAGATGCTCATCTTACCCAACTCAGCTACCGACATCATTTTTAAGACATACTAAAATTATGTTGTTAAACTGCGCATGTAACAGCCATTGGCTAATCAGGGAAGCTCCTGGTTCAAGTCCCGGCGACGACATAATTTTTTTTTTAATTTAAAAGTATTTAAAAAACAAAAAAAAAAGTAGAGAACTATAAATATATTGAAAATATTTTGAAAACTGCCTTTTATATTAAAAAATAACGGACTCGTTTTTTATTATTAACGTAAATGGCAGTGTTCAAGATATTTTCAATTTATACAAATACAGTTCTCTACTTCTTTTTGTTTTTTAAATAGCTTTAAATTAAAAAAATAAAAAAAAAAAATTATGTCGTCGCCGGGGTTTGAACCAGCTTCCATGATTAGACAATGGAAGTTTTTTATTTGCAGTATCAGTAAAACATTTTGCTGATTACGCTAAAATATTTTGTTGTAAAATCAGATAATTTGAATTTGCAAATCCAAGGAACAAAGGGTTTTGATTTTGCAAATTTTTTCTTTAATTCAAAGAAATGAATAGTTGAATTCCACAAATTTTAATCATAGAATTGCAATTCTTCGATTTTACCAATCTTGTTTTTTCTGTGTATTAATTATTCGGCGGCATGATATTCTTACTCTACTCTTCATCTGCCAAATAAAACTCGCAATTCCTTGAAGCAAAAGATTATTAATCCGGCTCAGCTCAGTAGGCTAATAGGTTAATTTGATGTTCTTCAATTTCGGTGCATTGCTGGGGTTAATGGCTAAACCGTCCTCTATGCTCATCTTAACAGTTCTTTAAAGCCAATTTCATAATATAATTGATTGTAAGCAAGAACTCGACTTTCTTACGTGCCAGGGAAAAAGTCTTGTTATATTTAAAAGTCTATAGCAGTGGTGAGATATCAACTTTTTTCACTAAGTGATACCAGAATCAGTGCATATGTATGTCTTAAAAATTCAGCATTAGTGTTAAGACTTTTTCACTACTTCCAGGAATATACCTATATGTACCCTTCGGTGCCTTACAATTTTAACTAGGTTTATCAGATCCTTTTTAAGTTCCAAAAAATAGAAATGAAACAGTTCGATAGTTTAGGACATTTCCCGACTGATTTCACATATGATATTGCGGATATCAATTGCGTTATTAAGATAAGCCTTATTTTTAAAGCGGTAAGTTAGCTTTTTATTTCAACTCTTTAATTTTGCATAGTTTTTGGATTAATTAACACCAAGAATATATATATATATATATATTCAAAATGTATGTTCGAAACACTGCTGAACAGAACATTTTTTCATTTTCATTACTTGGACCAACGACTTGAGCGACACCGTATTTACATGAAATACATACATATTTACTAGAAGTCTGCGCGAGTGCAATCGCTCTGTCAACAGATCAGTGTACTTGCTGTCGAGTACAATGGTGTGCGAGTCTACAGAACTATTAAATGACATGACTTGTGAGTCGTTTGCACTCTGACTCGTTCCGACTCGTGTTTCAGTGTCAATATTGTTCAAGCCGAACAAAAGCATTTACAACACCGAATATGAGAAAAATCAATGAATGCAGATCCACATATATACAAAATATTTACAACAAACTGATAAGGGACCAAATATAAATGGGAAACTAAAGTTGGATCGATTTTGACGAAAGTGGGGTCAATCCATGTGTTCTAGGAATGTTCAAAGAAACGGACAAAAAAATGAGTGACCTCAGGCTTGGATTCCGGGCTGTCCCAGAAAAAGTGCGATATGAAAAAGCGCTTATCCAGTTGGTCCGATCTGGACAAGAGAGGTGTCAATCGATGGTCCCTAGGAATAATCATAGAAACGGCCAATACAATGAGTTATCTCGGGCTTGGATTCTAAGCTGTCCAAGAAACAACAAACGCAGCGCTTTAACTCGCAGAATATTTTATTTGTGAGTGCAGCACTCACCTCGCTTGCATGGTCTTTTGTTTTGATTTAATTCGTGATTTGCGTTCGTAAGAGCTGGATAGGCTTGCAATCCGATGATCGTTACAAGCGCACTCATGCAGACCTCTAATACGAGTGTGTACATAATAGAATTTACTTTCGATATTGATACTATTTATTCAATGCCTCATCGCTAAGACCAAATATTATAAATTAATCGGCTGACATGAAGACGTGTGTTTCATGGACGTGGATTTATATGTGAAGACATACATTTCAAATAAAATGAAATAGGAAGAGAATGAAAGAGGGACAGAGAGAGACAGAAAGTGAGAGCAAAGACATATAAACAGTAGTAAGAGAGACGAAACGTAAAGGAACACGCTCAATTGCAATAAATAAAATCATTTTTTTTATATTGTGCGGAAAAATAATCGCCCGTTCACATGAAATCATTATCGCCACAAAGGCCAAAAAAATGCGCTAACGCTTCTACTGCTACTGCTACTGCACTCAACAACAGCTTGTGTATCACAACGCATTGGTTGCAAATTCTTACACCCCACGTGACCCATTACAATGTAACGTTCCGCCTATCTTGTTGAATGATGGCTGTAGCAGCCAGAAGAATTTGCCAAAGTGCGCAAAAGTTCGAATGGTATTTTGTTTGTAGTATGTAGCTGAACGTGGAAGAGAAAGACGATGGAGTAGTTAGTGCCAACTGTAGCGGTATTTAGTCGAAGAAAAACCAAAGAGACAGACACCAAGAAAAATGCACGAAAATATAGTAACTTGTAATGAAATAAATTTTAGGTTTTGCACATCAAGGACAAACAAATCAAAAGTGACAGCTGAAAGCCATTAAAAATATCGTAGACGGGAATGAAATCAAAACACAGTGCGGGAAATGAGTCAGTTAAAAATTTAATAAAATTAAAAGAATTCTGTATTTTTATATCGAAGAAGTACAAAAATTAAGTGTTAATATGCTAAGATACATATATGTATGTACGTATGTACGTATAAAAGTATTTTAAATTTTTGAGAGGTTATTCTATGTTTGTTGCTTCTTGTTACTAATTCGTAATTTTTAATACATTATGGTCTTTTCCATGAAAAGATACCTCGAATTACTTCATAACAGCAAATCTCTCAAGACTAATTGTTACGTTCATTCTAAATGTTCATGTCTGTTTGTCGAAATTGTATATTTGGTGAAGTTTTATATATTTAGCATCAATAAACGAGTACAAAAGTGCCTGTCCAATCGTTCTGAGACAGGTTCGAGCAAGTGTTTCGACGTTATTCCATGTTCGGTTGCATTCAGGTTCTGCATGCATCAGTTACAATAAGTCCCTTTCCTAAGGGCATGGTGACTTACTGATTTTAAGAAACTGAGCGGAAATAAATCCTATCCTGAGGGAGCAATTTTCTGCTAGCTGAACAAGCTAGTTGACAAGAATACTACTCAGGCATGCCTAAAGAGACGTCTGAACCCAACTGGGAAATAATGAGGTTAGCTTATACTAGGCTGATTGAAATAACCCGGGCCTGACACAGAGAGGGCACCACAAATATCGAATCCTTATTATTTTTGATAGCACCTATCCTTCAAAAGGCTACATGTGAAATTTCATTAACGTCTGTCCACGGCTGTTAGGAAGGCGAAAAAAGTTTCGTCACTATCGCGACGAAAACCAACTATGCAGGGTTATAGAGGATGGTTTTTGGGAAAAGTGTCCCGCTGAGCACCAAATCGTAGCTGTTCATTTGACCAATTTTTGACCATTTGTCGTGTAAAATTCACTCGATTTCACCCATATATATTTCATAGTTATTGAGCTAAACTTATTTTAGTCGGCCACTCACAACCAGAACCACCATGGCTCTGGCGACTGACGCTTATTTCAATTATGAGTCTTACTTAAACTATCAATTGCAAAAAAAATTAAGCGGGAGGAAATGACTTTGAAAAATGCAATATTACCTCCCGAACTATTAGCGGCACGCGTCAAAAAATAAAATATTATTGCGGCAAATAAAAACCAGGAAAATTTCCCGCTGAATCCGAAAATCATAGTGGTTTTGCTGGATCAGGACTGGTTTTCGAGATACAAGATAGAATAGCTAACTTTTTGAATTCAATAGATTTTTTTGGGGTTATAAGGTGCTAAAGTTGAAATTTTTTTGAAAAATTGCAAAAAATTGCATTTTTGTTGACCTGTTTTTAGCCGTAGCGAACAAACTAGTGGTGCTGATTGACATATATTACTTCGAAATTTTTGTCGTGATCTCTTCTTTTAGGAAACAAAAAATTTGGAATAAGTACCATGTAAAATAACGTTTTTTATCGAGCCTATATGGCGTTACCTCCCGGGAAAGCGCATGCTTTTGGTTTTTGCCCTTTATCTCGGATTCAGCGGGAAATTTCCCCACAGGAATAGTGGTTTTTATTTGCCGCAATTTTTCTTGTCGAATAGGGTTGTTGTTCAAATTTACCGCACAAATTTTGCCTGTTGCATTTGCGCCGCAAAGCAACATGGCATGGCAAATCTGTTGCCTGAGCAAGCGAACAAGTCACTCGGTGTCGCATGCAATAAACAGCGAGTGCTCGAACTCGTAGAACATTTTATTTGCGAATGCTTGGTGTTTCGATTTATTTTGATTTGATTTGTGATTTTTGTGCACAAAGATTCGAAGGACTCGCAATCATGGCGAGTGGCTTGACAGTTGTCTCAAGTGCACTCATGCAGACTTCTCGTAAACACCATCTTCTTGTTGAAAATAAGTGAGGAAAGATCTTTTGTTACAAGATGTTTTAGAAAAAACCGAACATTGCCGATTAACATCTTGTTAGAGACATCATTAACATCTACTGGATTCACCAATCCTAAAATTTCTGTTGGAATTAGTTGTAAGGAGGGAAATGCTTCCTGCTTTTATTGTTTGACCTGAGGTTGTTTTTATATCGGACTGCTTGGTAATGAGAAGTCTGATGTCATCTACATACTCGTATACAAAGTATTCCAGATACTCGTTTAAGGCACAGTGGATACATTTTTTGGTATGGTCTAAGACTTTGCTGAGGATAGCGGGCAGTAATTTCAAAAATATAATTGGTGACAGAGAGGCGATAGATCTTTTTGTATACAATTTAGTTTATGCAGGAATCGAAGCCTGCAGGCTATATGAAGTGCCGTACATTCGACGATTGGATACACTTGGAAAGATAACTTGATTACGATTTCATCTTTAGTAACGAGGCCTATTTTCTTCTCAGCGGATACGTTAATAAGCCAAATTGTTTCATTTGGGTCGATGAAAACCCAAGAGAGTAGCAATAATATAAAGGCAAGAGATCAAAATAGATGTTCTTAAGAACTTTTGATGGAAGATTTATAAATTTAGTGGTGTTTTTTTAAGTAAATAATGTTATAGCGTCAAGGGTCATCAGTATCGGATACAGAGAGTATTTTTTGTTTCAAATTCACTTGATAAAATCCAAAAATTTTAGTCAAAATTGTAAATTAACTCTTTTTTGAAGGTTTTAACCTCACCCACTTCATAAGTCCCATAATGATTCTTCAAAAAAATGGCTGGTTATAGCTCTCTTAAAAATCCAGTTCAAAACCACAATCAAATTTCCGTTACCAATTTTGAAGTAGAGGTATGAGATGGTAATATTATATAGGGGAAGAATAGGACCCTTGGTACACGCACATTCATACATTAGCTTTTAAAAAATTAAGCTGCGTATGGACATGCCTTGACAAGAGTGTGTAGCCAAAGTAACCATCATTTTGTTGACCGGTCGTTGCTACAGTCACGCTGCAGCGAGTGAAGCAATTGGTAATAATCTGTTTTTGAGCTTCCTGAGTAAATTTTTTAAACGAAGTTAAGGGTTGTGTTGTGACTAGTGATATTACTTTTTTAACAAGGTTTTTACGTCAATTAGAAGAGAAGTTCCTCAAGATGGTGTTTTAATAACTGATATTTCGCATACTTTATACCTCTGGACAAGAGGTAATTTTTTTAAGACTTATATATGCCAGGGGTACATTCAGACAGCATTAAAGGGGCACATTGGTACGCGTTCGAATGTACCCCTAGTATGCGTACAAATATGCCTCTCCTATAAAAATATATATTTATGTGTGTGCAGAGGCGTACTGTGCATTTTTGGCGCCAGGGGCGAACACTTGGAATGCAAATGAAATTCAACAGTTTCAGTTTAGTCGAATTTAAAATAAAAAGTCCGTTTCCTATTACGTTGGAAAACTTATAAGCACCAATTCTGTACCGAATTCGAAGTTTTCTATCTCAGAAAGAAACATGGACCGTCATCTGTTTTTCCAAGTTATGTGCTGTGTACATTAGAGTGTTTATTTTGAAAATTTTGTAGATGTATTTACTTCTTTATGTTTTAGCATTGAGTACAAAAATAATTGTTACAAAATTTGAGATTCCTAGCACAAGCATGTAAACGGCGCGGACATAGTTTGTGTCCGATTTCGTTGAAATTTTACAAAATGACCGACTTAAAAGAGGTAAAAAAAATCTTTCTTAGATACCAAGATATAGCGTTTTATGTATTTTTTCTTTTTTGGTAGGTAACACCCACCCTCACTTTCGGGTGAATTATGTTCGCATTTGACAAAAAAAAAAAATACATAAAACGCTATATCTTGGCTCCTAAAAAAGATTTTTTTCTACGTATTAGTAAGGCGGTATTTCGTAAATCTTCAACGAAATCGGACACAAACTCTGTCCGCGCCATTTATAGGCTTGCGCTAGAAAGCTGAAATTTTGGGAACCCATGCTAAAATATGGGGGAAATAAATAAAATAAATCTTCAAAAATTTCAAAATAAACACCCTAGTGCACATCAGCGACGTAGCAATGGTTATACCTGTTCCAAAAGCACTATCAGTTTCAAAACCTAGGACTTATGAACTTTTCACTTTCTTGGTCAATTTGACTGATTTATATGTGTAGTAAATTTATTTTTTAATTTAAAGAGTCATTCTAGGAGTGAAGAGTCATTCTAGTTAAGGTTACTTTTGTAATTTGTACGTTTTTGACCTTCGAAGAAGTGAATAAATATAAGCAGTTTAAAGTTATTTCACTTTTTTGATTGATTGTACGAAACCACCCCATGGTGTCCGAAAGTACCCCCACAGATGTATAAAAGTACTCCATTCGTGGGGCAGATTCCTTCAAATTTTAAACTAACGGAAAGTCACTTTTGCTCATTAACCCTTCGATGTAGCAATGTGGAACTTTTTTACCTAAAACTTAAATATGTGTGCTACTGCTAGATGATTTTCGCTGAGTTCTAAACTTATTAAGTGCTGAAAAAAATAAAAAAATCTGAAAACTGTACGAAGGGTCCCAATCTTCCCTTATGTATGTATAGGAAGTGATTAAAGCGTACTTTTTTAAAATATCCGCAGCACCATTGAACGCCGCAAAAAAGCAATAATAAAAAAATATATAAAAAAAATATTTATTTAAATACAGAGACGTTTTTAATACACATAGAAAACAGACACTGAACAAAAAAGGATCACAATAAATATTGTTTTTTTTTTGTTTCTTACTGTTGGATGTTGGTTTACGCCGGAGCGGAAGGTGCATTACTTTTATTTAATTTTTTTCATCTTTGTATGCAGTACAATTGTTTTCTTTTTCCCCACTGTTTCTATTATTACTGTTGTTGTGCAAAATATTTTAATGTTTGCTTATACTATATTTGTTGTAAAGCATAAGAGACGAACACAAAAAATTGAATTGCTTTTTTTTTCAAAATATCGCATAAAAATAAAAACGGATGTACGTCTACTTTATTATTCTTGACCGGTGCTAGACAATGCAAGAAAAAGGATTCCTCTATCGAGCGTTATACCTTTTCAATTGTCGTTTTTTTTTTGGCATATTTAACTTGCAAAAGGACAACACGGAAATCATTTAAATAACAACGCGACCAGGCACAAAAGTCAGGATACCTTAGATTTATTGTCAGCTACCTTAAAGGATATCAAACGAACCCTAAGCTCGAGTGCTTTTGTGTTGATTTAAATTTCTGTGAATTAAATATTTCAGTATCTATCTACATTTACTACAATTTGATACCGATTTGTTTTTATGCAGCAATATCAGGCTATAATTTATAATATGACAACCATATCATCACCTCAATCCTTGATGAATTGCGTGCTATGTAACGGCGCCGTTGCAACACACATAAAATATCTTGGTGCAACAAATTCCAATTGTTCTTCAAATGCGTGTATAATAAATGTGCAGAGAAGAAAAAGAACTGTTTCATTTGTTCATTGTTATCTGGGTTATTTATGGCCCATTATCCTAACAGCACATGTGTTATAAAATGCGTCCTCTCCTACCCACCCAACGTTACCCTACTTAGAGCGCTTAACTGCGCCATTTCATGCACTACGTACTTGGGATGTAGAGTGACACTATCTCCTGCTCCAGCTCATGTCGCTTCTTTAATTCCTCGTCAGCCATTCGTTCGTCCTTCGTATTCAGTTGAAGTCGAACCGTCTTTTAATTGTTGTCCCACAAATGTTAATAATTGCGCATTAGAATCTCGTCTTTGTCGTCGCTGTCGTTGTCGTTGTCGAGGCGAGCGATGTCTTTTGTTTAATATAATAAGACATAATTCATCCGACTTCATGTTCATGTGTGAATGCGTGTTTGTTTTTATGCGATTAAGGTGAATTTATGGCAATTATCATGTTGCTACATGTTCTTCGAGTATGAGTTACCAACACGTCCTTGTCAGGGAATACACGGATATGTACTAGCAATGACAGCAAGTAAAGAAAGAGACTGAGAGAGAGAGAGAGCGAAACAATTATTAAATGCAGTTGTGATTCCAGTCGTAACGAATTTAATTGCCTTTCCCCGAGAAGCAAGGGCTCTGTTGGTATCCCGAACAAAGACATTAGAAAAATGTGTTACATTTGGTGTTAACTCATGGGCTCACATTTCAAGAACTTTTCTTTTCGCTTTTATTTTATTCATCGATTGTCTGCACTGGTTTCAAATATTGTAGCACACTTTTAATTAAAAGACTCAAGAGCTATTTGGTTTTTGGTGCTATATAACATCCGGTTAGTTTGTATCATTTTCAATCTGTTGTTTTATAGTTGATTTATTCTTTCAGATAGACTAAATTTGCAATATCAAAAAATACTAGTCGCTAAGTTGAAACTTTATGCGAAATAAAAGTATACAGTACCTACACAGAAAAAAAAGATTCGATGATATCAAACAATTTCGGGTCCGATTTCAACGAATGTTTTGTATGATTTTCAGTTATAGAAACAGTTTCTCTGATATAACAAAAGATGATTTGTTGAAACTTAAAATAAATTAGTTGATTTCAAAAATGCATTTGTTAATTTTCCTACAGTTTTTGTTGAAACTTAAAATAGATTCGTTGGTTTCAAAAAAGCATTTTTCTTTTTTGATTTTTTACTTTCCATTTATTTATTTCTCTAATGCTGTTGTTGGGTACTTATTGTTAATTTATTAATGTAATACGTTTTTAAAACTTCAAAGGATAAATTACATTTTTTTTTTTACCTGTCACCCACCCGATCACAGAATTGAACCAGTGTGTCCTGCGCCATGCCACTGTTCAAAGATGCTCATCTTACCCAACTCAGCTAACGACATTATTTTTAAGACCTACTAAAATGATGTTGTTAAACTGCGCATGTAACAACTATTATCTAATCAGGGAAGTTCCTGGTTCAAACCCCGGCTACGTCATAATTTTTTATTTTTTAATTTAAAAGTATTTAAAAAAAAAACAAGTAGAGGGCTATAAATATATTGCAAATATCTTGAAAACTGCCTTTTATATTAAAAAATAACGGACTCGTTTTTTATTATTGACAGAAAAAGCAGTTTTCAAGATATTTTCAATTTATATAAATACAGTTGTCTACTTCTTTTTGTTTTCTAAATACCTTTAAATTAAAAAAATTAAAAAATCAAAAAAAAAGTTATGTCGTCGCCGGGGTTTGAACCAGGAGCTTGCCTGATTAGACAATAGAAGTTTTTTATTTGCAATATCAGTGAAACATTTTGCTGATTACGCTAAAATATTTTGTTGTAAAATCAGATAATTTGAATTTGCAAATCCGAAGAACAAAGGGTTTTGATTTTGCATATTTTTTCTTTGATACAAAGAAATGAATATGTAATTGAATTCCACAAATTTTAATCATAGAATTGCAATTCATTGATTTTACCAATCTTGCTATTTCTGTGTATAGTGATTCTTACTTCAAAGAATGAAATGATTAAATGAGCGATTAACAGGAGAGACCGGGATAGCCTCGGCACTTTATTTTTGAAGCCCTATATACAGGCCCGGATTTATCTTAGAGGCACACTAGGCCAGTGCCTAGGGCGGCACGATTTTAGGGGCTGCAAATATTGGGAACTTTGAAATTTTTTTTTTGTAATTTTTTAAATTTATTAACACAGGGGGAAAAAAGTGTAAATGCTGAGATTGTGTGCACTTAACTACCTAAAAATGTTAACAGGCAAAAAGAAAAAAAAAAAAAGGGACCTCACTTTTGATAATGAAAATTTGTTTTTCTATATTTACTAGTGAAGAGGGGCGGTAATTTCTGACTGGCGCCAAATGGGTTGGATTGATCTGGATTGTTCAGATTTTTAAACCCAAGTCCAGAGTCCAGACATTCAGAAATATGTCCAGATGAAATTCGAACAAAAAAATAAAAAGACTAGGTACAAAAAACATCTACTGCATGGATTAAAATTGTCTTTACATCCTTTATGTTCAGAATGAGCGAACTGCTCGTAAAAATTTGACATTTTTCAAACAAAATATGTAAACAATGATGACTTATATATAGACTATTATTGCTTACGTAGTACATATATATGTATGAAAATCTATCAGAAACTATGTATTCCAAACGAAAAAGTTTGTGGAAATTTTTTTCCCTAATTTAAAAATGACGAAGTGAAAGACTTAAGAAAATTGAAGCCATTTATTTTTTCAATTCCGATAACCAACGTTTATTTTGAAAAACTTCTTAGCATTTTAAATAGCTTTATTTGTTTTTTTTGTATGTAGAGGGTAATCTCTGAAACTACTACTCCCATTCTAAAAGTTCTTTTACTAATAGGAAGCTATGCTATCCCTGAGTAACATAGGGTTATATATTATTTTGATAAAAATAAGGGATGCAACAAAAATACTTCAAACGCTATATCTTCGTACCTATGATAGCTAGAGTCTTAAAATATAGTTCTAGGATGCATACACCGAAAAAAAAGACCGTACTAAATTTGAAGAACTGCCTTCCTCCGATTTAGTGTAAAAATTTTCCTTAATCTAAGTTATTTTTCCTCATATTGATGAAAATATCGTCTCATTTAGTAATTGAGTCCTTTGAAATAAGTTCATGTTTCATTAAAGCAAGTCAACACTCTTCCTCAAATATAGAGTTTGTAGTTTTAGTAAAACTTTCCTTTGATATATTAAATTTTTCTTTGGGAAGAATTTTTGAGGACAACTTGTTCCTCATTTAAGTAAAAACTTCCTCAATCTAATGGAATGTTTTGTTTAAGGAAAATCGTACTCAGTTTTAGTTAGTTTCTTCGAAAAATTTACTATAACGTAGGAAAATTTTCCTTAACAAATGAGTGGCAACACTCGCTGCTTTAATCGCTGAAATTAATATCTATTCTTCTCGTTAGTATTCTGTTTTTGCCTATATATTTATAGCTCTCTACTTGTTTTTTAAATAAAAAAATTAAAAAAAAAAATTATGTCGTCGCCGGGACTTGAACCGAAGCTATCCTGATCAGACAATGGTTGTTACACGCGCAGTTTAACAACATCATTTTAGTATGTCTTAAAAATGCTGTCGGTGGCTGAGTTGGGTAAGATGAGCATCTTTGAACAGTGGCATTGCGTAGAACACAGGTTCAATTCTCTGATCGGGTGACAGGTAAAAAAAATTTGAGTTCTTCTTTGAAGTTTTAAAAACGTATTACAATTAAAATAAGAATGACTGACAATAAGTAACCAACAAATAAGAAAATAGAGGAAATAGAAAATTAACAAATTTTTTTTGAAATCAACGAATTTATTTTAAGTAAATTTCTTTCATTTAAGGATACCTTCATCCTTGGAAAAAGTAAAGTTTTCCTCAATTTTATAACCTTGTCCTCACATTGAGTAATTTCTTCCTTATTTCAAAGCAGCAACATTTACTTGTACTAAGGAATCCAACTTACTTATTTTGAGGAACCCATGGCTTTAGCTCGTATTGAAGGACATTTTTTCCTTACATTTAGGCATTTTTCCTTAAACGGAGTAAGTTTTTTTTTCGGTGTATGGTCTATGCTTAGCACCTTTCGAAATTTGAACGGGATTAGACAACGAGGCGTGGCACCTTCCATGCGATAAAGGCAATTAAAATGCTATATCTGTACTTATGGTGCAAGAGTTTTAAAATTTGGAACAAGGGTGTATATTGTTTATTCTGAGAACCTCATGAAATGTGGACACGATAAGACAACGGAGCGTTGAACCTTACTGACAACAAAAACACTTTAAACGCTATATCTTGGAATCTATGATAGCGTGGCTCCTCCCATATAACAAAAACACTTAAATTGACATTATTAGTACTTATACCAAGGTGTGAAATTTGGTGCATGGATTCAATTGTCTGCAGTAAGGACTGCGTAAAATGTAAGCGAGATTGTACTACGGGAAGTAAGCGGGCAAAGCCGCGGGAACAACTAGTGACTGTTTATAAAATTAAAAAAATATATTTCATACTCTGCTAAGACAGAGATGGCAAACTTTGTGAAGGTAATTCATATTAGTCATGGGTAAGTTTTCACTAATAAATAGTGATGTCCGATAACTGAGTCAAACCGAAACGTCATTGCTAAATGTACCCTAGAAGCCGGAGCAATCCTGATCTCTCCTACTTGGAGAGGTTAATTGCTGCAGGCTTGGTGATGGTCAGAGAGTGCATCTGAAGGTAATGTGCTAAGGGTAGAGTGTAAGAAAAACAAACGCCACCGACAAAGAGAGTTGAGGTTGCCTCTGCAGCTCCAAAAGGAACACTACTCATCGTTGCCGAAAACTGATAAAAATTTTGATGATAGCTTATTTACAGTGCTGGTGAAAGCAGAGGATTCTTATACGCTTCATACGAAGAAAGTGAAAGCGAAAAGGAAGAGGGTTGATAAGCTCAAGTCCATTTCTCAAACGAGTTAAATGAAAAACCACCTAGTCATTTCGACAAAGAACATACTGAGCTTTTTTCTAATCACAAATACAAGGTCGATAACTACTTATGCCATCGGAAACTTAGAAAAAGTTACGAAATTCGAGGTTGTTGAGGTGGAAGGCAGCATCATAGAGATTAAGTCCTTGAACCAGCGAATGGCTCGAAAGAACAATACCAGCAAATAGGCGTTCGGTTTTTACCCAAGTTCCCAAACGAAATCCAATTTGAAGATGGTTATGGATATCGACTAGGAGTCGTTGAAGTTCCATCATACTAAATACAATGTCCTGCGACAGGCTTTATCAATACACTCTATTTACTTACAGTAGGTCAAAGCCAATCTCGTACATCAAAAAATTATTTTCCAAATCCTCAAAACTTATTAAATAAAAAGGATTAATAAAACTTTGAAGTATTTTTATAAATATGTAGTATTTTTAGTCCTTCAATTTTAACAAAAATAAATTAGAAGCATCAAAAAATTAAGCATATACAGTACCAAAGCCAAAGTCGTAAAGTTGACTTTACTCAGCAACCCTGTTAATTTAGTGCATACAACTTCATAATCTCTAATACTTTTTCGTTTTGGGAAAATAAGAAATTATTAAAATCGGTTAAGTATACTTTGCGCCAAAGTGTGAAAAACCACTTTCACGTAAACAATTTTTTATTAATAGTATAATAGTACTGCATATAATAGTACTGCAACAATATCCAATTTTATTGTTGTTTGCCTGTACTTGGTATTTTTTACCTTTTGTAGAATTTAGAAATGACATTTTTCATGAAATTTATATGAGAGCTCATCATACCTATTTAGGAATGAGCACGAATAATTAAATTTTGTTCGACCTGGCCATCCCTGGTATAGATGAAGAGTCATCACATGGTGACTTGAATCATAGTTACTGTATCTGTAGGACCACCTGTATATGGAGAAGATGGCTGCTTCTAAGAAATTAGGTGGAAGCTTAATCAAAAACTGTTTCCAAAATTAAGGAATCGTAAAGAAAATTTTGTCCTTAATGTAAGAGAGAACTCTCGCCAGTTCGTAAATAGTTCAGCAAACTTCTGTATGAGCTCTGAAAACTCACACAGTTGCTTGCAGAATGCTTACAACGCACTTCAATGCGATTATAAGGATAAGGTTAGGCACGCTAAGCAGGAAGATTATGGGAGCTTTGCAGAGTGTGATGCCTATAGAATGATTTTTATAGACTGCATCCAACAAGTGAATTGATACTCATACTGGTTCTGAAAAGAACCTTCTATTTGGCGTGAGGTAAGTGCAGTGTTCATTAATAGACCTGAAAACATCAGACCAATAAGCTTGTCTGGAGTTTATGGTTGAACTAGCAAATCCCGGCGCGCGTTGCTACGTCTCAACAAATAAAATGTAGGGTTTTTTTTTAAGTTGGACTAAATAAGAAAAAGTTTTTTTTATTAAAATTTTATCTTAATGCGAGTGGATAAAAGTGTTTTTATTTTTTCCATTTGGTGCATAAATGAACAACTAATGGTGGCAATCATTGGAATGCGTGAAATCAGCACCTTTGAATGAGTTTAATTTGGTTATAGTCCATATAGTCTCATTCATCTGTGTCAAAAAGTTGCAGAGATATAAAAAATTATCTCATTTTGGAGGCGTGGAATTAGCCATTTTTTCATTGAATCTTACTTCTTTCTTTCTTCTCAAAGTTTCATTTATCTGCGTTTCATAGTTTATGAGATATGATGAACTTAATTGTTCTCTTACATGGGAGGGCGTGGCATTGCCCAGTTTTCCAAACCAAACTATGATAAAAATATATACCAAATCTCATTCATTTGCGTCAAAGAGTTGCAGAGATGTAAAAAAAGTGGATTTTTTCTCATATGAAGGCGTGGCACCACCTATTTTTTCATTAAATCTTACTTTTGTCTGTCTTTTATATATACACATCCAGTTTCATTTATCTGCGTCGCATAGTTTATGAGATATGATGAATTTAATTGTTCTCTTATATGGGAGGGCGTGGCATTCCCCCCTTTCCAATCCAAACTATGCTAAAAATATGTACCAAATCTCATTCATCTGCGTCAAATAGTTGCAGAGATGTAAAAAAGTGTTTTTTTTTCCTATATGGAGGCGTGGCACTGCCCATTTTTTCATTTAATCTTACTTTTTCATCTCTTTTATACATACACACCAAGTTTCATTTATCTGCATCAAATAGTTGATAAGATATGATGAATTTAATTTTTCTCTTATATGGGAGGGCGTGGAATTCCCACTTTTCCAAACCAAACTATGCTAAGAAAATTTTGCAATCTATAATAAACATATGTACCAAACCTCATTTATCTGCGTCACATAATCGCTGAGATGTAAAAAAGTTGATTTTCTCTCATATGGAGGTGTGGCACCGCCCAATTTTTCATTAAATCTTATTTATGTCTCTACTTTTTATATATGTACCAAGTTTCATTCATCTGCATCAAATAGTTGATAAGATATGATGAATTATATATCTACTATTATTAAACGAGCAATAATTGTATTTATATATGTATATATATATATATATTTTCAGACTTTATTTCCAAAACGGGTGCAGCGATTTTGATGAAACTTGGGGGTTAGGTACATATGTGAACAAAATTAGGATTGGGCTGGGTTTTAACTTATCAAAGGCTCCTGGAGGGGCGTGGCACAGCCCTAAACTTTTATTTTCATAACGTCATATCTTGAAAACTATTCAAGATATTGTGATGAAATTTGGTACACATATGCAGATCATAAATGTCTTAAATTTTGCCAAAAGTGGGCGGAATCGGAAAAGTGGGCGTGGCACTTTTCAATAATTGAAAATTTTGATTCAATATTACTCAAAAACGGCACTGAGGATTTTCATAAAAATTTTATAGATAATACCACTAAGAGCAGTCATCATAACATGCTATGTCACTATACTGGCAAAATTCGTTTAAGGGCGTGGCACAGCCCACAATATTTATAAACATTATAATAAGAGAATTAACAACACAATCGTTCTGAAATTTCATATGGTGGATATACTTGCTATAAGGTACCTCAAGACGAAAAATGGGTGTAATAGTACCAGTGGGCGTGGCACCTCCCATACAAGCCAAACAGGTTAAATGTTATATTTATTGTATTATGAGAGTAATCTTCTTAAAATTTGGTGAGGAGTTGTCGGTTACTATAAGCTTTGAAATTAAATGCATTTCGACGGGATTGCTTCAGTGGGCGTGGCACCTCCCATACAAACAAAAACCGTTAAATGTTATATTAAGTGCACTATGGGAGTAATCTCATTAAAATTTGGTACAGAGATGTCGGTTACCAAAAATTTTTAAGTTAAATGGATTTCGACGAGATTTCGTTAGTGGGCGTGGCACGTCCCATATATACGAAAATCGTTGAATGTTGTATTTAGTGCACTATGGGAGGTATTTTCTTTAAATTTGGTGTAGAGGTGTCGATTACTATAAGCTTTGAAATTATATGGATTTTAACGGGATTGCGTAAGTGGGCGTGGCACCTCCCATACGTACGAAAAACGTTAAATGTTATTTAGTGTACTATGGGAGTAATTTTTTTAAATTTTTTGTTCCAATCGATAGAGAAAGCACGAAAAATAAAATAAATTTTTTGTTCCAATAAACTTTTAATTACAGTGGTGTAGTGTTAATATTGTAGTGGTCATTTTTAATATTTGACCATTTAGTGCGTCCTGAGCGATTTGCGGAATTTGTTGCTGTAAGGATATTTTCCTTGTTCTTTGGAGTATCCCGGACGTAGTCACTCTATAAGTGACTACTCATCGAGGCGGTTCACTCCGAGTCACTTTGGGTCACTTGGAGTCACCGAATGAGAAAAAATCGCGATTTTGTGGCTTGCGTTCGATTTTTTTAGAATTGGTCTATAACACCTTTAGGCCACGTTGGTGCAAACTCTTATCGCACCTAATTATGTTTTGCGATGCGTGCGATTTTTTGGATATTATTGCTGTAAGGATATTTTCCTTGTTCTTTGGAGTATCCCGGAAGTAGTCACTCCATAAGTGACTACTTATCGAGGCGGTTCACTCCGAGTCACTTTGGGTCACTTGGAGTCACCGAGATGAGAGAAAATCGCAATTTTGTGGTTTGCGTGCGATTTTTGTAGAATTGGTCTATAACACCTATAGGCCACGTTGGTGCAAACTCTTATCGCACCTAATTATGTTTTGCGATGCGTGCGATTTTTTGGATATTATTGCTGTAAGGATATTTTCCTTGTCCTTTGGAGTATCCCGGAGGTAGTCACTCCATAAGTGACTACTTATCGAGGCGGTTCACTCCGAGTCACTTTGGGTCACTTGGAGTCACCGAGGTGAGAGAAAATCGCAATTTTGTGGTTTGCGTGCGATTTTTGTAGAATTGGTCTATAACACCTATTGGCCACGTTGGTGTAAAAACTTTGCGCACCTAATAACGTTTTGCGGTGCGTGGAATTTTTTTTTTTTTGGATATTTACGAATTTCGTGAACCAAAGTGACTTTAAGTGACCCAACGTTACTCGGGGTGAACCGCCTCGATGAGTTGTCACTTATGGAGTGATTACCTCCGGGATATGCCGAAGAACAAGGAAAATATCCTTACAGCAATAAAATTTAAAAAATAGCACCAACCGCAAAACGTAATAAGGTGCGATAAGTTTTTGTACCAAAGTGGCTTATAGGTTTTACCCCTCGTACTAACTGTACAATCGGTTGCGCTCTTTTATATAAATGCTGCGATATCTCAGTCGATTTAGTGTCCAATTTAAATGAAATCGAGCCATTTTGCATTATCCTTTTCATTTCTATTCACTCTTGGTCCCAATCCACTCTTTTTATAAACACTTTTGCATCAGACCACAATTTGACGAAACTAAAAACGAAGCAAAATTGTTGAAAAAAATGGAACAGAAAAAAGTAAAGAGAAGTTGAAGCGTGAAAGTGAAAAGTCAACTTTTTTCAACAAATTCCATATTTTTTCGATTTTTTCAACCTCAAACGAAAAACCGAACAGTGGTCGGTCTCCAGGTACTTTTTTTTATATGAGGGGCATCGCCCATGTTATCCAAACCAAACTATGCTACGAACCTTCCCCGGACTATAAGAAACATATGTGCCAAATCTTTCGGCGATCGGTTGGACGGTTTAGGAGTCCATTAGCAACATACACAGGCACATTTTACATTGAGCTTTATATACTTCATATATAGATAATAGTCAGAAACTTGGATAAAAGGGTATTGATTCCATTCAATCAGTTTACTTTTTCACAGAATATCATAAACATTATCTAGGATATGGAGAAAAATTTAAGTGCTTTTTAAGAGGTCAAACCAAAACCGTAGTTTCAGCAAAAAAATCAAGCATTGCAAGTCACAGATAACAATAGCTAGACAGTCATAGGTTGTCTTTAACAGAGGTTTTCGAATAAGTATATTGAAACAGTGGCCTCAGCAATACTTGTGATTGGATGATTAAGTGACATAAAAAAAACAATAACTAGAGCCATTTACGTGAAAGGTGCATTGGATAAATTATTCAACAAAGTATTCATAACATATGAATTCTAAAACGCTAAGTTAAGAATAGTTACTTTTGTTATTTCTATGCACGTTTGTATGCGAAAGCTGGCAAATGTGAATAATTTATCTCATGACAAAAATTGCATTGCATATTTTTTGGAGGCAGCGCAATGGATAATTGCACTCACTTGTTCGCGCATCATGTGTAAAATAGCCATTAGCTATTGCTTCCGCAAAAGTATTGAATATGAAATGAGAAATAGGGCAGGACAAATAAAGGACAATAGTTGAGGGAGCAGCAATCGGATACATTAAACTATTAGAGATTCCTCTGGTACTGCCACAAATGCGATTTAAAATGTTAGCAACACTGCGAACTGCACCACCACCAACAACAACAACAGCAACACGAAACGGACAGATGGCGCTGCAAACTGAATGGTCGCCATAGTGTTGGCTGTGTCGTCGTTTTTCGCACATGTCCGCATTTTCAGTTGCAATTCAAAATTTTTAACAAAGAGCATCATGATTCGTCGTCGTCGTTTTCGTTATTTGCTACTGCTGCTACTTTTTTTTTGTGCTAATAAATAAACAGGCATACAAACAGGCAGCGCCATCTAGTAAAGTATTTCAAAAGCGAGCACACTTTAATGGATGGATGCGAATAAGAAGAAAGAGATAGCATGCACGATACCCTCTCAGGCCATGGCGCACAGGCGCAAGTAGGTGCGCTTCCAATAATTGTGCACCATTGTGAGTGGAGCAATGTGAAAATTTAAAAGGTGGGTAGAATGATGTGGCGGCATTTACCAGGATGGACACATGCAAAGCAATGAGCAGCATCAGCAGCACCAGGTCGCGTCCCATTTGTTGTCCTGCTTGTGCAACATTTCGCATTTTGACAGAAGCGTTCGTTTGATGCCATCCTTGTGTTCGTTGTATAATTTTTGTTGCTGTTGCATCCTTCGCCGGGTTGCATTTAAAACGGGCCGCGGCATCCGTCGCTCGTTCGTTCGTCCTTTGATTTACCACGAACATAAAAATGATTTATCAGTGACATTAAAATAATGCACACTGTGGCACATTTTATGTGCGAATAGGTTTTTCGCGTTTGTTTGCCCCGCTGCATACTTTGTTACTCCCATTCCGTTCAAAATAACCCTAGCACTTGGAATAATACCTTGCCCGCGAGACGTGCATTCGTTGAGCTGGTTGAGCGGCATAAATCTGTTTCATACGGGGTCGTGAAAAATGCTCGCTCGTACTGTTCATAAGCACCACTATAATATATGTGAGCTCTATTGCTTTTGCATTAAGTATATGTAGTTTTTGGATAAAGTTAAAATAATTTTGTATGTTTATCTGTTGATTACACTGAGAACTTTTGCATTCTATTAAGTATCTGCTATTTTTTAAAAGGTAAATTGGCAGATATTACTTTTTTAATTTTGCTGTAATATAAATCCATTGAAGCTCAAATTGATTGCCGTCGAAACAATATGTGGAAGAGTAACAGGTATTTGGAACTTGAAGACTAATTCACGCTCTCATTTCGAAGTATAGGAGGCAAAGTTACACTATGTTCATGATGCACAATGGCTCAGATTCACGCGTTTGACGCGTTAAAGTGCTCTAAGTGCTTGAATATTTGGTGCTAATCCTGAGTTGCAGTACTTTTACTTCCGTGAAAAGACCTTTGCATTAAAGGAAATATTACTATAATCAGAAATTATTATGAATTGATCGTCAGCTTCAAAGCATTATCTTCTAAAAGCTGAAACCTGCTTCTAAATCGGATCAGTTTTTAAAAAGATAAAGTGAAAGTGGAATAGGACGACCTTTCATGAGGGGCGCGTTGTAGGGCGACTTAGTTTTTTTTTTGCTTGCGGGAGAATACTTGATGACTTATTAATCCTTCAATGACAGCTGTTTTGATCAGAATGAGCAAGAGATATGAGAATTGTTGAAGCTAAATCTTCCACTAAAAATAACAGTTTTAAATAAAACTTTAATGTATAGTAGTAGATAATTGAAAAGATGACTCACAATCTGAAAGCAATATTGACAAAGAGAAAGCTTTTCAAGAAGAATCTACGAATCAAGATTTAAATATCAAAATATCCACGCTAGTTCTAAAATCTGATGATAAAATGTATGAATTTAGGAACAAAAAAAACGTACGGTCTTGAAAAGTCTGCAAACTACAACTTTGACACATCTTACTTTTAACCTCAAATACGCGACGATCCTAATCCTAAATCCTAAATAGATTAAATTTGAAATGTTTCTCCAATACAAAAGTGGAAGTCATTTTTCAAATTCTCTATTCCATCGCACTCTACCTAATGATTTTGATTCGAATGGAAGAACCCCTTTTGCCAACACTGGATTGAATAATTGGTATCATCTGTCGGGAATCGAAAGCTGAGGTTTTTTTACATTAAAAAAGTTATTTTCCAAAGAGTGCTTTTGCAGTTTGCTATGAGAAATACAGCGCGAGAGATATTTGCGCATGTATTTTGTTCCTGTAATTTTTTCCTCAACGCATCGACTCGTTTCACTCTTGCCGTTACTCAAGTCACTAGAACAAAATACATGCGCAAATACTCTTTCGCACTGTATTTCTCATAGCAAACTGCAAAAGCACTCTTTGGAAAATAATTTTTTTAATGTAAAAAAAACCTCAGCTTTCGATTAATAGCATTAAAAAAAATATTAAAAATACCGTTTTTGAGATATAAGACGTTTTGTGATTTTTCACCAGGAAAAAGGAAAATTTCGGGAAATCTGACAAAACCATTGGAAAGCTGAGAAAAAAATACATCGAAATGATATGTCGAAAAACTTTTTTAGATACATTTATGTACCACCAGCACGAGTTGAAAACAAGAGAATTTAGCGCTCGCGCGCCGCGCTAGGACATTTGACGTATTTCTTCCCATATAGGGTTTTTTTAAATAACTTCAACTTAAAATTGAAACCTGGATAACTGGGATCTCCAAGGGACCAAAATTTTTGTCTTAATTAAAGAGACTTCCCATTTACACAGTTTCCCAAATAACCATACTCAGCCCGATAAAACGTGCATATTCAAATTCAAAATAACAAATTATATACAGTAGACTTCCAATATAACGTATAACGATATAACGAATTTCCACTAAAGGTGATCGCCAACAAGAAAAGCATTGCAAAATCTAATTTAACGTTTATACGAGTTAATATATGCGATAATAAAAGCCAGTTTCTTTAATAAAAAAACACTTCGATATAACGAATTTTACGATATTACGACTGTCCCGTGCATTAATTAGTTCGTTATATTGGACGTCTACTGTACACATAAATATTATTTCCCACTTATAGAGGTTATTTCTAAATGGTCCCAGTTATAGAGGGAAAAGCCCATGTTAAAGAGGCGAAAACGCACAAAAACTTCAAAAATCAAATCCCAGATATAGAGGTATAATAATCCCAGTAATAGAGGTATTTCGATGCGAAAGTGCTGGGACCTTGAGGTGAGTCTCACTACTAGAGGTTGTCCACTTATCCAGGTACCGCTTAGCCAGGTTTCACTGTAGTTAATTTGGAGAAGTGTCAGAAACATCTAGATGAAAGAAAATATTAACACTGCTACTAGTTTGATGAGGAAGCCTGATTGGACATGAACAGCTATTAGTGAGGAAACATTAGATCTTCCTCTGGATATCCATTTTCCGGGAAGTTAAAAATTATTCTCGAGTACAACAATCATGGGTACTTTGCACTTTTGAGATCATATAAGGTTCTGATATGGTTATTTCTGCAGTAAACAGTTTTATATCGTTTAAGTCGCCTCGGAAAAATGGTCTCCATTCAACGTGATTGCAAGAGGCTTCATATAAAATTATTCTGTTACTGAAATGCATTTATGGAAGCTGCTCTGAAATCTCGTTTGCGTCTTTATGATGGTGGCCAAAGTGATTTTCATATCAAAGGCTCCATCTCCGAAATACAAAAGGCCCATCTTATTCTCATACTTTCAGCAGAAAATTTTGGAAGCCTACTTAATTACCACCTAAAAGAAAACTTCACACCGGTGAGGAAGGTGAGGTAGTCAGTTGCACGACATTTTTGTCAGTCTTATGGAATACACCTGGGCTGCTTTTCCAGATACAGAGGGTGTATATAACAATGTTAGGGAAGATTATTTAATCCAAAACTCACGTATCCAGTGCGTAAGTGAATACCTCAATAGATTTTTAAATAGTCTGCCAGCATATAGAATCACTTAATTATATTTACATAAGTCATTATGCGTTTAATTTTTATACCAATGGTCTGTGGGTCAGATTTTAAAAAATGTACACTGTATTCGCGCCAAAATGATCTTAGTCTTATTTTCAAAACCCCATATTCTTTAGACCAACTATACGATATTTCTTAAAAAGAAAGAAATAAACTAAATAAAGAAAATTGTCGAGACATTTGAACATTGGTTAGCAAAGCATTGTTTAGCTGAAACTAAAATGAAAAAATATAAAACTAAGAAATGCAGAGATCAAAATTTGTTAATCTAAAAGTACTTTGCACTTCCAAAAGAGAATATTATTGGGGACAACTGAAAATTGTTAAATGATATATATTAAGCCTAGAAATCTTTTCTAAGTGTACAAAGTCCATATTTAGATTTAGTTAAAGTCGTACTGATTTCATTGACTTATAAAGTTAGTAAACTTACATTTTTATACCCTACACAGAGGGTATATTCACTTTTTCGATATAGCTATGTCCGTCTGTCTGTCTGTCTGTTGAAATCACGTTTACGGGAAAACTAAGCAAGCTTTTTCAATGAAATTTGGCACACAGGTCACACTTTCTTGCAAGCTGCTAACATATAAAAATGGGTGATATCGGGTCACGACCACGCCTACCGCCCATACTCTATGTAACTATACCTCAGCCCATTTTGAAAAAAATTGCTGCGATTTTGATGAAACTTTGTAATTTGGTGAAAATGTGAACAAAATTAAGATTGGGCTAGTTTTTTAATTTGCAAAGGGCGTGGCACAGCCCTAAATTTTAACTTTTATAATGCCATAACTCATAAAACGTTCAAGATATTATGATGAAATTTGGTACACGGATACAGATCATATATATCTTGAATTGTGTTTAAAGTGGGCGGAATGGGAAAAGTGGGCGATGCACTTTTTAACAATCAAAAATTTTGATTTCGTATAACTCAAAGTTGGCAGATTCGATTGTCATAAAAATTTTAGGGATGATACAACTGAGAGCGTTCATCAATACAAGCTTCGTCAGTATACTGAAAAAACACGTTGAAGGGCGTGGCACAGCCCACAATATTTATAAACTTTATAATTAGAGAACTAACAACGTAATCGTTATGAAATTTAGCATGGCAGATATACTTGCTAAAAGGTATCTTCTTACGAAAATTCGACACGGTGGGCGTAGCAGCTCCCATATAAGCAATAAACGTTTAATACTATAAATAGTGTGCAATGAGAGTAATCTTCATAAAATTTGGTGCATAGATGTCAATTATTATGAGCTATAAAATTAAATAAATTTCGACGGGATTTCATCAGTGGACGTGGCACCTCCCATATTAACATAAAGTTTGAAGTGACATTTTAACAGAACTATGGCAGCAATTGGCATGAAATTTGATGCAAGTAGTTTATTTGCTATAAGGTATGTCAGCATTTAAAGCGGGCGAAATTGCACCACTGACCGTGGCACCTCCCATACAAGTAAAATACCTTAAATGGCATATCTATCGAAATATATGAGCAATCATACTGAAATTTGGTATAAGAGGTTTGTTTATGGATCAAAATCTGTCTCGATTGTATCAGTGGGTGTGTTACCGCCCTAAATTTTAAGGTTAATTAAGGCATATATCGCATACTATACAAGCTATTTTGCTAAAATTTAGTATGTGGATGTCAATGACGAATATAATTTATTGTACCAAAAGTAGGCGGGATCGAAGAAGTGGGCGTGGCATATTTTGTTTTCTGCATTTCTATTCCATTTTTTTCAACATTATTCACATTCTTTTGTCTTTTCCAACTTTTTAACTTTTACCCATATATTCCATATGTACATATATTTTCCACTTTTTCAACCTCTTTCAACTTGATTCGAAATTTTCTTTATTTTTTCGACTTTTTCATGAATTTTGAATTGTTTCAACATTTTTCAACTTCTTGCAACTATTTTTGAGTTTTTTAACCATTTTCGACATTTTCCACATTTTTTCGACTTTTTCAATTTCTTTTAACTTTCTGCAATGGTTTCCATTGGTTTTAGGCTTTTTGAGTTTTTTCAACTGTTTCAACCTCTTTGAACCTTATTACATTATTTTCGACTTCTTCAACCTTTTCAACGTCTTTTTAACATTTATTTGGAAAGAACTCTCAGTGCAGTGTAGGGTATGTCTGTTTCGGCCTGGCCGAAGATAACACCTTTACTAGTTTAATTTACTTTTTGAATTAAAAAATTTTCGGCTTTGGCGGTAAACCATTTAGGATTGAATCAAACATAAAATCATTTTTATTTTTTTTCCTAAGTGTACGTACCGTTCATATTATCATAATTTCTCCATGTGTAGCATTAGATGAGTTAATGGCCATCATGTGCACTTCATACAAGCGCAAACTCACTCACACTTGGTCAAACGTTTGCCTGGAAATTGCAACACAAGGACCTGCAACTCATTAGCTGGGCACTTAAAATACTGGTAGTAGAACTAAAACTATACAGATACGACAAACAGCAATTGGATGAATTGTCCATAACTGCCACCAACAACACTACGACAGAGTGGAGCACAGAATGTGCTGTTGTCCTTATGTTAGTTGGCAACGTCAGCATCATTTTCCTGATGCTAAATGCCAACGCAGAATGGACTATACACATACAAACAGAACATTTGACTAAGAGACTTGGCATGGGCTGATGGTAAGTGGGTAAAAACTTCTACACCAGGTCGTTTTCCAAACGAAAAAAAAAATGCGGAAGGGTTAAAATAATGCGGCGCATTTTGAAAGAAACGGCAATTTAACTGAAAACACACACCTGTTTTAGTGTCATTTATCTCCAAGAATTATTATTTCAAAATTTTGGACGCGCGCACACATACGCACTTCAATTAGAGATATGCTTTCATTATTCGATATTTTGCTTTCAGCATTTTTGGGCCACTAGTTAGTCTAGGAAGACTAATTCTAGAGATTTGATAGCTGAATAAATGTAAATATTATTTTTGGATACGACATTTATTCTCAACCAGGATTTTACCTCTTCTATCGCTATAACCTCTGCCTGAAAAATGCTACAATTACCTGATAACCTCGCAGCAATTCTTATCTTCAGTTCCCAAAAGTAAATACCATAACCCGCGTGGTTATTTAGCTTGGAGGCATCCGTGTGAAATTAATGTGGCCCCTTCTCCCCAGAAGCTCTACCTTCCAGTGATCCCTAGATGGAACGTGAGTAATCCCTCTTGAATGAAATTACTGGAACAGTATAGACCAAGTCTTAGGGTACAAAACTCAAGTTATGAAGGATAGTTAACTATCCTGTTCTTCCTTTGGATCAGCAAAAAGTTTCCCTGAGTCTAATGGCGCTACAAGCTGCCATCCTTTTACTTTGGAAATATGACCAAAATTATTTTTTCCTATCGATACTATCAATTACTTAAAATTAAATTGACTTCGATATTCATCATCCAATTCCATACTTCTAAGTATAGTATTTCGGAATAGAGGTGGAAAGGGTAAGCATGAGTAAAACAGGATATGAAATGTACATAAAAGGACCAATAGAAATAAAAGGATTTCAAAATGGTCATTTGATATGAATTATGCGCGCTACTGCAATTATGAATGTTGTTGCTGCTGTTACCTCGAAAAACAACAGCAGCAACTCATGTTGCTGATATTGTGCTGCTGTTGGATTTATTTTGTTTATGAGGAAGCCTTTTTGGTCGTAGGTCATAAAACATTTGCATGAACTCCATTGTTTAATAATTAAATCAGCTGCGAGACTAATATATTTCATTTAATTGCAAGTAACTCACGATCACGTGTTGTGCAGCAGCAACGACGGGAAGTGAAATGTTTTTTTTTTTGGTTCATCTCTTTTTTTTTTTAATACCACATATTTCCTTTGATTTTTATATACTCGTATGGAATAAATTTTACAGCTGTTTATTATTTGAAAAATATTTATCTAAATTGTTGGATATCTTACAAGTTTTGTTCAAACACAGACGACTATCTTTAGCGGCTTCCGACAAAAGTAGCGCCATACTACAAAGGTAGAATATTTAAATATTTGTCAAAATGTAGCATCGCTTATCAGCTTATTATTTCATTCAAATAAACAGAGATCTGCTCTGTTTAAGAAAATTTTGATAAGCTTGCACAAATATGCTTTTGTTTTACCGAAGCGTGAGTTTTTGTAAATATTTGTTGTTACGTGAATAATATGACAGTTTCTTGTAGGTCTCTCTGAAGGAGGCGGCATGGTTCTGCGTTTTTAATATATTTACTTATGTAGCTAGATAATTACTTAAATTTTTTATTTGTGATCAGTTCCAAAAATATTTTTAACATTTGTTTAATATTAATCTCAGACTATTTTTTTTGTGTCAGTAATAAAACAGTATCTAAATCTTTTACCTATAAATTTTTTTTTTACATACTTATAATATATTATCCATACATGGATACATACGGAATAAAAAACAAGTTAGCGGTTATTTGAAAAGAATGGTTATAAATTTTTAAAAACACCGACATTAAAAAAAATATAAAATATATGGAACTAATTTAAATTTTTTATGCACTAATTTTATAGACTGTAAAATTATCTGCCATATGACATCAAAATATTTAAAATATATTAAGTAATTCCCAGCTTATACTGATTTTTAGAAAAGCTATATCCGCAACTTTTCATGACTATATCTCGGAAACTAGATGCGAACGACATTTATTTTTGATATAATCTTTTTTAAAATTAAAAATCACGTAAGAAAAATTGGTTCAAAAAAATGCCGGCTTAGACCAAACTTTACATTGAAATAGAGATAGTATGGGTTAAAAATAAAAATTTGAAAAAATTCCTAAAACTTTTTTATCCTATTTCGAACAAATTGAGTGGGCGTCCCCAACTTTTTCTTTAAGGACCATCCTATTGTACATACTTAAATACAAAAGCACGTAGACAAGAAAATTATTTAATTTATTACTATAACTTATTGTTAAAGGCTCTAACATTACTTATATGGACTCTGAGGTATATTTATATCCGTCCTCAAAATCGAACTATTTGAGATTGAACTTTGCATCAGGAATTGCATAGACCAGTGGTTCCCAAACTATTTTGGTCGTGGAATTCCCAAATTTGTTGCCACTGATCGCGGAACTCTGAATATTTTTTAAACAACGACTTTTCAAAATTCAATATCTGATATTAAATGAATCAAGTATTATTTTTGTGTTTCATCATAGAAATAATTCATGAAAATACAAAACACAAACTAAAACTAGTAAATGTGTTATCTTCGGCCAGGCTGAAACCCACATACAATAGGGAGCAGAAATGAGTACATGTTTGTACTTTTTGCATTCCTAAGCGCATAAGTATAAAAATTTTTTTTTGCTTATTCCTTGTTTAATTCTTAACATGATTGTATATAATACAAAACAAAAAGCTACATATTTAGAGAGAGAGAAAAATTTAAACCAAAACACTCGTTAATACTCAATTTTGCACCTTTTAACAACTTATAACAGAGGTTATGTTTTTTAATATTTAGTCCATAGCCCTTTATTATTTAAAACATTTTTCATACGCTTTGTCATACCTTCGACCAATTTCTGTATGAATTCATTTGGGATACGTTGCCATTCCAGCTGTATACGGCACCAGAGCTCGTCCAGCTTCGATGGGGCTTTTTGATTTTGTTCCAAACGTGTTTTCACGATTGACCACAAATTCTCAATCGGAATGAGATCGGGACTTTGTGCTGGCCACTGTATTAATTTAAAATTTTGTCCAATCAGCCATTCTTGCACGATTTTGGAGGTGTGTTTTGGGTTATCATCCTGTTGAAATATTATATCTTCTTCAGGATAGGCGCTCATCTTCACAAAATCGGGAAGATGGGTTTGTAAAATTTTTCTTTCCTCATTATTCCATCAATTTCGTGCAATATACCAACATGTCACCACGTGAAGCAACTCCATACCATGACGTTTCCTCCGCCGTGCGCGATTATTTGCTTAACATGGTGCCTTTGGATGGTCTCCCCTGGTCGGCGTCAGCAATATTGCTTACCGTCGGACTGAAAGCGAAGTTGAAATTGTCTACAGTCAAATTTTTATGTTCCCGGGCGAACTTCAACCGTGCCTCCACATTTTTCTCCGACAAACAGTCAAGCACTACTTGGTATGTTGTCCGATTATTCGTTGAGCAAGTAAAAGTGAGTTATTAATTTTTTATAATTTTTAAAAAAATTTTGATAATTTTTTTTTAAATTTTTTGTTGTTGTATGAATTTTGATTAGGTTTTTTTAAATTTTTTGTTGTTTATGAATAGAGGATTAAGAATGAATTGAATGGCATTCCAATTTTTTTGAAGTACCAATTGGTTCGTAATTTTTCATTAGTTTTTAAAAAAGTAAAGCTTTGTCCGATTATGCGTTGGAGCCACTGTATATTACTGCAAAATTTTTGTCGTGATCTCTACTTTTAGGAAACAAAAAAAATTTGGAATGAGTATCATGTAAAATAACGTTTTTAATCGAGCCTATATGCCGTTACCTCCCGGGACAGTGCATGTTTTTGGTTTTTGCCCTTTATCTAGAAAACCAGACCTGATCCAATATGATTTTCGGATTCAGCGGGAAATTTCCATATGGGAATGGTGGTTTTTATTTGCCGCAATAATATTTTGCAAAAATTTGCCGAGTAGTGTAATCATTTTGAATCATAATAGTAATGGTAAGAGCAACAGAAAATATTAACTTTTAATTTGATATACAATATAAAGGCTTAGATCGATCTTTTCTGATTTATCAAAATCGAGTTAAAACACAAGAAATCGAAACGTTTTCGCTGCAGGAAAATTTTTAGATTTCTTGCGTTTTAACTCGATTTTAATTACTTAATTGGAAAAGATCGATCTAAGCCTTTTTATATAAAATTGCATTTCTGATACTAACGCGATCTAAACTTAAATAAAATAGAATTTTAACGTTGAAACATGAAAATATTTATTGATCATTTACGAAATACAGCCAAAGTGTTGAAAATATATCAGGTAAATATTTTGAGTATTCTCAACTTGAAATTTTTACGGGTTGTCAATTATATCACCTTGGGGCTGCATTCTCAATAAATCTTAGAAATGCAAGAGGGACTTTGGGCTTTTCGAAATTTAGTGAAAACTTTCATTAACGAATTCCAAACTCAAATATGATAAAGACAAAAATATTCACAACGCAAGAGGTAAGCGAAAGATTTGGATGCCGGGTATCCAATTTCAACTTACACAGTTGAATAAGTCAAAAAATTGCAAGTCATTCAAAAAATGTTTCAAATAAAAGTTGGTAGATATCAATGGGCTGATCCAGGCATGACCTTGACCTAAATTTTCAAGGTTATTTGAAGGTCAAGTTCAGTTTTTCATATGGAAACCCCTATTTTTGACCTCGGATCCCGGTAGAGCACAAAATTCTACTTTCTGATAGGTATTCATGTTAGAGGTCAAAGTGACCCCTGAAGGTCATTTCAAGGTCGAATTCCCGCTTGGTGCAGAAAAGCTGCAGCCAGTTAAGGCAAGATTGTGCAGCGGTCCAGCCAATGATTACTAACTTCTCTGCACCAAGCGGGAATTTGACCTTGAAATTACCTTCAGGGGTCACTTTGACCTCTAACTTGACTTTTGACTTATTCAGCTGTGTAAGTTAAAATGGGACACCCTGTATCTACTAATTGTAAGACTTTTAGCGACCGGCTTAATGTTTGAGGAATTCATAAATATCATTCACACGCACATAGGCATTATCATAGACAAGATATGTGTGTATGGTTTTGCAAGTAAATATAGTACTTGCTTTATTAATATATATTTGAAGATACAATGTTATATGTTGCAAATTGCATTTTTGACAACTCTAAATTATTTTTAGATACCGATTCCGCCTGGTCGGCCAGGGATGATGCCTGGTTGGTCGCTATTAGGGTTTCACTTTTCTCGGCAAATAATGAATCCCGGGAAACGATAATATTTCGATACTCCCAGGATTCCCGGATCCTAATATTTACTAATTAAAAAAAATTTCTAAACAATTCAAAAAACTTTTTTTTATTTTGTGTTAGTATGTGCAAACAGAAAATAATTTCAAATTGTTATTTCATTGAGCTAACAGTTTCAATAACTTTTGTGTGTCAAAACATTCTCTGTTATGAGGACTCATCATTCCTAGTGAATGTAGGTATAATTACACGGAAAAAAAGGTTTTGTAAAAAATAGCGCGATATTCAAAAAAAGCAAAATAATAAATAAAAAATGGCACATATCCCTGTAATTTCTTATTTTATGGGATTCTAAATACAAATTGATGAGTAAACTGCTAACATTACAGTCAAAAACTTTATTTTTACAGTTTCAGAATGTAAAATATACAATGTGGTTAGGAAAAAATTTAGTTAGCAAAAAATACTCAATAAATATTGAAAATATCATATGATCGACAAGTAAAAATTACAGGGCAAACTGTAAAATCTTCAAATTTATCACATAATAATACATTTATTTTATTATTCGATATTACTTTTTTGTTAATAGCATTGTACAAATACAACATAAAATGTAGATATCTGGTTAGAAGAAAAAAACCGTGTGAGTGTTGTCAGACTGGCTCATTGTCTTATGGTATGCTAAGAAGTATGGTTGAAAATAAGTATGATTGTAAGAAAATATAGAATTTGCAGCTATAAAATATTTTTGGAGAAAATTTTACATTTTACAGTGTGTAGACTGTAATATTTCATTTATACTTAATTCAATTATTACAGTGTGTACACTGTAATATTTCATTGACACTCAAATCAAAATTTCGCTTACCATCCGGACATTACAGGGTAAAACTGTAATTATTATCGGAAATTCAATGAATTTTTTTTGCCGTATAGATTGAGCCCATATTTCTTTTTTATTTGTCTTTATCAAGTGCAATTTTAATTAAATTTAATTAAAGTATTCATTTCGTTTTTCATTAACCAACAAATTTAATTACTAATACTTACTTAGAACAAAAAAAAAGCTATTTACCACAAGAGTTTTTAAAATGAGTTCTAATCCAAACTACATGGTTGAAAATATCATTAATAACTTTTAGTTATTCGAGCACGGGTTCAATTCCTGGAACAGATACTTCTTTTTAATTTAATTTTATTTACAATTTCTATTTATAAAATGATTTGAATAACACAACTTGAATGGACTGAGATTTGAAACTGCTTCATTTATAGAATTATTTGAATGCGACCCCATTCATTTGCTAGCTCGGCCACAGAATGTTGATGTTTTATTAGACAAAATTAAACATAAATAACTAACCGCATAGCTGGTTTTTATATGTTGAAAAGTTATTAAATTTATACCTAAATTCATATAAAACGACCCTTAAACTGATATTCATATAAAAATTTATACTTATTTTTTCAACCGTGTACCGCATTAACTGAATTGTTGTTGAGTCATGTCCCAATTTTGATGATAAAAGACCAGCAGTCGAAAATACTCTTTCACTTTCCACTGATGTTGGTTTAATGCAAAGGAGAGGATCCAAAAGCACCATCGAATATAAACAGTAAAAATACGCACACTCTTTGATTTTTTAAAAATTTGTATCGCGCATCTGCATAATCACGAAAACAATAAAGCCATTGGTTACGTACTAAGTTTCCAAATATTTAAAAATAAAACAAGAAGTTTTGAAATATTTATTTTCCAGTTATATGATGATAAATATTAAAAATAATCCCGGGAATTGATTTTTTTTCTCGGGAAATCGAGAATATATATTTTTGCGGATTTCCCGGGAAATCGGGAACGAGAAATCTCAGGAGAGAAACCCTAGTCGCTATTATAGATGCCGTTGCCTGGTTGATCGTTACTATAGATGATGCCGCCTGGTTTTTCGTTATAAATGCCTGGTTGGTCACTCAATAGAGAGGTTGGATGCTTTGTTGCTGGAATTGGTTTGTTGGTAGTGCCATCTTTGGCCTCAATTCCAGGGTCCAAGGGTACCTTCGGATATCTGGGAGTTGGTTACTTTGTGCAACAAAAGCAATGAATAAGTACACGATTTTCATCTTGAAAAATTGTAAGTTAATCTTCGACTTTAACTTTGCAAAACTAACTATACATTTTGAATATTGGCTAGCCTTTTTATACAAAAACTATAACATAAAATAATATATTAAAAGAATATAAAAATTTAATATACACGCGTACATATATAATCCTATATACATATATTTACTAGCAATTAGAGAATTTCAAACAAATTCATGTGTAACATTAATACAATAGAACCTCTGTAAGTCGAACTTGAAGGGAGACGCCCAAAAAATTCGGGCTATAGAGTTTTCGATTTATGGAGAACTTCAAAGTTTTTTATTTACGTTTCACAACAATCACTTTTAGGTGATAATTGGTGTGTATTGCAGTAGGACCAAACTACTTCTGATAAGTTTTCAATCGACAATAATGTAAGGAAATTTCTAGCCGGGGTAAAACTCGCCGGATGTCCAAGAGTTCTTAAAATCAGAACTACTTATGTTACTGTTTATTTAATTTTTTATTTCTGAAGTTTCTTCCTTACAAATTATTTATTTGTTTCAGGGACTGTATTCTGCTTCATTTCGCCTGCTAGTCTTCGTGTATACTGGAGAACCTTCTGGTATTCTCCTCGAACTATGGTTTAACGCTGCAAATTAGGCCACTGTGCTTGCTTTTTTTTCAAGATGGACTCTGAACTGCTTCGTTTCGGGTGTACTCGGGAACCTTCGGGTGTTCCTCTCAAACTGTTGCTAAATGCTGCAAATCATGCCGCTGGGCTTGGCTTTTCCTTGATGGACGCTGGACCGCTTCGTTTTGCAGTTGTAGCCTTCGGGTGTACACGTGAACCTTCGGGTATTCTCCTTGGGAACCTCTACTTGTCCGCACCTTTGGCTTGCTTGCTGCTGCTTTGCCTACCAGGCATACTCCTCTTGCTTCTTTGATTTATTTTTCACTTATATCACTTTTAATTTTTCACTTCTTTACTCGTTGCTGATCACCAACCGACTGTCCTCTTGCAATTTATCTATATACCAGTTCTGCGCTGCTGAGCATATGGCAGAACCGGTTTGTGTTGCGTACCAACCATCAAACATGTGTGCTTGCATGATCAAACCATGCTGGTTGGCGGCTGTTGTTTTCGAACTATTTTAGTGTTGTTTACTAACCATTGTTGTTATGGAGTTGGGCTATTACTGTTTTTAGAAGAAATTTTGGTGGCGTGATATGTTGCTGTTTTTTTGGCTATTGTTGTGGTTTTGAAGTGGCTGTACTTAGCGGAAAGTTCATGTGAGGTAAAATTTGTAGGGATGGGAAATATTTTGTCCTCACAACAATAAAGTACCTCCGCTAAATATCAAATTAAATCACGTGTTCATTAATTCCTCTATCATTTTATGGAATTAATTTATTGTAAGTACATATACATAAGTAGGCTTTTACATTGATTTCTAAGAAACCTTGTCATTGTGTACATTGTCGGCATATTCTTAAAATCGGTATCTTATTTTGCTTCGAACTATACTGCCGTCAGAAGCGAAATATACTTACCTCAAAAAAAATTATATTCGAGATTCTCATGGCCTCGGATAGCTTAAGAAATTACGCATCTAATGAACTGCTTCTAATGCCAGTGTCTTAGTTCAAACCTATGAAAAATCGCATAAGAAAATTACCTTTTTCTAAATTTAACATGTATTTCAACAAATTGACATAAACAAAACATCAATTATCTCGAAACGAGTTTTTTTTGAGATACGCCTATTTCCCTTCTGACGGCAGTATAGAGGTAATTCGTTTCAAATAATCGAGTTGCAAAGGTTGTAAATTCAAACATTGCTATGTTCGAGATGCAGAGGTTAAATATATTTTTTCGATTTATAGAGGGAAAATATGATCTGAATTAACTTGAAGGGACTTACTAATTATTTCGACTTATAAAGAGATTTCGAGCAATGGAGGTTTTGGGGCTTAAAGTGAAGGGAACATAACATTTTTTCGAGTTTGAGAGGTTTTCGACTTATCGAGGTTCGACTTAAAGAGGTTCCACTGTACATACATCACTTAGCTATTAGCATGTGCTATTTAGTTTCTTAAATAAGTAATTGAAGTAACATGCAGAAAGTCACGTTCTATAACAAATAGTGTAATGTAGTACGTATTGCTAATTAGAATTTAAAGTCTTATACAATCAGGTTAAGTCCAATTTATCGCAAAATAAATGGCCAAGTTAAAATATTTCTTACCAATTTACTTCGGTATACACTCTGATTGTCGCAAGTTGTAGTAGTGAAAGGGTCGGGGGCGGGAGCCACTAAAGCCACTAGCTTCAGTCGTTGGGGGGGGGTACGTGACCAATTCAACTAACGTTAACACCATACACACAAATTATTATTGTAGACTCCCTACAAAGCTACACTAAATTGATTTACATGATCATATGCAAAAACAAGACCCAATGATCATGTATTACACAAATATATGTATATGAAAAAATTTAATAAAAAAAACTGAAGATATCGACCTCTATATCATTTTAAAATGTATCTTCTAGATAACTGCGAAGATACGTGCTCCAAACCCACCCTACCATTTGTCATATATTGCACTAATATTTATATAACCCCACGAAAGACCTACTCATCCATATCCTGCCATATCTCATTAAGGAAACAACTTAGCGTTTATTCCGACATTTTAATTTCAAATTTTATTCACTTAAAAAAATTAATAAATTCAATAATTTTCACAAAGCGCAGATCTCTAACAATGAGAAACTTCATTTCTATATACATTTTATGTACATATGTTATTTATTGTCTTAATAGAGAATTTTACTCAAAAACATTTGCCATTATTTATGAACCAAAACCAAGAAAAAAGCTTTATGTTTAAGTAGTAGAAAAAATGTAGTAAAAATTAGTAGTAAATAAAGCTATTTTAATATATGTAGATATAATATTATAGTGTAAGTTAAATCATTTCTGAAATTCAAATAAGTTCATTTTAATATTAAATTGATAACTTTTAAGTAATCTGTTAATTCATATTTAATTGATATGTATTAATAAATCATAGATTTAAAATAAGTACTAGTTATTTTAAGTTAGCATAGCAAAATATATTTTAGCATAACGACAACCCTAATTACCAACAAGAATTGCAAGCACTGAGAGCGCGATCAAAAAAAAGAAGAAAAAACTTGTTTACAAAAACGTACGCTCTTGGAACAAAGAGAGGGCGAGCTAGCAATTGCAACCTACATTATGCATTTATAGTTGTTTTATTTTTTTTTTTTTATGTTTTATTTTTTTATTTGGGTGGCCATAACCCGTTACCGTAACCTCAAAAGCTCTCTCCAGGCGCCTCTGCTTCGCGCGCGCCTTCTCCAATCAGTCACACCAAGCGTGGATAGGGTTTCCGCGGCTTGGTCTTTCCATCGGAGGCATGGTCTTCCTCTCCGTCGTCGCCCAGCGGCTTCCGCATCAAACACCTTTTTCGCCGGAGCTTCTTCGTCCATAAGCACAACATGTCCCAGCCAGCGCAGACGTTGGATATAGTGGTGGCAAACTATCGATAGTCCTGACCATCGATAGTGGACGATAGTTTCTGGAAACTATCGATAGACTATTATTATTATTATTATTATTGAATTTATCGATAGACTATCGATAGTTAGATTACTTTAAAGAACAAAAAAAAATTTAATATTGTCACTGCAGTAGTGACATTAGAAAAGGTCTAGATTTTTTTTCAACTTCTACCACTTAATTTTATTTAAAAAACATATTGCATCGACATTTTTAGTCCAGTAGAATTAGTCATAAAAATGAGAAAAAAAATAATTATAGTTACAGCACTCTGACTGCGGAATATTGTCGAACAAGCATCCTAATGAAAAAAGTTTAATATAAAAGTTGTAGGAAATAAAAAGATCTACATTTTTTGGTTTACCATTTTCAACGTAACCTTAAAGAAAAAAATATGGAAAACCGGTTTATTCGATTTTTAACTTTTTTCTTTGACAAAAAATAGATAGATAGAAGCTGAAACTTGGGCCAAAGATACTTCATAGTGTTGGACAAAAGTAGTAATTTTCTTAAACGGAAATATTTTGAGGTTGTTGTTAAATTTAATTTTTAAAAAAAAAATCAAAATTTTTAACTGCGATTTGTCTGAAAACTACACCTCCTACGGAGTTCTGTTTTGGCTCACTTACTCGTTGCTACGTCTACTTTCGATAAATGGGGGAAAAAATAGTATACTGCAATGGGAAAATGACCGAAAAATTTAAAAAATCGAAAAACTCTATTTTTCGTCGAAATTTGCAAATTTATCGTTGAATTATTGTTATTAAATAACAAAACCATTAAAATTTTGTTGCTTTGAATGTAGCTGGAATGTAGAAAACCCAATTGAAATTGCAATAGTGGCAAATGTTCGATAGTGAAAATATTCGATAGTCTTAGAAAACTATCGATAGTGGCAACAAATTTAAGACTATCGATAGAATCGATAGTGCTATCGATAGTTTGCCACCACTAGTTGGATAGTGATGCGCTTGGCTATGTCGATGTCATCGTAGAGCTCGTACAGTTCATGGTTCATTCGAATACGGTAGTCGTCGCCGACGCGAACAGGACCGAAGATTTTGCGAAGAGTTTTTCTCTCAAACACCTCAAGTATTGCTGCATCGGTCTGCATGGGTAAGATGAGCGTCTTGTAGAGTGTCAGTTTTGTCGGGCGAGCGAGGTCTCTACTACTCAATTGCTTACTGAGACCGTAGTAACACCTATTAGCAAGAGTGAGTCTTATTGTTGTTGCATTTATGAAAATTTACTTTAGAATAAAAAAACCTATATTTTATATAAATTTAATATTAATTTAATTCAACTAAATCATTTTTATGTTAAATTTAAATAGTTCAATTATAGTAAGCACTCCATCGATGAAGGCCTTCAATGATGACGTTAGTGACCATAATAATAAAATTGAGCAGAAAAGCGTTCTCATTGATATTAGAAAATGCATCCTGGCTCAATAAACTGGCCAAATTCATACTCGTCAACAAGTTTTGACTTTCTGAAAATTATGCACTTTATATAAATTTCTACTTTTTCAAATTTTAATCGAAAATTAGGTACTAATGGAAAACTTTAAGTTAGGGATTATGTCACGAATTGAAAAAATATGGTTTACTTAATTTTAAGCTTAGATTTATGTATTTTAACTTAATTTTAATTCACTTTTTAATAGCTTTTTATATGTATTTTTTATAGAATTTTAACCGAAACAAGAAAATAGCATATGCAAATAGTTTTTTTAATGAAATGCTTTTTTAGCAAATTAACTAGAGTTAATTTTAAATCTTCACAACATTTGTCTTTTGTATAACTTTTTCTTCAATAGCAAATTTCCATACTTTTTAGTTTTTTTGTGGAATTTTTGTATTTGCATAGAATCTTTTAATCAATAACAATTTAACCAAAATTTTTTTAGGAACATTATTCGGACCGAGTTTTGGTGGTATTTTTAAGAGTTTTTCGTAATATTTTGACGCGAATTTTAATATATTTCTTGTTTACACTTTTGACAAATTTTACGGCACGTCAAGCCAGCGCGTAGTTTACCGGTTGTGATGGACAAACTGAAGATGCTGAAACAATGCCGTTGCTGTGCTGAGTTAGAATACTTTTTTACTGACTGATGGAACTGGTGAAAGTGGAACATGTGGTCTGTAGCGTAAATGACAACTTAACGCCGTACTTTAATTTCTCAGCATTGAGATAAGCAATTTTCTGAAATAATTAATTAAAGAAATATGATTTGAACCACAATATTATCTGAGGAAGACTAAATTGTCAAGCAAGCGATTATGAAGGACTTTCCATGTGCTGAAAAATTTGATCTAGGCAACATCAGAATAAAGGCATGTAATTCTTGTTGTATTACAACAAGCTTTGCTCTTTAAATTCGATGCTGAATAAAATCTGCACTCTTTCTTATTCTTTTTGCTAATAAACGTATGCACTTTTCTAGAAAAATCTAGGAGACAAAATTCTTTGTTAAAATGCAAAGATAATTCTTATTTTTGTAAAATAGTTTAATATCACGTGAAGCGTTTGCACAACCAATTTTTCAAGAAAATTGACAGAAAAGATTAAGAAATATAATCTTGATTTCACTGTGCTTACCGGACATTTTATGATGCAAAAAAAATTTTTTATATTACCAGCAAGAGGTAATACGATGTTAATCGTTTGATGGCTCCAAGAAAAAGGAAGTTAAAACTTTTTCGTCACAATTGCCAACCTTTTTTTTTCTGAACAAATGCAGTGATGCACTTTAGTGCATATTCGAAATTATGACAGTAGTGTCAAATGATCAGGCGAAATGGTGCGTGTACCAACTAAATACACAATTTGCATACTAACGAATAAAGGTCGAACCACAATTCAACAACTTAAGAAAGATGTTCATTACAATAGTTAGACTGCGGATTAAACTTAATTCGCTCTGTTAAATGGCTTAAGTTGCGGCATGCTTTTATCAAATGTTCTCAAAAATTTTTGTTTGAAAAAATCAACATGTTTGTCAATAAAGTTACATACTATGTAATACATAGTAAAAAAAAGGTTGAAGAAGTCGAAAATAATGTAATAAGGTTCAAAGAGGTTGAAAAGTGTTGAAACAGTTGAAAAAAACTCAAAAAGTCTTAAATATATGGAAACCATTGCAGAAAGGTAAAAGAAATTGAAAAAGTCGAAAAAATGTGGAAAATTTTGAAAGTGTTTAAAAAATTCAAAAATAGTTGCAAGAAGTTGAAAAATGTTGAAACAATTCAAAATTCGTGAAAAAGTCGAAAAAATAAAGAAAATGTCGAATCAAGTTGAACGAGGTTGAGGTTGGTATTGGTAAAATTTAAAAAGTTGGAAAAGTCAAAAGAATGTGGAAAATGTTGGAAAAAATTGAATAGAAATGCAGAAAACCAAATATGCCACGCCCACATCTCCAATCCGCCTACTTTTGGTTCAATTAATTATATTCGCCATTGACATCCATATACAGTAGACATCCAATATAACGTATAACGATATAACGAATTTTCGTTTTAACGAACAGTTCTTGAAATTGGAATTTTTCCATTGATGTCTCTAAATTAGAAACGCTAAAAATTTTCACAATAACGAATTTTCAAATAACGAACATTGTTTAATTCATCAATAACTGATGAACTGAAATTACTTTTTTTTAACAGGATAGGTGATCACAAGTGAATATAGCATTCCAAAGTCTAACTTAACTTTTATACGAGTAAATATATGTGTTAACAAAAGCCAGTTTCTTTAATAAAAAACACTTCGATATAACGAATTTTGCGATATTACGACTGATCCGTGCATTAATTAGTTCGTTATATTGGACGTCTACTGTATATAAAATTTAGGGCGGTGACACACCCACTGATACAATCGAGACATATTTTGATCCAGAAATAGCTTTCCATAAACAAACCTCTTTTACCAAATTTCAGCACGATTGCTCATTTATTTCGATAGATATGCCACTTAAGCTATTTTACTTGTATGGGAAGTGCCACGCCTAGTGGTGCTACTTCGCCCGCCTCAGATGCTGACATACCTTATACCAAGTTAACCACGTACATCAAATTTCATGCTAATGCTAATTGCTGCAATAGTTCTCTTAAAATATCACTTCCAACTTTATGTTAATATGGGAGGTGCCACGCCCATTGATTAAATCCCGTCGAAATTTATTTAATTTTATATCTTATAATAATTGACATCTATGCACCAAATTTTATGAAGAATATTCTCATTGCACACTATCTATAGCATTAAACGTGTTTTGCTTATATGGGAAGTGCCACGCCCACCGATTCTATTATGTCAAATTTTCGTAAGCAGATAGCTTTTAGCAAGTATATCTTCCATACTAAATTTCATTACGATTACGTTGTTAGTTCTCTAATTATATCGTTTATAAATATTGTGGGCTGTGCCACGCCCTTCACCGTGTTTTTCCAGTATACTGACGAAGCTTGTATTGATGACTGCTCTCAATTGTATCATCCTTAAAATTTTTATGAAAATCGAATGAGCCAATTTTGAATTATCAGAAATAAAAATTTTTAATTGTTTAAATGTGCCACGCGCACTTTTCCAATTCCGCCCACATTAAACACAATTCAAGATATATATGATCTGTATCCGTGTACCAAATTTCATCAGAATATCTTGCAAAGTTTACGAGTTATGGCGTTATAAAAGTTAAAATTTAGGGCTGTGCCACGCCCCTTTAAAAGCCTTTGCAAATTTAAAACCTAGCTCAATCTTAATTTTGTTCACATGTTCACCAAATCACCAAGTTTCATCAAAATCGCAGCAACTTTTTCAAAATGGTCTGAGGTATATTTACATAGAGTATGGGCGGTAGGCGTGGTCACGACCAGATTTCGCCCATTTTTATATGCTAGTAGCTTGCAAGAAGGTGTGACCTTTGTGACAAATTTCTTTGAATTAGCTTGCTTAGTTTTCCCGCACACGTTATTTCAACAGACAGACAGACGGACGTAGCTATATCGACTCAGGTGGTGACGCTGATTAATAATATATATATTTTCCTATACCTACCACGCCCCCTTCTATGCGTTACAAACGGAATGACAAAGTGAATATACCCTCTGTGTATGGTATAATTAATGAAAAAACTTTAATGTGAAGAATGCACCTGCTTCTTTGTATCCATGATTCTCTTAAAATTAGGCGTTTGTTACGATTTGGCTTTAGTCGCAACATATTTTAAAAACCCAGCTTCTCAGAATACTGTTAATGAAACTGAATATTGTTAATGAAACTGTTCCAAATTTGGCTTCTAATTGTGTATCCCAACTTAATTCAATCAAAATTTCATAATACATGGAATGAAATCCTTTTGGTTTTTTTTTCTATTGTGAAAGGCTTTTGTATTTTTATACCATCGCCTTTCCATATCTAAACCCGCTGTAGATTCTTCGAGAAAATCACTAAACGTCTGGAAACACTCGAAGTTATTTTGCTCCACAGCTGAAATCCAATATTGTATTTTCCTTTAAATATGTCGGGCTGAACCCACTTTAAGAATCACTGGCATAGACATTAATATGACAACAGACATACATATCTATGTGTTTATTTTCTAGGAAAACAGATCACCCATCATAACACCCACTTCCTATAAAATAGTATTCGTTGGAAGTCAAAGGGTGCAACTATTTAAGGTAACGAGATAGCCAATGCTTTAGCAAGGCAAGGAGTTGTTGTTTAATTTATTGAGCCACTGCCATATTGTGGGGTTTCGCTAATACCAAAGTACACAATCTCAAACTCTAGCTAGAAAAATAACACTGATATTTTCAAAAAATTTCTACAAAGAGAAACTCTTGCTTCAATAGAAAGGAGCTGATTCCGATGAAATATAACTTAATATGGCAGAGCGTAATAAAAGCAGGTATAACAGTGATAATCACATAATCAGAATGAATTGTGAATGGAAATAGGAATTTAACCATTTCTTCAAAAACTGGTCGTCGTGGGCAGCGACGGATAAAGACCACACGGAGCCCGAAAAGCGCTGGATTAAAGAAGGGCCACAGAAGGCTATATCCCCGGGTCTCTAGCTGAAGGGGCCTCCCAACAACAGTGGTATTTCGGAATTGCTAGTGGTATAAGTAGGGCTAGGTTATTGACTCCAAGCCCAAAGGGCCCCTAACATGACAACAGGTTGTGTGGAGTTGTGTGGATGCTCTGTGGTAAATGAAACAGGAGGACCTTTTTCTCTTTGGTCATCCCAAGTCTGCATTGGAGAAATATATTACTTTTTTTTGGTTTTTTTTCTATGATCATCAATATGTAATAAAAACTTAATTTTGAACTTAAAACTGAATTTTTTTTGTTTAATTATAAGGAGCAACGCTTTAGTTTATAACGTACGCTTTGATACGTACGATTATGTGAAAAAATGGATTCGCTCAATGTACAGATAAAACCTCTGATGCGAAGAAGTAAGCTTTCGCTCGAGACTAAATTAATGACTTTGATAACTCTTAGCCTGGAATACCATTTGATGTACTGCAGGGCCGTATCTAAGGGGGAAGATTGGGGGGATAGAACCCCCCCGAAATTTTTTGACGGACACTATATAGAAACGATTTTGCAAAAGATAGACACTATGTAAAATTGACTTTGAGAGGAAAACACAATACTAAAACGGTTTTCTCAAACGAACACACTATATAAAATCGATTTTGTGAAAAAAAAGTCTGAATAAAAGGTCATCAGATTTTTTAAATGAGTTTTGATCAGAAGTAGTTGATAATCATCGATCTGTATTAACTTATCTTTATGTTTTAGTACCGTCAGTATGTGGGACATGCAGATTCAACTTGAAAAATGAAAATGTTTGTAGTTATAAGCAGGGCAACATAAAATATTTACGAAAAACCTACGAAATATTTATGTAAATATGGACGAAAAGTAGGCAAATTATTGATGATAATATTTACGAAAAAAAAACATAAATATATTTTCTTTAATTTATTTTATTAACGCTCAGGAAAGTCATGGAAACGCTTACGATGAATGAGTATAAGTTTTCTCAAATTTTCAAACAAAATTGATCAACGGTAATCTTCCAAGGTTCTTATATGCGCAGCAAACGTACGTTCAACATCACGCGATGCTTAAGGTACATATCTGAATACTTCATTCCCACGTCGGAATCGTTGGATTCACCAGTTTTTAGAATGCCTACAATTACTTTGAATTTGACAAGCCTATTATTCAGATCGAACACATAATTGAATTTCCTGAGGAATTGTGGTTTGCTCGAAACTGTCTCAAGTCTAAGGCGGATTGATTCAAATGTTTCCAAAACATCAGTGAGAGATTCGCCCTTTGTCTTTGTTTTGGTTTGTGATTGTTAGATAAATGAACGCGAAAAACTATTTTTAGATCGCGAATTCATTTTTAGATTCGGTAAATTAATTGTCTTTCGGGCTTTGTCAATACATTTTGCTTAATTTTCATCGAGAGTACCCAGAAAGCATATCTTTGAAATGACTTGCGAAATAAACAGCTGAATAAACCCAGGCACCTCAGTGAGTTGTAATCGGTTGTGGAGGCAATGGTCTTTGAGGAAATATCGATTTGAGTAGCTATCTTCAAAAAGGAGCTTACAATTATATTATAAAAAGAGTTCGATAAAATTTAATCATTGCAATGTCTCGATTCGTAGTTGTCGAAATATTTGTCCGAGAATTAAAATGAGAAAATATTGATTTCGAAGCTTGAATTTTTCTGAACAAGCTCTAAATTTGTAATTGAAATCAGTTTACATGTGTCAGTTTTCAGTATGGTCTGGTTATGGAACGTCGCCAATGGACAGTGGTCGGAGATCAGTACTCAAGTACTTGACAAATTGATAGCGAGTATGCCTCATCATTACAGCCAAAAGCGCCCTGGTAGAAATCATAAGCATTAAAAATGTCCACTGGCCAAGAAATGGCCATTAAAACTGGCCAGTTTTATGGCATTTATGAAACGGTTTTTCTAACCTTTTTCAAGCATTTAATGGCCAGTAAAACGAAAATAGGAAATGGCCATTTAATGCCCAATAAATGTCGGAAAAATGCTCTAAAACTGGTCATTAAATATGTCACTATTAAAAATGGCCAATAAATGCTCGAAAAATGTTCTAAAAATATTCCAAAAATGCTCGAAAAATGATAGAAAAATTTCTTAAAAATTATAATATTACCGATGTATGATAATTTAATGAATTTGCATGCTGCTATAAGAATGCTGTTGCGTGAAAATGCTGTCCAAATAGTGCAAGAAGTTGATATATTTTTAAATAATTTCGTGAAAAAAGCTGCAGATATGTTTGGTGAATTATTTGTAATACTCAATATAAATAATTTATGTCATAATTTATATTTATAAATAAAAATACTGGCCATTAAATGCCTAGTTTTTGGACATTTTTAGAACATTTTTCTAGGCATTTTTCGAGCATTCTTAGAACCTTTTTCGAGCATTTTCTAGGAATTTATTGGCCATTTTTAATAGTGATATTTAATGACCAGTTTTAGAGCATATTTCCGGCATTTATTGGGCATTAAATAGCCATTTCCTATTTTCGGTTTACTGGCCATTAAATGCTCGAAAAAGGTTAAAAAAACCGTTTCATATATGCCATAAAACTGGCCTATTTTAATGGCCATTTCTTGGCCAGTGGACATTTTTAATGCGCAGTTTTTGGCCAATAAATGCTTATGATTTCTACCAGGGCGGCCTCATAAATTATTTAAAATGTTTAAAGTAGCTTAAGTCACAAAAGTGTTAACTATAAATAAGTATAAAAAGAACTACCCAAGTTACTGAATATATGAAATAATTTCGTTTTGATATTTTTTAGCTAGAATAAAGGATTTTCAAGTTTTCTGTAAACCATTTTTTTTAAAAATTTTTGTTGGAAAAAAATACAACCTTAAAACCAGAAACATGTTTTTTTACAAACGAACTAACTGTATATGTATGTATGTACATATCGCTCACTTACTTCAAGACTGGTGTAACTCAAAAAAAGTGATTTTTGATTTACTGATGCAGAAATATACATTTCATGTTTTATTTTATTTGAAAAAATCAGAAAGATATCAAATAATCTTACCTTGTGAGAAGAGTTTACGTATGTAGACATACTTTTCATAATTTTCATATAAAAAGTAACTTATTGAAAACTTTAAGAGTTTTTCTCCCACTTTAGGTTTTTTGAGTTATGTCAGTCTTGAAGTAAGTGAGCAATAGTGCATAGCATACTTAGTGTTTACAAAATTTGAAAGTGAGTTACTTTAAGAAAAAAAAAGGGTCATCGGTTTGAAAAATTAAAGATATTGCTGCAAAAATTGATTTTCAAAAATCTCGAATCCAAACCCCCCCCCCCGAAATAAAATCCTGGATACGGCCTTGATGTACTGATTTTCTTGATTCAAAAAATATCTTTATTTCATTAAACAAGACTTATCACATCTGAAATATTAAATACTCGTCTAACAAGAGCTGCACGTAATTGAGAGGGCTTCATTGCAATAGAAGTAAATATCAATAAATGATTGAGAAATACTCTCACAGCTAGTTAAGGAAATGTTGAAATCGGTAAAAGAATACAATAAAGTTGCTTCAATTTATTCAGTGAAAAAACTGAATTTTTAGCAGAATTCAAAATATTTATCGATTTTGCAATTCCCAAAAATTTTTCACTCATTTTCGGATCTCAAAGATTTTATAAAACTTTCAAAGTTTTCGTGTCAAATCCCCTAAATTGATAACCCTAATCGTATTGAATATGACTGGATCAAAAATGTTCCCAATCGGAGTTTAACGATATTTTTTTTTGCTGTAGAGATGGATAAAGGGATCCCAAGGTGTCCTAATCATTTTGAACTTAATAAATATTTGATTGATGACTCAAAAAAAAAGTCGCTTTCAAAAAACCCCTTCGAAGGTCTTGCTAATGGGGCTCCAGACCACCATAACCCCTATTTTAATCCGTACAAAATACAAAAACTACGACTTTGTACTCTGGAGCAGAGGTTTTTTATACGTTTAGCAACTATATGTAACCAGTGCCGTGTTTAAGATCCGCGGGCTCTTAGGCTACGGGCTCTAGCGGGATGGTTTTTTATCTATAAAATCCAATGAAATTTTTTTGGTCAGCAAAGAAAAATAAAGGAAAGTTATCAATTTTGCGGTGCGGGCCCCATTTCCCCTAAGCTGCAACCTATGTAGCCTATGCTTGAGCATGGCCCTGTATATAGCCAGAGTAGGAAAATTGAATATTTTAAAGTTTATCAACATTAACAAATAATATATACACACAAAAAAACAAGATTGGTAAAATCAAAGAATTGCGATTCTATGAATAAAATTTCTGGAATTCAACTACATATTCATTTCTTTGAATCAAAGAAAAAATTTGCAAAATCAAAACCCTATGTTCTTTGGATTTGCAAATTCAAATTATCTGATTTTACAACAAAATATTTTAGCGTAATCAGCAAAATGTATCACTGATATTGCAAATAAAAAACTTCCATTGTCTGATCAGGGAAGCTCCTGGTTCAAACCCCGGCGACGACATAATTTATTTTTTATTTTTTTAATTTAAAGATACTTAAAAAACAAAAAGGAGTAGAGAACTGCATTTGTATATATTGAAAATATCTTGAAAACTGCCTTTTATGTTACTAATAAAAAACGAGTCCGTTATTTTTTAATATAAAAGGCAGTTTTCAAGATATTTTCAATATACATATATATAGTTCTCTACTTGTTTTTTTTGTTTTTTAAATACTTTTGAATTAAAAAATAAAAAAATTATGTCATCGCCGGGGTTTGAACCAGGAGCTTACCTGATTAGCCAATGGTTGTTACATGCGCAGTTTAACAACATCATTTTAGTATGTCTTAAAAATAATGTCGGCAACTGAGTTGGGTAAAATGAGCATCTTTGAACAGTGGCATGGCGCATGACACAGGTTCAATTCTGTGATCGAGTGACAGGTAAAAAAAAATCGCTGCTGCGCTAAAATCGCTGACAAACTTCGGAAATCATCTGACACAACGAAACACCTTCTAAATCAAGTATATCGACTCGTGAATTTAATAATGACAGTGCCAGGTTCAGCAGCTTCTTGTGAAAGGTCATTTATCGCTTTGCGACGGTTAAATACTTATCTTCGTTTACAAATGACCCAAAAACGTCTTGCCCATACAACGCCCCTTCAAGTTTATAAGGAAAAAACTAGATCTTTAGATTTACGAAGAGTTGTGAAAGAGTTCATCTCGCAAAGAAATCGAAAAGCTAGTTTTGGAAACATTTGAACAAAACTTTATCTTTAATTAATTCTCTTTATGTCTCGATCTCTAGTACAGAATATTTGAGTTTACCCCCAATGAAAAATTTCGTTGCGACGCCCCTGAACGTATTACATTAATAAATTAACAATAAGAGTACCTAACAACAGCATTAGAGAAAATAAATAGATGGAAAGGAAAGTAAAAAATCAAAAAAAAAAAGACTTTAGGAAAATTAACAAATGTTTTTTTGAAACCAACGAATCTATTTTAAGTTTCAACAAAAACAGTAGCATAATTAATAAATGCTGTTTTGAAATCAACTAATTTAATTTAAGTTTCAATAAATCATCTTTTGTTATATCAGAGAAACTGTTTTTATGACTGAAAATCATACAAAAAATTCGTTGAAATCGGACCCGAAATTGTTTGATATCATAGAATCTTTTTTTTCTGTGCATAAGTAAAGAAAAACTACGAGAAATGTTCACAACATTTTATGTTCAACCTTCTTGGCACCAAAAATAATATCTACATTATTTTTATTCTTAAAAGCTACTTCTCTGCTCCAGAATATTGCAAAAACTTTAAGTATCAAAGTGTTATAAGCCCTAAAATTTTTGTTTCCTGTTTAATAAACAACAATAACAACAACTAAATCAAAACACGATCCTCATTAACATATTATCTTCAACAAATTATGACATGCGACGTCATCTTAAGTTTATGTAAAAATCCGTCAAAATGTATTAAATCGTTATGAAGGATGATGAAGCTGATGCTACGCAGGAATATGTAAACAACATGGAAGTTGCACTCAATCGCTTGTCAAAGTTTAAACTCTTAAAGACTTCACTCACAGTCTTGTGGTTATTTTAATACTGGCGGCTGTGGTTGGGTTAGTAGTTTGTATCCTTTTGCTTCGTTCTATAAGGAAAACAAACTCTTTGAAAGACATCACTCATAATTAGGCATGAAATATGCAAAATAAACACAATGTGTTATTTTAAGACTTCTTTAGAAAAGGGGTTCCAACAATATGAAATATGTAAATGTACAACTATTTTTATGATGATTATCTATGTGTCATTGACATTTAATTAAAAGGTGTAAACAATTATGATGAATTATTTTATTAATATTTCCAGATTTAATTTTTCTTTTCAGATTTTCATTTAGCTTTCTACAGAATATTCTTAAAATATCCCTTAAGTTAGCATTAGTTTTAATCAATTCTCATAACATTCGTCAAATAGACCTCCCCAAAGGTTAAATAATATTTTTTTTCTTTTAACTTGTGAGAAAACAATATCATCATACTCGTACGATAACATTATCCTTTGACTTTGACGGAATAGTTTATTACATTAATTTGCCAAAATCATAGTGTGAAAGGGTTGATTTATTTGGTGTGAAAGTTGCCATTAGAAAAGTTACCGCAGGATACAGACGCAACAAGCGCGCAAATCCTTACACATCCTAATCAACAACAACAACAACAACTTACTGGCTGACTGACGGTGCTGGGTGTGTGTGTGTGTGTGTTGAGATGAGAAATGCGTACAGGAAATGCCTTAATTTGACGAAAGAGTGATGACATCTCATTAATATTCATTGCGGTTATGCCAAACACACAAAACACAGAGTAGGGCAGATTTCGTCATTGAAAGAAGGGCGCCCCCTTTATTTTGTTTTTGTTTTGTTAGTCGTTTTTGTCTTTTGCATTCACCGGTTGCGTGGAATAACAAAATAGTTTAACGTTTTTAACATAATGGAGCGTAAAACGATTTACATGCCTTTGCCGCAATGCACACAGATTTGCCAAATCTAACGAGATTTTATCCTTGATTGAGTCAGTTTTTCCAGTTAGTTGAGTTAGTGAGCCTTATGCTTTTGGTGTTTCCTTGCTTTGCTGTAACGTAAAAGTGATGAATTGCTATTTACTCTGAGGATATTCATGAGGACATCAAGTTATTCTGGTTGTTTGTGATGTTTAGTCAAAGTTTGTATTGTAATTGTGATTGATGCGGTTTAATTAAAGAGTTTAGTGCAAAAATGAAGTAAGTAAATTTAAGTAGTTTTGGAAAAACTTAAAATTCCTTAAGCAACATCTGAAATTTTTTTTACTCAAATGTAAATGTGTTGAATGATAAAGATGCTAAACGCAGCTGCAGAGACGATTCTGATAAGAGTTTGGGCAAATAGTCTTGCATCAGAAGCAGAGGAAACGGCTCATAACAACAACTTAAGGGTGCTATACAGCATTATGAAAAATTATTACTTAGCGACGAGGTGGGTACTGTTGGACTTCCTATTAACACTGTGAAATCTGTGGGAATACCAATGAGAATGCTAACCACTTAAACAAATATCGGAATAATATATGCACCAATACAACGTTCTACTACCTTGGTATCCTAGTTAATACTAAAGGCAGTACCGTGAAAAACCTAGCAGCTAGAATCAACCAAGCGGGAAATAACTTCCATAAAGTATGAAAGTCAAACATAATCTCAGACCAAACTGCGTATACTTATGTCAAATGCTCAATCGGTATTGGCAAATGCTCTGTTACGGAGAATGTAAACTTTTGTTGACCACTGCGTGAGAGAGATATAGAGGGCCTTGTGGTTCTACCATATTCCTCTCTCAACAGAGATTATGAAAAGACATTGGTATTCAGGAAGGATGTTGAGGAAACTTGTCAATTGGTGGAACCCGCAGAGAGGCCCAAAAGAGCGGATCGAATTTGTACAGATTGGAGCAACTAGCCAGAGGCTTAAACAGCTGAAGAAAGTTTGTTCAAGGTCTACGCTTTCAATGGAGCTATAGCATAAAAGTAGAAGAAGCAGATTGAAAGCATGCCGGGTCGAACTTATTAAACGACAATCTGCTTGGTTGTTTAAATCAAAGTATGTAGAGTGGAAATGTAAAAACAGAAATTCTTTTCTAACCCTATGCAGTGGATGTCTCTGTGTTTTGGAACACAGACGAAGTTGATTGCGGACTTTTAATTTAGCGTGAATTTTTCTAAAGATAGGTAGAATGCGGCAATGCCTCACTAATCGCCTGAATCTCTTACTGAAAGAAGCAGATGTTGTCAAGTAGTCACATAGATATAGCAATACTTAAGTCCTTAGAAAACATCATCATCTCTGAGCCGTCTTTGTAAATTTTCATGATATCCATTTAACTTAAGTCCCCACTTGAGCTACAAGAAATTTGATTCTTCCCAGGCCCTGTTTGTTCTAAGGATCGAACGCAAATAAAAAGTAATTCAACCGAATTTTTTATCGACAGATATTTTTCATAAAGCTTAATGGGAATAAATGGTAATATTTTTTATCTATGCGGCAAATAATGCCAGTTGTGCTTTAAACGTGTTAACATTAAGCCAGTTATAGCCTTACAGAGGGAGTCCTTTAATTGCGCCCTCCGCTATTTATATTATAATATAAGGAAACAATCTTGACACCATTGATATGCCACTACATTAACGCCTCTGGAAGTTCCTTTCCCATGTGGATCTCCCTCTACGGTTAGCATTTTAGGATATTCAAAGCTCTGAAGCTATCGAAGAAGATAGTGGTCTGCGAGCCTTTCTTATATCTTTATAATGAACTAGCGGTATACGCGGTTTTGCCCACGCACTCCATGTTGTAGAAACTCACCTATATTTTATGCAGTCATTACTGCAGACAATTGGGTCCATGTACCAAATTTCACAACTTGATAAGTACCAAGAAAAGCAATATATGTATTGTACGAGGGAGCCACTCTCCATCCCACTCTCACAGTATAGATAACAAGATATATTTAAATTTTTTTTTGTTGCAGGGAAGATAATCTCGTTCACAATTCGTGAGATGTTTAGCCTGCATAGATAGTATACATCCTAGAACCAAATTTCAAAACTCCTGCCATAGGTGCCAAGATATAGCATTTTAAGTGTTTTACTTGTCTGAAACGTGCCACATCCCGTTGTGTAGTTCCGTCCATATTTCGTGAGATGCATAGCATAGGCAATATATGTATATTGTAGCAACAAATTTCAAAACACCTGCCGCGATAGGTGCCAAGATATAGTGCTTTTGTTGTATTATTTTTTAATGAAATAAAATAAAGCCTATGTTACTCTGAGATGGTATAGGTTTCTATAAGTTGAATAATTTTTTGGAATCGGTTCAGTTCCAGAGATTACCTCTACATACAAACAAACAAAGTTTACCTCTTTATATAATAGCACTTCTGAACGAAGTTCGCCGAAGGCTACTTTTAAAAAAATAACGCAATTTTTGTAGAAATGTTGATTTAACAACATCTGCAAATTTTAAAGGAGAGAAACTATTAATCGCCGATTTATCTTCTATTCCTATTTTTTTAATGGATTGAAATACATAGTTCCTCAATTTTCTTGAAAAGTATAAGCTGAATCGTCAACGTGATCAATGTAGTCTAGAAAATAGCTTGTTAGAAGAAACAGAAATCGTTTCTTTCCTCAGAAAAAAAATGGAGATGACTCTGGCGAGAGCGTTATCATTATTTCTGTTTATAGCTACACTTTTCGAGAAAGCACGTTTGCAAGCATTTTCCAAACGGGATGTGATTAGCAACTCATGTAAGAAATTTTCTTTAAATAAGTTTTTGTTAAAATCTTATTCCCAAGTATCTCACCGATTATTTAACTGCTATCTTTATTTAAATAACATACATATTTATGTATATAAATCAATGTTTTGGTTTTAAAAGTTTAAGAGATCTTTAGCCTTCTAAATGGATCTATCACACATAATTAAATATAAAAATATAACCTGGATAAGTAACGTTCATACCTACCGGTTTCTAATAACTCTTCTTTCACTACGAATTAGCATCACGCTGCCTGCCACAACTTCTCAGCTTAAAAGTCAAATTAATAAAAGTTAAATGTTTGACGTAATATAAATACGATTTAATGGGTTTTAAAATTCATGTCCCAAGATGAAAATTAGACAGTTTTCTTATTGTTGATAGGTAGCTTTTTCTTCGTATCAATTTCCGCAAAATTACTTTACTAAATTACCATAACTGCCGCCGCGGCGAAAAAGACAGGCAAACAATTGTATGTAGGTACAGGTAAAAAGGAATAATAACCGGGAATGTATTGCCTGCCCAGTTCGAGCTTAAACAGAACAAAATAAGAAATAGCAGCAATGCGGCAAGGAGTATAAACCGTAGTTGTCCCGAACAGGGTTGTTACCGACAACAACAAAAAAAAACCACGGGAAAGACATGAAGTTTAATAAGGCGCAACACTGGCGGGTAAAATACAGACAGACAGACAGAAAACTGGCAAAAACTGAGTAAAAGTGTGTCCCAAAGGAGTTGTAAATACTATCCAAACAACTAAAAAGTTTTGTTTCTTTATTTGACTGGGACACAATAATCGTTTCTCATTTCAATGAGATGTTCCTTCTGCATTCTTTTGCTCTCATGCTATCGTACATTTTCCACTTATTTCTGTTTTTGCTTTGTTTTTCGATCCTAAGAATCGTCGAAAGGAATGCGTATTTCCAATTTAGTTTTAAACGTAATTTCTTTTAATAGCCACGCTCGACAGATGACTTGCCGCAGATACAAGTTATTTTTCACGCCGTGGATGTAATGTTTTTGTAGCTTCCTTAAATATTCCAAATAAGGTTGCCAGATTTTACAAAAGTTTTTGAATATATGAACATATATTTTTTTTGTTTTTACCACTTGAGGAAGCTGTCGTGCATCAGGATAAAAAACCAAATTGAATAGGGTATCACCTCTGCGAGCACCAACTTTCTGAGCAAAGTATTTGTAATTTTCGTTGTCGTCAGACTAGAAGGCAACCAACAACTTTTAAGAAAATAAAATCCATCTGGAAGCTTACTACAATATTTGGTGTACATTGTCTAGGAAATGCCTTCAAAGTCTTATATGCAATGCGAGATCGTCCGGCCTTACCAACTCCTCAATATCAGTGTGCTTGTGAGTGATCATTATTCGCAAGCGTAAAGCAACACTGGTTGCAGTGTTAATACATTCTCCAACAGTAGCTACTTCATCGTAGAGTCCTGTAAGAGTTTACATATTGTAGTATATGTATTTCAATATCTACATATTTTTACTTATTCAAATTTATATTTCAATATTTTATTTTTTCATATTTCTCTAACATTTAATTCAAAATTAATAATTCAAAAATTGAAAATATTTGACAAACAAAAACTTAAAAACTATTTGATATTTATAAACATTATTTTAATTGAAATTTAAAGTAAAAATTAATATAGTGATGATGCTACATCACTCCCCCTCCAATTAAATGAATTAATATTAATTAAAATAAATGCAATGGAATTTATTAATTAATGTTGTAAGTAACTGATCTTTTGTTTAAAGAAGTGTGAGGTGTTGTAGAATTGTTGTTTTCAAATTTGTTTATGAATGCTGGTTTGAGATTATCAATTGAAACAGTTTTAATAAAATTACCAATTCTTATTTTGAACGATTTATTTTGTTTGGAAATTACTTTGTAGGGACCTTCATATGGTTGTTGGAGCCCTGAAGTTCGATTTATTTTCAAAAAAACATAATCACAGGTGTTTAGTCCTCTAGGGACAAAAGACTTCGTTGAGTTTTTGTGGTGAATAATATTAGATCTGGTGTGAGCAAAATGCTGTCTAAGTTTAGAAAGCATTTCGTCTTCTTTTAGTGGTACAGAACATGATGTGATTAATTCACCTGGCAATCTTAATGTTTGTCCATATACTAGTTCTGCTGGACAACATTTAAGATCTTCTTTAACTGTGCATCGTAAACCAAGTAAAATAAAGGGAAGTTCGTCGGACCAATATATTGAATTTTTAGAAGTTAATATTGCAGTCTTAAGTTGACGATGGAAACGTTCGATTATTCCATTAGCTTGTGGATGATAAGCTGTACTATGAATTTTATGTGATCCGAGTAGTTTTGTCAGTTCTTGAAAAAGTTTGCTTGTAAATTGGGTACCTTGATCAACAGTAATGTTTAAAGGTACTCCAAATCGTGGAATGTATTGGTATGCAAAAGTTTTAGCCACCGTTTGAGCTGATATGTCCTTTAATGGAAAGGCTTCTGGCCATCTTGTGTGTCTGTCGATTATCGTCAGGATATATCTATTGCCATTAGAAATTGGAAGAGGACCAACTAAATCCATGTGTATATGTTCAAATCTACTCGCTGGTATAGGAATTGTATTGGTTGGTGATTTTGTATATCGTTGAACTTTAGACTTTTGACATTCTATACAATTTGTGGACCAAGAGTTTAAGTCTTTTCGCATCTCTGGCCAGAAATATTTTGACTGAATCAGTTTTCTAGTTGGTCTAGTTCCAGGGTGTGAAATTGAATGCAGTTTATCAAAAATTGTTTTTCTCATGGAAACAGGTACGTATGGACGTGGAGGATGATATGATACATCGCACCAAATTTTGAATTTTAAAATAGGAAGAGATATTTCTTTAAGATTAAATTTAGGATTAGAGGTCGAAATAAGTGTCTTCAGTGTATCGTCTGAACTTTGTTCTATGTACAATTTTTCAAAATTTATATCATTAGACGATATTGCATCAATTTCTGGAATTCGTGATAGTATATCAGCGACGATATTATTTTTACCCGAAATGTATTGAATGTCGTTTGTAAATTGTGCAATATATTCGAGGTGTCGTGTCTGTCGAGGTGATCTGTCAGCTTTCGAGTCAATGACATAGGTAAGAGGTTTGTGGTCTGTGTAAATAGTAAATTGTCGACCTTCTAAAAAATGTTTGAAGTGTTTAACGCTATTGTATATGGCTAAAAGTTCCCGATCAAATGTTGAATACTTAATTTCGGTAGGACTTAATTTGCGTGAAAAGTATGCTAAAGGCTCAATAGTTTTGCCATTTGATTGCTGCAATACTGATCCAATTGCAATGTTGAAAGCGTCAACGGATAATGATAATTTTGATTTTTTACGAAAATGATTTAATAATGTGTTTTTGGCGAATTTTGTACGTACATTTATAAACGCGTCTTCTGCTTCTTTAGTCCAAGTTAGTTTTTTTTCTTTATTTTTGATAGCCTTCGTTAGAATATCATGAAGTGGACTTAATGATTCGGCTAAAAAAGGCACAAATCTGTGATAATAATTTATCATGCCTAAAAATTTTTGTAATTTAGTAATTGAATTAGGTTTTTCAAATGTAAGAATTACTTTGGATCTGTCTTCAGAAGGTTGAATTCCTTTTGCTGAAATTTGGTAGCTTAGGAATTCAAGAGATGAGACACCAAGTACACATTTGGAAGGTTTAATATTGAGTCCATATTCATCAAGTTTTTTAAAAACGGTGTATAAATGTTCTTTATGTTGTGATTCATTTTCACTTGCAATTAGAATATCATCGACGTAAGCGAAAGCAAAATCAAGATTACAAAATATTTCGTTTACGAAACGTTGAAATGTCTGAGCACTATTTCGCAATCCAAATGGCATCCTTACAAATTCAAACATGCCAAATGGTGTGGTAATAGCAGTTTTATGTATATCACTTTCGGCCATAGGAATTTGGTGATAAGCTCTAACGAGGTCTATTTTAGAAAAAATAGTTTTGTTTCTTAGATTTATATTAAGGTCTTGAATGTGGGGTAGTGGATAACGATCAGGTATAGTGATATTGTTTAATCTACGGTAATCGCCACAGGGTCTCCAATCATTGGGTTCCTTTTTGGGAACTAAATGTAGCGCAGATGTAACGTGTGATGAAGATGGACGACAAACTCCGATTTTAACTAAATAATCGAATTCTGCTTTTGCTATATTATATTTTAATGGATCAAGTCTACGTGGTTTGGAAAATGGTAATGATCCATTAGTTTCAATCCTGTGAACTGTGGAATGCTTAACAGGCTTATTATAGTCAGGTTCCGAGATTATACTTGGATATTCGTTCAATAATTTTGTAAATTTATTTGCTATTATATGAATTTTTAATTCTGAGATTTTAGAATAGCCTGATTTTCCCGAATTAATTAAATTTGTTGTTGGATCGATAATTTGTTTCTGTTTGATATCCACTAAAATTTCAAATTTTTCAAGGAAATTTGCGCCAATAATTGGTGTTTGAATATCTGCGAGGATGAAGGGAAAATAAAAGTCACGTTTTAAACCGAGGTCTACATTGAATAATTTTGTGCCATAAGTCTTAATTGTTGTACCGTTAGCTGCTGTTAAAATAACGTTTGAGTTTCTTTTAAGACTATTAAATTTGGTGACAGGTACAACGGAAACGACGGCTCCTGTGTCTATTATCTATCGAAAATGAAAAGACGACGAGTTGGGTTGAAATGTGTTCTATTATGTGTCGTCGGCATAATAGATGTATTTAGTTTAAATTGTTATTATATCTTTTTGTAGCTCTAGTGTTTTTAGAAAAAGAACAAGGTTGAATGCATTTACGTGCTTTAATGCCAAATTTATTATGATACCAGCAAAAATTATGTCTAAAATTAGTTTGAAAAGATTGTTCATGGTATGCTCTTGGATTGGATTTAAGTTCAGCCATCTCTTCTGATAAGCTATTTACTTTCTCAAATATTGTCGATGTTAATTGGACCAAATTTTGCATGGTATTTTCTGTGTTATGGTGTGTTGACATGGTACATACTTCCGGTTTATGAGACAGTTGAAATATTTTATCGGCCATTATTAATTGATCTTGAAAATTTTGAAAATTGGTTGCAGTTAAGTGAATTTGTAATTGTTGAGGTAATTTTCTTATCCATAATTTTTGTAAAAATTCATGACTAATGATTGATATTGGTCCTGCGAGTATTTTTATATAACGATAAAATTCCGATGGTTTACGATCACCAAGTTCTATGTCACTCAAAATTTTTTCGAAACGTAAATCTTCACTAAGCGAAAACCGTTGACATATATTTTTTTTAATGTTTGAGTAAAGATTAGAGGATGGAGGAAATTGTATTATATCTAATAATTTAGATACTACTTCTTGTTGAAGTGCAACTATCACATTTTGGTATTTGACAATATCATCTGTTATATTGTTAAGAGAACATTGCATTTCAATTTGTAAAAACCATGCTTCAGGGTTCTCAAACCAGAATTGTGGCAGTTTAATTAAAGTTTTTGTGGTCATTGGTAGGTATGTTTGATTAATGGTGTTAGTGTTTGTGGAAATTGTAGGATCAGTGTTGTCACTTGTGATATTTAAATTCGGATTAATTTCGCGACGAGGTGAGCGAGATCGAGTGGTAGGCATTTTAAGATTTTATAAATTAATTGGAAGGAAAGGATTTACAGATTTGAAATAACTTAGAAAAAAAAAATTGTTATCAAATTATTAAAAGGTGGATAAATGTTTTGAATGGATAAAAAATATTGTTGTGTTTAATATATGCATATATATTTTATTTATAGATAGGATGTATTTTAAACTTGCGATTGGACGTCTTTTGGATATTTTGCATCAATTTTGTAAGGGTTCACACGTATATATGAATGTGAAGATTTATTCGTTGATGATTTTTCATTCGTTATTTGATTGAAGATAATATGTTCATTCGTTGATGATTTTTCATTCGTTATTTGATTGAAGATAATATGTTCATACATGCAGTTTGTTGAGGATGAAATGATTATAGTTGATTGTTAAATTCTTTGTTGGATGGTTAATTGATTTTAGTTGATTGTTTGCAGGATCGCCAATTTGTAGTATATGTATTTCAATATCTACATACATATTTTTACTTATTCAAATTTATATTTCAATATTTTATTTTTTCATATTTCTCTAACATTTAATTCAAAATTAATAATTCAAAAATTGAAAATATTTGACAAACAAAAACTTAAAAACTATTTGATATTTATAAACATTATTTTAATTGAAATTTAAAGTAAAAATTAATATAGTGATGATGCTACACATATCAGAAGATTTGGATATAGACCAAACCATCAGCCTATCTCTCTTCCTGACCTCAAAGTTTTCATTCACAGTAAGAAATTAATTAATCAAAGCAACCAGCACGATTCGAAAGTACATAATGCAACCCTGCTTGACTCCTGTATTTGATTCAATTAGTAGTGAGATATTGCTGTTGTAGAAGATACGGCATTTATATCTTGCGAATGAGCGATGTTTACGGAATCCAGTTTGTTGTGTGCGCTATGATATTTCGAGTTTGCTTGAATGCAGTTGTGGATATCTTTCGTTAATATTTTAGAGTCTAAAATTTAGACTCTAAAGTTCATTGGAATTTAACTCATCGCTGTGCGCCGATATCATTGAAATTCTGCAAACTTTTGGTTGCTTGTTGGTGCGTCGATTAATGGTTCGGGCCATGAGGGCTGAAAGTGCCTGTACTCTCCCATCGCTGCTTAAGAGGATAACTTCAGGATCGTGATAACACTGTAAGTTTAACAAAGAGTGAGATCAACTTTTCAATAAGTATGCCCTATAACCATTTATGAGCAAAATAAAAAAATTATAAAAACGGCCTCAGTTTTGTACATCATACAAGGAAAGTCCATCGATCAAAAATTTCGTAACCGATAAATATGTCGTTCTAGGCCTTATCTCAGCCAATATGAAAATCCGTTACTGCTCGTGTTTTTACATCCTTCGACAATTGTTCATTGTGCTGTTGTTGTTGTTTTGTGCAATGCTTGTTGCGAAGGTATGTATAATATATTTTCCAATCTAAAAGTATCCTTGCACTGGATTTTTCCACACACTACATTACTTACATCTGGCAACTCTAACAATTACCTTTTCAGTTTTTCTTTAAAAGTTAGCCTTAAGCTCAAAAAAGCGGTACGCAAAGAAGTTCCTCATACCGGACAAAGAAGCATCAAATCGACGAGGTCAGAAGAACAAGAAGTTAAACTACGAAATGCCAAAACACGCTAAAATGTCAAGTTTTTTGTTATTTCTTTTTTGTTGTTGCGGCTTGTTTAAAAGTTCAAAACAGCATTGGCAACGAGTGACATACCGTTACGACTGACAATGAGTTTCAAACGAGATGACTCTTGGTCCTTTGAGCCAAACACAGGCATGAATGAGAGTACGAGTGTATCTTATTTAAACAGTAGTGTCGTAACGCATGAAAGACATCATTGCTATTACTGGCAGGTGGGCGTCATAGGGAGTGGGATCGAAGTAGCACTCTTGGTAGCTGCTCTTGGTGTTGTAAAAAATGATGATGATAACATTTGCATATTATGTTAATTGAACGATATAAATATGTCACAACCGTTCAAATTTCTTGAAAAGTGTGATTATGTCAGGGCATTTTCTTATACAACAAATGAAAAGTGGTAGGGCAGCATGATATGGTAATGGAATGGATATTTTGGTATATTCAAGTTCTTCTGTTTATTTTTATGACAAATTGCTATTCAGTGAAAATGTGTTCAATTCAAATACTAATTAATAGGAACACAAAGGTGAATCCTTTCAAAAGTTTCCTATAGTTTTCAAGAAAATAGTTTAAACTAAGGAAAGTAAATAAATATTAAAAAAGTTTGAGAGTGTCTCAATCGAAAGTGAACCTTATCTCTTAATTCAATTAGTAAAGGCTTGATAAAATCCTGAATTTAAACTTGCTAAATAAATGTAACTCCGATTTTTACTTTCAATTCCCTATTAATCGTTTCTTTTTTATTAAGTGAAGTTTATTACATTGGGCGTAATCTACTTTACATGAATTTTGAAACGCGTGTAAAAGTTTACATATGAAAATTTTTTAAGAAAATTAAAAAATTTTCTTAAATTTTTCTTAAGTTAACCAATTTTTGAAAGTTTTCCCCAAAGAAGTTTCCATCATGTTATTTTTCTTTTCCTATTTTTCCCATTTGAGATAAGTATGCAGCTTTGTTTCTACTTTTGAACTGCATATCGTCGCTCTCGGGTAGAATGGCCCTAACTCATTTTTTTTTAAATTCACTTTTTTGTCGATCCAAAAAAATTACCCTCAAATGCGTACAATTCAAAGCACATAACTTTTACAAAAATCGATAACATTTGAAAATCTTTAAGTTCCATATATGGAATACTCCCCTTTAGGCTCTGAGCATTGAAATAATGACGTAATATTTCAAACACATTGGACCCAATTCATTGGCCCTAACTCATTTTAAAAATTTCTTGCAACAAAAATCCCTAACTCAGACGCTAAACACAGTTGGGACGTGTGATATCGTCCAGATTTTTCCTATACGTTAATAGTGAGTACAAAATTAACACTGGAAAATTTATCGCAGCGAAATAGAGCAAATTCTATTTTTTGGTGCGATTTTACACAGAAGCTTAGTCGCACGTTCCAACTGTGTTTATCTCTTCAAGCTTGCAAATTGAGTTCATTGGAGTTTGCTTCTCTTTTAAGTTTATTTTTTTCTTTTTCATCCATCACTGTAAAATTTATTGGCATTTGTCTCGTCTTATTCAGAGTACCGATATTTGCGAAGAGTGCCATGAATTTTTCGTAATAAATAGTTTTGTATGTATATTTGAAAATCAAATTTCATCTTAAAGTAAGTATATTAACAGATTCGTGAAAATATGGATTCCGATAAGAAAAATAATTATAGTGAAGGACAAAAAGTGATTTTAAATAAAAGAATTGACAATAAAGTACAAAGAATGAAGGGATAGGAATATTATGGTTCATCAGGTAACTGCCCTTCTCAAAAGCCTTCAAGGCAACTTGGAGAGGCTTGCTCATCGCGTTTTTGTGAAAAAAGTGCTCTAAGAAATTGTTCCAAGAAATCGCCAATAAAACCAATAAAAGGACATAATAAAACAAAATATACTTTGAATAAAAGAGCTATATTTTGCTATCGCTCCATCACTATCTCTTTCTCAGAGTTCAATATACATATCTCCATGCCAAATTTCATCAAAATCATTGGTATTGTAAAGGTATTTCAAATGAAACGCGTATAAAAGTAACAAAAATACTTTTCGGTATTAAAAAACTGAACTGGAGAGAGCTATTTTTTGTCATCGCTCTCAAAAATTAAAATATTAGAATCACATCTGCCTTAACCCTGCTATCTCTATAGCTTTCTTGGGTTCAATCTATCTCTCTACCAAATTCCATCAAAATAGGTCTATTACTTAGTGTAGCATTGAAACATTTTTTCCTGTTAGGGGCGGTGCAACGCCCAATACACTTAGAGTTTTTATAAACCTTTTTAAAGGGTTCAATCTATCTCCAAAACAACAAAAAATAAAGCTTTTATGTTGTGTTATGGTTAAAAAGAGGTCTAAGTGTATTGCAACTGCCTCTATATTTATAGATTTATGAAAAAAGAACATTTGGCAAAGTTTCAGTTTTTGAACCTCGATATCTTGCTCATCGGACAAAACTGTAATACTTTTATCTGAGTCGTAATCAAATATACACCTTATTGAAGTTAGAAACATACCAAAGGACGTCGTGCCCCGGTTGTTATTAAAAATAATGTGGAATGTCTGACTATACCAAAAAGAAATTCGAAAAATATTTTTATGACTCACTCTGAAAACATACTCTGATGGATAAATCAAACCATAATAACCAAATTCAGCTAGACACCGATGAATTCAATAATTACCTCGAATCGTATCATACTCAGCACATAAATTGTTTTGTGGGGGTTGGTCGCATGAAAAACGCTTTGGAAATCATTTTCCGAATAAATGGCATACGATGAAAAAAAGAACACATAAACTCCAATAGAAAATTCCAATTTAATGATAACCAAAATTAGACAACAACAAAACAGCGAGAGGAGTTTGAATTTGAATTTACGGTGCTCCAGAGATGAAAACCAATTTGATTTGGAAAATCGAATTCAAATGAACATCGAAACAGAGACGAATAAATGAACGAATAGTGCAATGAAATTGTCAACCGAAAACCAACACGAACGATTGGGAATAAATAGATTTTTTCTAACCCCTTCCAGCGTTTGCGTGCAAACATTCGATGGTCGGTCACAGCTCAATGAAAATCAAAAAATCCAATAGACTGCTGCTCGTGGCGGTGGAGCTGGTTCCACCTATGCGAGAATTTAAGATCTAATCAAGTGGCAGCATAATCACAGCAACGTGTATGGACCAAACATGGACAGCAGGCATATGTGTTGTTGTTGAGGTTACCAGATGTTCAGAAATGATGAGCTAAAATATTTTGATATTAAAGGACTTCTTTGTTTCAGTTCAGTTTTAGCTGGCAACCTTTTTATCTAAGCGTGCATAAATGTGCATGTGTGTGTGTGTGTGTACATGGTTGCAAATGCATCAGCGCACACAACGCAACAACGTATCAATGGACAATCATAAAAATGAGAATTGATATCTTACAACGCGACGTAGGGTTTAATTGCCCAGCGCTGCTGTTGATTCCACACACCGATAGCAATGAAATGTCAACACAACTGTGAAAATGTGAAACAATTGTCCAGCAAGGAAGCAGGAGTACGAGGTAACATGGCAGTCGTCAGCAAAATTTAGTTTAAGTTGGGGTATTTGACCACTGACGGGGATCTACGTCATTGATGATGAGCAACGCCAAATCCTTGTTTTTAATCCAATCAAAGTCTGAATTGTGGTTGTTTTGCATTTGGATTTAAACTCTTTTTTGAAAGAACAACACTGGGTGGATATTTTATGACAGTTGTACAAACGACAGCATGTGGCTGGTGTGCTCAGTTGAAACGAGTTGTATATGGAATGAACTAAAACGCATTCAGTTGAAAATCTACTTGTCGCCGAATGAGTAAATTGTGAACCGCAACTAAATCCTCCCAAAGCGGTTGATTTGATGTTAGAAAAGAGTTAAAATAAAGTGACCCAATATTTGGCAATGTAGACTGAAGGATTTTTCTTTTTAACCAAAACTTTAAAATGATGTCCGGATTAGATATGCGGCAACTGTAAAAATCATTGCGTTGGCCCAGTAAAAAGTCATTTTCAATTATTTAGGAGTACATATTTAATAAAATGGTTCTAAGCCAGGGCCGTATCTAGGGAGGAGATGTTAGGGGATAGAATCCCTCCCCTCGAAATATTTTAACGGGCACTATATAGAAACGCTTTTGCAAAGAATAGACACTACGTAAAATTGATTTTGTGAGGAATACAACATACAAAAACGATTTTGTGAAAAGATCCGCCACAATTGTGTGAAAAAAATGTCATCAGATTTGGAAAATTATTTTAGATCAGCTGCAATAAATATTTGATAATTAGCGGTCTGTATTGGCTTATCTTCATGTTTTAGTGCAGTCAATATGTGGGATAAGCAAATTTACCTTGAAAAATTAAAATTTTGATTGTTATAAGAAGTTTTTGGTGTAGGACAAAGTTATGGCAGGACCTGCCTTTGATAAATCTTTCAGCGTGCGCATTTGAAGCCCTCGTAAACTGTAATGAAGAAGGTTTTCCAAATACTCATAAGCTTCTCAAAATTTTGCCAAATTTTCCCGTTACAACGTGTACTTCTGAAAGGAAATTAGGACAGATTGAGTGAGCTGGCACTTATGTCAGTACAGATATCGAAAGATTGAGAGTAACACAATAAAGTCGTAGACTTGTTAGCAGCGAAGAGCGCTCGAAGATTAAATTTTCTTTTGTAAAATCAATAATATAATATTTGCTTACATGTATTATATTTTCTTGATCCTTCATATTTCTTTTAGCTAAAGTAAAAGTAAAGCCCTCATATACAACTCATTTCAGTTCCTTTTTATTTCTTAAGATATTTTTAATAGTGTAATACCGGAGTTCCCAAAGTGTACGTGTAGTGCATCATCGCGGAAGAGGAGGTCCTGTTATTTTTCCTTCTCCTTCGAAACTTCTTATATTCAAAATACAAAAAATGAACGTGTCCGGGTACTCACGTCAGGCGGTATTCGGATATGAGAGTTCCGACTGATTCTGAGTTAGCACCCCTGAACATGAAAAAGCTTTCTCTGATCCGCCTTGGGGTCGCCCATCTGCTGTTAGAAGGCTATCCATTATATAAGGGACACCCTGTATATATGCCGCAACACGCTGTTCCAAGCTAAACTTGATACAACATTTACAGAAACGTTAAAAATTATGCAAAAGGCTTATGGGGATGATTGTTTAGCACGGGTAAAGATTTTCGAGTGACATAAGCAATTTTTAGAATGCAGACAATCGCTGAAGGACGAAGCCAAAAAGACCTGATAAGTTCCATAAAAAATCAAGACAATGTTCATTGTTTTCATCGAAAGCAAGGGCATCATACCCCGCGAATTCATCCCAACTGATAAAACAATTAATTGTTCATTTTATTTGGAAGTATTACACCGTTTGATGTCCCGAATTTATCTATTTCGACCAAATTACCGTGATCTTGATCGTTTTTGGCATGAAATCTGTGTGTTGAATCATTTACCTGATTCGCCTGATTTCACATCATGTGATTTCGAACTATTCTCCAAAAAAAAAAAATAGAAGAATGCGATTTCGATGACACTGGTACCATTCAAACAGTTTTAACACGCACCTTAAAAGCCATACCATAAAATGTGCTCAAGAGGGCATTTGAATCACTATTGAGTCGCTGTAAAAAAAAAATTCAATCAGCACTCTACTGCACGTAATATACAGGAGACCTTAAAGTTTGCTGAGGCTTCTTGGTGATATTTCGCTGTTTTTATGGTAATGAAATACCATCTCTATGCAGGTTAATGACCTGAAGTATATTCTTGAATTACAACGAAATGGCTCCGAGAACAAAATATTAACTGCTTCGAATTCAAAAATCTCAAATCTAAAAAATCTTCTGCTGACGTTTAGCTTCGAAATTGGATCCGACCGGTTTAATTTATACTGTTTTTAAAAATTTTAAAATTTTTGAGTTCACTGCAGCTTATGGAAAATTGAACGAAATAAACTCACCCCAATATGTAAAACTAAAATACACGGCAAATCCAAATGTATTTATTGTAAGTACCGGGCCATTGTGCAATCATAAAAAATCAGATGCAAAAATTTAGTTATTGTTGTTATTGCTGCGGGTGTTGACGTTGTCGTTGGTGTTATTAATTTATTTGCCTACCTATTAAATCCGTGGAGAATTGGAACCATGTGGCTTTGATAGGGTTGCCAAAAGCTGGTTTTGCTCTTTTATATTTCAGTTGAATGTGGCGTTGTATATATTTTATTGGCCAAATATTAACAAATACAACAGCAATTGTAGGATTTTGGTTCATGCATTCTCTGTCGAGATCATCATTAATAACCGTTTGCAAACAGATTAAGTTGCTAACAGAAACGTTGCAACGGTTTGGGTTTTAGACATTGTAGTCTTATAGATGGTTTAAAAACTTTGTAAATAAATATGAAATAAAAACATTTGCAAACAATATCAAAATTCCAAAAAGTTTGTATGTGAATGAGAAATTTAAAAAATTTAAAAAAAGAAAAAAAATAATAATAATAAAATTATTAGTGGCTATTGCAATATCGTCAAAATAACAAAGTGTTTGTTGAGTTTATAGTATTAATTGTATATTTAAAACTTGTAATGTAAACACCTTATACATACATTTTAGTTTGATCGAATATTCTTTTTAGTTTGTGTTTTATTGAAAAATTAAAAAATATTCATTCACTTCAAATAAATCAACGATAAAAGAATTATAACAAAATTGTAAATTATTCCAACAGTGTTTATTGAAAATTTTAAAAAGATCTGACGTGGCCAAAACTTTACATGCGGAATTGACTTCTTATTATTATCTTTATAATGTCGTCTTGTTTCCTTTATCTCCTCGCGGAGCATAGTGCCTCCATGAAACCTTTCCAACGGACATGATCAATAGCGAGTGCTTACAATTCTCTCCAATGTTTCCCCGAATTACGTATTTCCTGCTCTAACGAACATTTCCACAATGATGTAGGACAGTCGGGTTTACTGCTAACCTGAGAGTTCCAATCCAATGCTTACAAGCAGATTTCGGTTGAAGATTTTTACATCATTTGCCCAATCAAAGTATTTCCACTTTCTATTTATGTTTGATTTGAATGAAAATCGGCATCTGTTTAGCAATTCAACATTAGAAATGATCCTATGTCACCAAATTCTCAGAATTCGGAGAACAAAACTGAACACTTGAAAGTTCTGTTGCAGGGCTCTTGGTTGGTAAGCCAAGTTTCACAGTCGTATAAAGGATCTGGTTAACGCTTGACTTAAAAGTTTTGAGCTTCCTTGTCGTTGACAAATACGACGGCTGACAGACATTTCTAAGCTGAACAAAGGTACTTTTCACTTCATTGATTGAAGCAAGCATTGATTGGCAACGTTAGGCGTTATTACTCTGGCCAAGTAAACAAAGTTATTTACTTCCTCTATACTGGATTCGCCTCTCATGAACCTATTTCTGCGACTATTTGGCAGAATATATGTTTGTTTTATTTATTTATGTTAATTTTAAGACCTACTTGCTCCGAAGAAGATCTGACGGCAGTGAGTTTTTCTTGCATGTTGTAGTAAGTAATGACATTTGGGCTTAGTATAAATGTACTGAATCTTGACTTGGAATGTACTTTTTAGAGGGCGAATGTACTTCTTTTTTTTTTGTCATGAACACCAAAATTTATAAAAATTTTATTCGATCTTTTCTACGCATATTTCACTAAAAACTAACAAAAAATTTATATTGTAGAATTTAATAAAAAAAATGTAATGTATAAGAAATAGCCTAAATGAACCGATAATGTACAGAAAATGCGCAAAATATACTGAAAATGCGTCCATTGTACCAAATGTACTAAAAATATGGCTAATGTACTGACGCATTCATTGACTGAAAAAATTACTTCCCCGCGAGTCGTAGACGCTAACATCAGATTTTTTTTTTTCTTTTACGTGCACAAAAGAAATTTGACAAAGAAGTTGCAGAATAAATCTATTTTCCATTGTATTAAAAAGGACAGGGGCCGGCTTTGGAGAGGAGAAATATGCGTCATCCACATCGGTTTTAATTGTCATTTTAAAATTGGCCGTAATTGTTTTTTATTACTTACATACATATGTATGTACATAAGTACATAAAACTGAGTGTCCTAGTTTTTGACAAGTTGTGCATCTCATCGGATTCGGGATGTATTCTTCCACTTTAACTCTATCCCAGCCTATATTCACATGATCTGGGCGTCTTATGCGATCAAATGTGAGAATTGCAGCAGTAAATTTAATGACTTCGATGATTTTTTATTCTTTCAAACATTCAGTCAGCTCTTCGGTGGGAATGTCAATAATTTTTTTGGAATATATTCTACCTTGAGTTGAGATCAGTGTTTTGAGTAGTGAAATTTTAAGTGCCACAGTATCAATAAAATAAATTTTATGAAATTTATCAGCTACTTTACGATTTAATATTTTGATCATCAGATCACCAGATTTAAGTTCGATGACTTCTGAATTGTCCGGAGAGATATGTTTTAGGCCTTTTTCAATTTGAAAAACATTATATGATGCTATTGGTTATACAAGGACTGAATTTGAACAAAAAATCCATCATAAAATTCAAAAAATCTTTGGAACTACTGCTTCGATTTTAAAAATGAAACGCATCTTATAACAGTATTCTTCTTCAGATTAATTTTCCATATTTATATATATTTTGTTACTCTTTTTTAATAAAATTTTTGATTTTTTCCGGTACCCCTTCCATCAGCGATTTTGTGGCATTTCGGAGACCCTCTGTGTTGCTGCATACCAATTTCTCCTGAAACTTATCACATCACTGGCCACTCTGTTTGATGCCCTTATTTCCCTTTTGACCAAAGCCCAATATCTTACGATTGGCCTGAGTTCTGTACAATTCGGTGGATTTGCTTCTCGAGCACCAAAAGCCATCATTCGTTGTGTACCACACCAAGGCCGTTTTACTGCAAAGACAAAAGGCAAAGACAAAAAGTCGAACCAAGGGAAAGTGGAAGCCCCATACTTACTTGAGAATGGCTTAAGTCTCTTCTCCAAGCATTCTGTGATGTAAATATCCGAGTTCACTGTGTCTGTTGTTACAAAAACTGACTCCATTCGCCACAACTGCAGATAGCTTGCCAAACAAGGAATTTTCGAGGAAATTTCGATCCCTTTTTTGAAGTAAAATTTTCACCCACATTTTCTCGGGAGCCTGCAATGTAAAACTCCAGGCCAGACAGCTGTGAAAACTCAGCCAACACACATGTTTTGTCATCCATGATACAGCAATTGAATTTTTCACAAAAATTCCTTTTGTAATTTTTTGGAGCGCTGCTTGGCCTCAATTGTTTTCGTGACATTCTTGTCTGGAACTTTTTGTACTTTGAAAGTCTTAAGACCAACTTCCTTTTTGGCTTTGCGTACAAAAAAACTCGGAACAATTTACTTTTTAGCCACTTTTTTGCCTGAAACGTTGGAATTCTTCTACAGCATGGCACGGATTTCCTTTGATTTTGCCTGGTCACGGACCCCTTGTTTTCTCTCTAAATCTGACTTTAGAGTGACGACGCATTCTTCCTTAAACTTTTTCAGTACTCTTGATACAGTTTTTGGAGTAGTTTTCCACTCCCGAGCAATTCTTTTATAGCTCCAAGTGCGTGAGTTTGTGAAGTATTCACAATGAGTGTGAGCACTTTTAATTCGTTTGCCATTTTTAAACTAGTAAACTGCACGATACTTTCTGACATTCATTTCAAAGCTAATTACGTTTAAATTTTTAAATTTGAATGATTTTTAAAAAAGATATCGCGAAAAATGTAGTAGACAATTTTTTCGAACGCAGTCCTTAGAGCCATTTACTTGTATTGCTGTTGCTGTAATTGTTAAAAATCTTGGGATGTGGTCTTCATTGCATTCGTGAAGGGAGAGTTGTACAAAATGAAATGAAATTATTATATTTTTCTTTGACAACAATTTCACAGCATGTTGATTCTTTTTATTTATTGTACATATATAAAATATATTTTCGAAGTATTTTTTAAACTCCTCGTGGTACCGCAAGGAACCAGCCACTTCAAAAAAATGTTTAACGTATTTAACGTACAATTTTTAAGTTTCGCGGTACACAAGTATGTTCTCAGATCCAAGCGCCGAAGATCAGTTTGATTGTCACATTTTATTTATTTCGTGTGTCACGTGTTTGTTTAAGTTGAGTGATGGCACCTCGCCAGAAGGCATTTTTATGAAATTACGCATTTTGAAAGTATAAGTTTGTCGGTAAATTTTTTGATTCTGAACCCGAAAAAATAATATTCGTAATAGCTATTATGTCCAGATACTAATGTGAGTGTGCAAAATAAAAAAAATATTTGTTTTTAGTAAAATTTTTTAAAAAATTGGTCCTTGTAGGGACCAACAAGATTGTATTATTGAGTGCCTTCAATTTTTTCTATAATTTCCCCGACTCACGTATTTCCTGCTCTAGTTAACATTTCCACGATGATCTAGGACTGCCGCGTTTTCTGCTACCCTGTGGATTCCACTCCAATGCTTGCCGGAAAACTTCAATTGGTGATTTCCGCAACGTGTGTGTAATCCATTCCCACCTTCGTCTTTTGATTTAAATAGAATTCGGCTTTTGACAACCTCAAAAGGGTCAGAAAGTTTCCCGTCATGGTCTTTGTTATCTCCGCCAGTGAAGATGGGTACGAGGCTAGTCGTTGTGGTCTTCCCGCAGGGAGAGGCATATGGAGAGCGCTTAAGAATGGAGTTGAACGGTTGATAGCCTCCGAATAATTTTCTTTCCAACGGATTAGCTCGGCGTTTGTAGTCGTTAATGCCCTCCTGTTTTTGGTGTTTTACTGTCCGATTTTGTTTGAATTTGTTGCCTGCCATCTTGTGTATTATTTCGTAAACCGTACGAAGGTCTTTGATCTAGGTTGTCATTTTTGCAGGAAGCTTTTATTTCCTTATTCAGGGTGTTGTATATCTGTGCGACATCTTGCCTCTGGTCTCTTGTTTGCGCTTCATCACTAGTGCCTTTTGTAGCTCTCCTTTTCTCGATGGTATTCCAGGTAGCATCGCTCATTCAGGGTTTTCTGTTCCGTGTGGTAAATTCAAGTATAGACTCAGTAGCTGTTGTAAAAAACGACTTGATTCTTTGCCATTTGTATTCGATTGAACTCCAAGAGATAGTGTCGATGAGCCTTTCCTCTTCGTCGATGAACTTTTCCCGAAGACAGGTTCCCTCGAGTTTATATAGAGCGAACTTTCTGGATGTTGCACAGTCGAAGGGAATCCACTAGAAAGTGGTGATCGAAGTCTTGTGACACTTTTCTGTATTTCTTCAATATATTTAACAAAATAAAATGAAAAAAATCTTCTCTTGCAAAATGGATTTTGTAGTTCGGAGTCCTGGTGGTTCCACCAGGGGCCAGCCAGGTAATTTGTACCTAGGGGGCGTGTCTGTCACCTATAAAAAAAATTATGGAACAAAAGTTGTCCAGAATCGCAGAATCTAAAACATATATTTTTTTCGGCTCAAAAAAAAAGTCAGGCTTTTAAGGATTAAGGCCAAGTCTTTCAAAAACCGAATAGCGGATTTAAAGGTTTTCACTTAATTGAGTTCAAAAATCAACTAATATTGACTTAAAAAAAATGTTCACATAAAATTTGAAGAATTGATTGTATTTTACTTACCATTTATTTATATAACATTTTTGTTAAGACCAAAATATTTTTGAAGGCATTAACTAAAATTTTGATATTAAAAATATTACAAATAAAAATCGGTATATAAAAAGGTCTAAGTCAAAAAAAAAAAAATGGTAAGTGATAATGACAGTTTCAACCCAAATTAACGCAAGGACCATTTTGAGTAATATTTGTTTTCGTCTCATAAAAGATCCAATTTTTTTTAACCTGAACTCGAAAAAAAACTCATTTGAACAAAAAAAAAAAATATTTCACTAACTCCACCCAATTTTGGATTAGCCACTGACCATTGAACCACTTGACACGTTTTGTGCTATATGGAAATTTAATTTCTTTATTTGGGTAAAATATCGTGTATTTTAGTTTGCTGTTTAATCCTAAAGAAAGATGTACAAAGTGTCTATACTAATTGTTGTTTTATATTGCTTGTTGTTAGTTAAACAGAGATATGTCTTCTCATCTTTGCGTTATACAAATATCAAATGTGCATCGTATAATAAGTCAATAGGAGAATTTTTGAAATGTGATCTCAAAGTCTTAGGTCGTAATAAAATCTCTTTAAATTATTACATAAAATTATACATATTTCCGATTGACCAGATAATTGTATGAAACATAATTTATAATTAATTTATACTCCTTTTAACAATATCAGTGTGTGTGTTTATTTTTAGATGAATGTCGGTCTTTATAAAAAAACTAATGGTTATCGTCCATTTTTGTATAATATTACTTTTGACTACTGCAAATTCATGGAAAACCGAAAAAGGATACCTTTTATTAATGTTCTTTTCACAGAGTCTTCGATGTAGGAATTATTATAAAAGAAACCGAGCCATGACAGTTAGATACCAATGTTCCTTTAAGTTTTATTAAATTGTACTTTTATCCAGATTTTCTAAGAATAATTTTCAATATATATAACCCATTATTTAAACAAATTTCATTCTAGCACTACATTATGGTTATTTAATGTTTAAATATTTGGCGCTTCCCGCTGGTGAGTAAATGATAATTTCAAGAGCTGGTACCAACAAATTTTGGGCTGGAGAAATGACATCGTATTTTTCTATAAGTGAAGATTTATAAAGAAAAACGTTATTGTAATATATAAAATGTAACAATCAATGTATCGTTTCATAAATTTTCCACTATACCCTTATCACAAATATTAATCGGTATATCAAATATCAAAAAATATGCAGTTCTCGTCTAAGGCAATACAGAGTCCGCACCAAACCATAGCACAACTAGTTTTTCGGTGTTTTTAAGGACTTACAACAAATATTAAAAATTTATTTTCATGGTATATATTCTGAAAGCTAAGGAAATAAATAATTTGTAAAAAATTTGTTAAAAAAATTAATGCATTTTTGATTTAAACCAAAAACCTTAATTTTAAAGTGCGACAAAACGATAGCACAAAATTTTTGTAACTTAAATTCGTTCTGTTTTAAAAAAATAAAAGTAAAACATTATTTTAATAATGAGTGGATCCTCCTTTATTCTCTACCACTTCAGTCATTCGCTTTTGTAAGGATTTAAATAGCTTTTTAACGTATTTTCGAAGAAGAGCCTCCCAGTGGGCTAATATGCTGTTTTTGAGCTCGTGGACGGACTCATACTGCCGGTTTTCTACATACACCTGTCGACCTAAACAACCGCAGCAGTTTTCAACAATATTTAGGTCAGGAGAACGAGCTAGCCATCCTAGAGGATTCCAGTTGTTGTCCCGGAAAAACTTTTTTACTATTTTTGCTGTATGGAAAACCGCATTATCCTGCTGAAATATCATGGTATCACTGGCTAATGGCTGCCTACGAAGAACTACTTCATTGCCGATTAAGTTTAAGTAGTCCACGCTTTACAAACTTTATTTCGGTTTTTTCTTGAAATCCGATTCCAGTCCACATCCTGAAAGTTTCAATATATGGGCTGGAATCGGAAAACCCAGGACCACGCAAAGACCACTGTTTTTATCTCATAAAAGTTCAAATTTTTTTTGACAATTTTTTTTAACCTTAACTCAAAAAAGGTAAGTTCATATATTTTGCTACATTTTACTAAATACCTACATAAGTGTTAACACTGATGTGTTTTATGTACCACATGAGTCGCAATTGTCACACCTGAGCAGACTCCCCCTTCTTTTTTGTGAGATTTGGTGTGATTTTGCCGGATTTTGCCCCTATTTTGACTTACGTAATTTGTAGACGGCACCAAACGACAATATTATACCCGGTTTTCATAGTCTTAAAATTATTAATAACCATCGGCATTTTCGAAAAAAATACGGTTTTTTATTGAAAGTTTTATATTAACATTATTCGTTCAAATCTGAAAACCACATGTTTAGCTAAAATAATTTATTTTTTTCATCACGAAGTAATAAGAACCTGTGAAAATTATGGTAATTTTTATTGTAAAAATAAAAAACAACCAATTGCTCTTTTAAAAATTACGTTAAATTCACTTATGTCTTTTTCAGTTTAAAAAAATTATGCCCTAATTTGGTCGCATTTTGAGCTCAATACTCCTCTGTGCTTTGCTACCTGAAAAAAAAACTTCGCGCTTGGGGAAAACACCACATCTCGCTCTTCTCGGCACCACCTACTTAGACTTAAAGCATGAGACTTTATGGGCAATTCATAATTGTTTTTGGCGATTTTGTTATTTGTTTCTTAAAAATCATTTCCATAAAGTGCAAGCCATAACATTAGCAAGATGATAATCTTACATTTTTTCTCTTCCCAAAATTTTAACTCTTGACAATGTCTTTACAAATAGCCATTAAGCTCGAACGTGTAACCCAAAAGTGTAGTCATCATCTACAACGGTGACATCAGTAACCGTCCATTAAGTCGCTCAAATGCACAAAAAATCACATTTTCTGTAATTGCAAATGTAACAAAATACAAAACCAGTAATAACTTCACTAACCGCACAACGGCTACATGTTCATCTTCCATTAATGTGTAATTGCCACAAAAGGCCAAAAACCGAATCCATACTCGTAACGAAATAGAAATAACTACAAGAAAGGGAAAATAATAAAAATACTTAGACTTTTCCATACTTTGCAATCATCATCATCTGTTGTCCCCAAAAGGATATGTGACCTCCCACCACCACCCTGCCCGCCCGAAAGTATAACAACAACATTATGTCTACTTTATAACGTGGATAAACTATAAGAAACGGAAATCACATCCATATTGCAGTGGTGTGCGACTAAGATATCTCGGACGCAATAAAATAGAAGGCATATCACTATACAATAGAAGTTATAGGTCCACAATGGGCAAATGTTGCGTTCGTTGATGACATTTGGCGCTAACGTTGGTGGTCAGCTACAAAGTTTCATGACCATTTGTACGGGGAAGCAATTCGAAAAAGATGCTCATAAACAACTGCACTTAATCGCAGGTTGCATGGGACGTGTACGAGAAATGACAAAAGCGTGCAAGGATGAACTGTCGTGTTTAGCCAATAGTTATTTCTTGTTGCGTTTAAACTGGAAACCAACCAATATATTAGTAGATCTACAGAATTACTTCTTTTGTCCTTACAAACGTAATTTTCGTCTTGCAATTCTCAAAGTATTTACTCAACTATGTAGCTACAAGCTGACTAAAAGTTACTGCCAGAAAATAATCATTCTTGATCCCGAACGGGATTTTTCCAGACTAACTAACTAACTACGCTTATTCAAAATATTATGTTTTTTTGACTAATTGCTGAAACATCAGTTAGATCAGATATAAAACATGGACCTAAGAAGCTATGTTTGCCAAAACGTATCCTTATCCTTGTTGTATGCGAAGAGAAGTTGAGTACATATCAGGTGGGTAAACTTTTGGAGGAAGGCATCATACGTTCAAAATGCCATACAATTCTACAATCTGGATAATACCTGAAGAATCAAAACCCAGTGGTGAAAAACAGTTAGACTAAAAGTGACTCAACTCCGTCACAATACGATTCCAAACATAAACTCGACCCATGTTATGCTTAGGACAAGTCGAAAAAACGGAGGTTATACTTAGGGTGGTCAGACATACTGATTGTATCAGTACTGATTTTTGAAGATTTTGAAATCAGTACGCAAATGTACGCGAAATTTCGGCAAAAGACGCTAATGTCAGTGCAACGAACTGCTGCGTACCGCACAGTCTCCGAAGCGGCTGTGCAAGTAATAAGCGGGGTTATCCCCATTGACTTGCTAGCCAGCGAACGTAAAATGGTCTCTAAATGGCAGGACAGATATCGATCGGAAGTCAGCGGCAGGTGGATAAAAAGTCTAATCCCTTGCATAAGAAGATGGTTTGAGAGAGACTTTGGAGAGGTAAATTATTACCTTACTCAGTTTTTATCGGGCCATTCCAAAAGAGTCTACACCGTATGGAGATGCTGACGAAGATAACGCAGAGAACACCTTCTTCAACTGTCGATGGGACAACGAGCGCGCATCCTTACAGGAATCAGTTGGCCACTGCTCCGCTGACAACGTGATCGAAAGGATGCTGCTGAGTGAGAAGAAAACTGGAATGCAGTTGCAGATTTTACTGAGGACGTTCTCAGAAAAAAGAAGTGGGACCTTAACGCAGATATATGATTTGAAAACAAATCATGGGCCCTAACCCCGAAGCAATGCTAACGCTGTCCCAGGGTTGATGGAGGCCTGAAAAAGCATGGTGAGTTTTAGTGAATTGATACACTCTGAAGATTATGACGGTAATTTTATTGTCACGAAACAAAAAACATAAACTCGCCCCTTGGAAAATGAGGCTTCATTTTGGCTAAAGAATGCCTTCGCAGTTTTTTAAAGAATCAGCGATGGCGCACTTAAAGTATATATTGCGAAAATGTATTACTTTAAAATTAACGATATATTCATGCGACTATGGTAGTACCACAGCAAACCATCTATCAAATATTTTTTTTTAACTTCTTTTCTTTTTATTGAATCTTCTCTTTAGAGACTAACAATAAGTTTTAAAATCTTATACTAATTAACATTATTATACAATGGGTGGCCATATTATTAGGGTCAGTACTCAAATTTTTGGATTTTCGAGTTTAACCGAATTGTTGGAGCATGTAAATTAGTTTTCGTAAAGTTTTTTACTTCCCTTTTGCAGCTGGTACTATTCATTGTTGTTTTTGATAAGCGGTAATGTTAGTATATATGAGCGTCATATTTTAAATAGGCGCGGTTAAGTGAGTTTACTTCTCATTTGGTACAACTTGCTGTTGTAGTGCAGTCGTTTAAAGTTTGAATATAAACCATTTTTCGCAAGTTTTTCCTGTCCGAAATATTCAAAATGTAAATAATGTTTCTTATTTAATTAGTTTTACTAAGATTCATGAATTAATTTATAATTGGACAATGATACTGAGGTATAACCTCAAAATTGCTTAATTTTAGAATGGGCCAGTCTTCAGACACGTTTCCAAGAAAATGTAGAGAAATACAGACGTTAATTTGTCACTCTACACATTCCCAGATAGACATAGCAATGTTTGAAGGTGTTTCAAGGTCGGTTGTTAGCCGTATTAAAAAAAAAATAGGTCAGAACGAGCCACTTGACGCAAACTACGTAAGAGAATGTGGCAGAAAAAGAGTCACCACACCTCGTACCGACCATAAAAATAAGAACATCTGCTTCTTAAATCGTAGGAAAAGTGTTGCTCTTCTGACTACGAAGATAAACGCCGGGGAATTCACGTCTCCAAACAGATTGTCCGGTGGCGTTTGGCAAAAGAGGACCTGACCGCTCCTCAGCCTATCACAAAACCGGGCCTGACTAAAGCCATGAAGAAGAAGCGACTGTTATGACGCAAACAACACTTGAATAAGGCTGTTGTGGATTGGAATCGAGTATATGCTACATTTTAAAATAGTTTAGTTCACGAATAACAATTTTTTTTTATTTTAATCGTGCTTTACAGACATGCTTCTCTGACGAGTCAACATTCCAAATTTTGGTTGACAAGAGTAAGTTTGTCCGTTGATACCCTGGTGAGCAGTTCCACCCCGACTGCTTTCTAGAGAGGATTGAACACCCAACTAGTGTCATGATGTGATCTGTGATCTCAGCCAAAGGCATGGGACGTCTACACATCGTGAAAGGAACCATGAGGCAGCACCAGTACAAGCGAGTACTTGATACCTGCCTTTTGCCACAGCTCGAGGAATGGTTCCCTGGTGACCATCGTACGTTTTTATGAACGATTCGGTATCTAACTACAAAGCCAGAAGTGCTACTGTATTTCTAGCTGACAAAAACATATGCGTTTTGCCTTGGCGGCGAATTCACCTGACTTGAAGCTCATAGAGAACATGTGGAAAAACTACGTACGGGCGATCGCGAAAGGATTGATTACCACCACGCAGAAATTGATTGAAACACTCATCAGAGAATGACATCACAACACCGAACTCCTACAACATCCAAAAAAATTTATACAGAGCATGCCCCGAAGCATATAAGCCATAATTGTAGCTAAGGGTGGTATCACCAAATATTAATGTTGTTTGCATAAAATGTTCTAAGGATATAAATATTACCTTTACGAAAAAATAAATGAGTGTACAATACGTATTATGTTGTTTTTATTATCTAAATAGAATATTATAATAAAACAAAATACTAATTAAGTCTAGTACCAATTATTTGCTCAAAGAAATCATTTAAACTAGAAAATACAAAAATTTGAGTACTATCCCTAATAATTTAGTATAGTGGTGGTAGCCGAGACAAACTAGGTCTCTTGTTGCTGCACTCTCCAATTCATCGGACAGCGGCTGAGATGAACTAGGTCTCGTTTACGCGTCCTCATCGGAAGAGGAGCTGGCTGCGATGACCACATTGGAGGTACTAAGAGCTTCCAGGGCATTCTTGGGGTGGTAGCCGAGACGAACTAGGTCTCTTGTTGCTGCACTCTCCAATTCATCGGACAGCGGCTGAGACGAACTAGGTCTCGTGCACACGTCCTCATCGGAAGAGGAGCTGGCTGCGATGAGTTGCCGAGGTCGGATTGTATTGGAGGACTGTGCTCGCGACGAACTAGGTCCCGGTATAGAGTCCTCATCTGCTTCACGATGATTGCACGATGACGTTAGAGCTAATAAGTTCGGTTCGGTGCTGTGCAGTATGCACAACTTCCATAGAAGGACGATCCTTTCTTTTCAGTCTGGAGTGATTCTCTAAGTTTATTAAATTACGAGCCAATGGGTTAGGATGATGCATCAACCTTATGGCGTAAGTTTGTTGAATTTTATTTATTTCATCTTTTACCAATGGGATGCATAGATCTCGGCGAATATTTTCATTCCTTATGTACCATGGTTCACCTGTAATTATTCTTTATATTTTGGACTGAGCCCTTTGAATTAGTTCTACATATGTTTGAAGAGCTGGCGTTACCACAAAGTTGGACACCATATAACCAAATTGGCTTTAAAATTGTTTTGTATAAAAGGATTTTATATTCAAGCTTCAAAGGGGAATGATGATTAATTAGCCAGTGAAAACTGGAGGTTTTAAACTTTAACTGAGTTATTTTGGCTTCAATATGCCTACGCCATGTAAGTCGTCGATCTAATTGAATACCTAGATACCTAGATGTGTCACTGAGTGGGACTTTAGTATTATTTAGAACAATTGGAGGGCATTCACCACGCCTAAGGGTAAAAGTAACTTGCTTTCATTTTTGCTCATTTATTTTTATGCGCCATATCGACAACCATTCTTCTATTGATTTTAAATGAAGTTGGAGCTTTCGAGAAGCTTCTAATGCGCAACGGTTACAACTTTAAACTGCAGTATCATCTGCGAATGTTGAGATGGTCGTGTTAGCATTAATTGGTAAGTCTGAGGTATACAATACATATAGAAACGGTCCTAGTACGCTACCTTGAGGGACACCTGCTCTTATATTGAAGTGAGTAGAAATAAAATCTCTGTGTTTTATTTTAAAGAGCCTGCTTTCGAGGTAAGAAGTAAATGTTTTGTGAACATTGAGAGTCAATAAGTGTTTAATTTTATTGATAAGGCCTTCATGCCATACTTTATCGAACGACATCGAGAAATATTGCTGTGCAGTATTCACTGCATAAGCCTTTCTTATTTCATTTGTGATCCTATTAACCTGTTCGATTGTGCCGTGTTGTTTTCGGAAACCGAATTGGTGAGGCGGAAATAAATTGTTATAGGTAACATAAGGAATTAATTTTGCTAGAATTAATTTCTCAAATAATTTTGACAAGCAAGGTAAAAGACTTATGGGTCTGTACGATCTCTCCCAAGTTTTGGTATCTTGGTTATCTATCAAATATTGAAACTATTTGCTCCAAAAGCAGAAGTGGAACATTTAGAAAACATCATAATGCCTGAGAGAATACAGGCTGACCCAAAAAGGATCACTGCAATCGAACAAATTTGGAGACAGGCATGCAACTGATGTCATTCCACAAGTTGAAGCTCCAATCAATATTATTAGGAACCAAATAACAATAATAGAGACTGCATCCTGGGTGTTAAAAAGATGATAAAGGAATACCAATCTTAAACACTGAAAATCTTTCTTCCTGTTTAAAGAAGGCAAATATGTTGCGTAATTCTTAAAAAATTTCGGGTACAGAGTGTTCAAATATAGAACTTTTCCCGGAAATACACGACAAATTGTAAATGTGGCTTCAAGTAGATAAATCGAATTAAAAGGAGAGAACTAATCATTTCAACACTGTTACCCTAGAAGTCTTTTATATTCTTTCGTTCTTTTCCTTTTGGACCTTCGGATAATAAGTTAGCTGCAAAAAAAAAAAAAAAAATTTGACTGTGCAGACTGTCATGTTAAGATAGCAGTGGTATTGAGAATTTTTAAAATTTTTAAGCATACAAAAAATATTTTTGTGTTACGTGTTTAAAATAACCTTATTTCTTTATATTAAGCTTTTTAGTACATAAATTTCATAGGCAGTAATTTCAAAAGCACAAAACTCACACCCACACACAAATAAGTTCAACATCTGGAAGAACATTGATTCACTTGCTGGCCATAAAATAAAACATAAGTTTATCATAAAATAATTAATTAATGTCTGTGTGTCTTTCAGCTATATATCTTAGGCGTATGTATGTATGTATTTGCGTATCTGTATATCAGCAAAATTACTAAAATCTTTCACCATATTGACTGAATAGTATTGCAATAAACAACAACAATGAAGTACACTTCTGGTTGATGATGATATTCTCTCTCTTCCTACTCTGAACTGGGCCAATCAAACACTTGCAAAATTGCCACAAAATTTCCGAATGCATCCATCGGAAACATAAAGTGGCGCCAACTGTTATCTTTCGGATGCACATATTCATTCATTGCACATAAATTGTCCATGTAAAAGCTTCCTCGATTTGCATTCACATCTAGTGCATACAAACTCATATATGCATATTTGTATACATACTGGAATGCACCCAGTAGACTATGGTTGCAAATTGAAACTGCATGCTTGTGAAATATAAAGTGTTATGAGCATAGTAATCTAAGTCATTCGACGTATAGACAGATTATCACTATCACCTTACGCAAATCCCCAGACATAGGGAGTTTTTATAAAAATTTTGCGGTATGACCATTAGTTCCTTTTTAAAAAATTGTTTTCTGGCATGTTTTCGATAGGGTTGATAGGGTATATGCATCAACTCATCTGCAAAATATGGCAAGCAGAAAGCATGCCCGACAATTGGAATCTCAGTGTGCTTTGTCCTGAACTAAAGAAAGGTGACCCGACAATCTGCGCCAACTACCGAGGCATCAGTCTTCTTGCCATTTCAGACAAGGTCCTGTCGATCGTACTATGTGAAAGACGATCGCCAACACACTGATTGGGTCTTATTAGTGCGGCTTTAGACTTGGTAAGTCCACCATCGACCAGATCTTCACAATACGTCAAATTCTCGAAAATACCCACGAAAAACAGATCGATTCCCAACATCTCTTTATCGATTACAAAGCAGCTTTGGATAGCCCGATACAAGATTGCCTGCACACGCACATGTCTGAGTTCGGTATACCTGCGAAGCTAGTGTAGCTTTGCAGAATAACGTTGAGCAACACATCCAGCTCCGTCAGGATACGAAAGGACCTCTCCGAACCATTTGATACCTGACGAGATTTCAGACAAAGTGATCCACTATCCTACAGTGTCCAGATCCTTGCATATGCCGATGATATTGATATCATTGGACGTTGTAAGCGAGATGTTACTGCTGCGTTTTCTGCTATCAAAAAAGAGTCAGCGAAGGTGGGTTTGACGGTGCACGAGGGCAAAGCAAAGTATATGCTGCCCACAAACAGGGAGATGCTGTGGATACGATCGTACGTTACTGCGGACAGCTATACTTTCGAAGCAGTCAAGAAATTCACCTATCTTGGCAACGCCGTGAACACTCAAAACGATATCAGCCTGGAGATAAACCGAAGCCTCACTCTTGCTAATAGGTATTACTATGGTCTCAGGAAACAATTAAGTAGCAGAGATCTCTCTCGCCCGACTAAACTGACACTCTACAAGACGCTCATCCTCTACGGCGCAGAAGCATCGGTTGTGTCGCAGACTGATGCAGCCGCGCTTGGGGTGATTGAGAGAAGAACTCGTAAGATCTTCGGTTCTATTCGTGTCGGCGACAACTACCGTATTCGAATAAACCACGAACTGCACGAGCTCTACGCTGACATTGACATAGTCAAGCACATCACTATCCAACGTCTGCGCTGGCTTGGACGTGTTCTGCGTATGGACGAAGAAGCTCCGGCGAAAAAGGTGTTTGATGTCGAAGCTCTGGGCGACGACGAAGAAGAAGACCATGCCTTCGATGGGACGACCAGGCTGAGGAAACTCTTTCCATACTTGTTGTGACTGATTGGAAAAGGCACGTGCCACCGAAGTAAGTAAGTAGTACCAAATGCATCGTGCATGCAAATTTGTTGATACACAGATTCTTGTCAGGTAGCCACCCGAATATTATTAGAAGAATTAATCTCTGCCATTTCCAAAAAACAAAAAAACACAGTTTCATACGTTGTGGAACGCGGTGACTTCCATTTAAATGTTCTAAAATATGTCCATATTGCTGCAAGATTTCTGCTTTTGGGATACTGTATTACTCCAACGCCTTTTTATTTCCTTTCGTGATAGTAAACGACCTCTTATATGTTAATACTGCTGTGATGTCTTTCATCTTCCTGGATGGGCCGTAGTAAACTGTTCTTTGACGTTATGATGCAAATATTATGGCATCCACACTGTTCATAAATGCCGAATCCGATGGTGGAGATACTCTAGGCCCTCTTATTTTGCTCAAGACCATCTTGTTGGCCTTATCTTAGGAGAATCGATATCTACGTCTTTTTGTAAATTATTGTAACAAAAGCCTTAAGTCGCCCGCATATCCCACTTAAATTACTTGTGATGCTTTTAAGAGTATACGCGATATCTGTTCAAAGTGCGGTAGGTTTGCACGCAGGATTCGACTGGTCAAAACGCTTACTCCTAAGAAAATTAATATCTTCCAAATAGTGTTCCAATCTAATTGTATAAATTAAGAATTAGAGGTCTGTAAGAGTGCACTCGAAACGACCATCAAGCCACTCGCCACGTGAGTGCTGCATTTACAAATAAATGGCAAATAAAATGTTTCACAAGTTCAAGCACTCGAAGTTTATTGCATTCGGAAGCTTATATGATGAGCACTAATGCAGACCTATATTAAGAATTCAGTCTTACGTACATCTTGATATCGATTTGAAAAGATCTATTAACTTCCTAATTCTCTAAAGTCGATTAAATCAAATCAAATGCAACAGTTATGCTGCCTTTATTCTATTTTCTGTTGGGGTACTAAATCATATGCATCTGCAAGGACATTCAATCTTTCCTTATTGACTGCCGGTTTAACTATTACTTAACAATTGCCTCCTTTATTGTTCCGTTTTTCGTTATACTCTGGTTCAGAAAATTTAGGAAGAAGTGCATAGAACACATGAATGAGAAAAAGCGGGAAAACTCGACAGAATGCAATTCACAATGAATTTATTAATCCGAAAATTTCTTTAAGTTGTGTAATTGTTTTGTTTTATAAAAAAACAAAACAATCAAATTTCTCAAAACAAAAAAAAATAAGTCGATCCCTGGAAACAAACCAATGGAAAAAAAAGAAAATAAATCAAGTGAAATCAGAACAAACGTATAATTCAAAAAAACTGAATGATATTTCAGTTATTAAACATAATTTAACAAAAGCGGGAATGGCGCGAGGTTCAGTAAATGATTGAAATCTTAAGCCACAGAGAATCAGGAAATATGTATATCAGTAACAGAAAAAAAATATTCGAATATATTTATATGATAGATAAGAAAATCAGAATGTCTCATGTACATATGTATGTATGTACAGTGGCGAAAACATGTGGATACATGTTGATCACATTTGAATTTGAATTTTGAACCCTTAAAAATACAGCAATCTCGACCAGATTGTTTTTGTTAAATTCTTTATTAATCTCAAAAGTAAAAAATATAAGAACATCCTTCAAATTTGAAAGCAAAACATTACTTTGTAGTCATATAATGAAAAAACTCAATGGTATTCACTTCTGCACGTTCAAAAATTAAATGTTCAAAATAATATTTTTAATATTTAGTCCAAAAGCCCTTGGCTTTAATGACATTGTTGACTCGTCTGGGCCTGATTTCAACCAGTTTATCGATGAGTTAGTGCGAAATACTGGCCCACTTAGTTTAAACTTGGGACCAAAGCTCGTCTAAGTTCTGTCGTGGATTATAGTACCGTGCCGGTCGATTTTTTAATAAAAACCATAAATTTTAGATGAAGCTTAAAACTTGGCTATTGTTTGCTAAGCCAACAAGCCAATTTTTAGCAAATTTAGCGGTGTGCTTAGTGTCCATCCTTCATAACTTCATCCTCTGGGTAGACACTTTCGTCCACAAAGTCTGGTAAATTCAACTCCAAAATACGAAAATAATTTTTGGCTATCTGCTAGGCATTTCACTAAGTGAAGCAGCCCCACACACCATCAACTTACTTCCTCCATGCTTCATTGTTTCTTTCACTTAGTGCTTTTGCAATGTTTCATATGGGGGGTACAAGTAGCTCCCATCTTGGGAACTGCAACTATGTTTAGGTCTTAAAATATTTTTGCATTATATGTATAATATAATTATTTTTGTATGTTCTTACTCTACTCCACAGACGTCACACAGCCTGCAATGAAGATCAATATGCTAAAGAATTCCAAGCCATGGGTTTACTTCAAATGCACTTGTTATTGTTATTTATTTCCACCTGTGCCGGATTTCACCATGTTCTTAAAGTCATAATGAAGTGAGAAATATTTGTTAACTTTACTTTACAGTCCATACATGTTAGTTTAGGTCAGCTATTTAGTTTAATTATCAAATCTGGTTGGTTCAACGAGAGGGTATAGTCAGACACCCTTTGGTATCACAATGGATCACATTTGGTCTAAATGAGTCGGTTTTAACTGACTGCCACTCCAACCTATTTTACAATCCTGCACTGATTTTCACCTCTTTATTCAATCTATTTTTCCTCATTGTATATCATGTTAGATCAAACAATTCCAAATATATTCCAAAGTCAGTGATTTTCAAAAACCTTTGATAACAGGATTTACTTCATCCAATGAAAGAATTATAAGCTCGTGCATTCAATTGTTTAAATGCTACTTATCTGTCTGTGGATCCACCTTACTCCAACCACATTCATTACAAAACGAATTACGACGGCACAATGTTCAATTTGAGTTCATTGCAATTTAATGTGATCCCCTTAGCGAGCAGCGACGAATGATCGAAATTATGTTTTATCCCTGTCACAGGACACAAGCAGTACGAATGTATGTATGTATGTGTACACTTATGACAGTATGTTTGTGCATGCAAATGTGGGTTGACAATATTAAACACATCGATGTTGATGCCGTTGCTGATGCTGATTGTAATATAAACGATTGTCAGCGCACACACTGGACTGGATTATTACCTCGCCAATTATCATATCAAGCAGACACAAACACATTCATGAATTTGTACAGATATATCAACACTTGAGCAGCGGTTCTCAAATCAAATGTCTCGCTTGTTAAGTTAGATTGCATAATATTGCCGATTACTCGAAAGAAGCTATTGCAAGTGATGTAAGTATGTTAACTCATAAAAAAACGGTTTGCTTCTTCAAGAGATGCCACATCTATTTGTTTTAATATTGCCTTTGCTTCAAACTTTCTGCAAATCGTGCTTGTATTCTGCATACTTTTTAAACATTCAAAAACCAGAGAACTACAGTTAGCGAATAAGCTATATGTGCGTACAATGTTTTTATATATTTCCTATGATAAAATGTTATTACGAAAATAATGGTGAAAAAAAGTATGCAGAAAGCAAGCAGGACTTGCAGAAAGTAATTTGGAATGTTGCTGTTGTTATTTGCTTTGAAAATAGTACCATAGAGTGGCTTGGCAATAGTGGAAAAAAAATTGACATTTCTATTTTGGAAAAAAAATCTCCTGACCTCAAATGTATTTTAACAAGCATAAAACTCATATCATTTCTCTCTCATACTAATACAAATCTACAATAAAATTTTAAGCTTAAAAAAAATTGGGGTTTTTGAGCAAATTAGCCTTGTTTTTTTCATAAAAAGCGCTATTACTCCGCCAATTTTCAAAATTTATTAAAGATTCTGACAGAAAATCAGTAGTTCTATTGAATCAAAAGACAAAAACTAATTATTTTGATTTGGTTGAACCAAATTTTAGCGGTTTTAGCTCTGACACTAAAAATTTAAATGGGAATAACTTCGTAAAAAATGTTTTTTGATCAAATCGGAGGAATGAGTCCCTTTATATCTTCTGAAAAACAACATATATAATTGTCAACCCATTCCGAGATTTGAAGTTAGTCCGACTGCATGGTTTGAAATGGATTTGGTCAATAGCAAAATTTATTTTTTTAGTTTCCATATAAAAATATATAGAATTAGAAGATACTTGCTGATTATCTGATCTTATATTCACACTACTTTTAACTCGGGTATTGAGAAAGATTATGAATATGATCAATTTGGCTTTCGGTCAATTTCCTTGTCGATATTATGTTTTCCCATAATTCGCTCGAAGTTACAGTTTTTACTTTCCATTTTTGTGTAGAAGACATTGAAGCATATGGTGATATCCTATTTAGGGATCTTAAAAGAGTTGTCGTAAGTTTATCATACACGGAAAAAAAAACCAAATCGAAATTATTGTAAATATTAATGAAAATTTAAGAAAAATTAGTAGGTAATTTAGTAATTTAGAAACGGTTCGAAAATCTATTAAAAATTACTAAGCGTAATATAAAAATTGCATCAAGCAGGCATTAATTTTTCGAATGCAAGTTTTTAATTTTTACAAAGTAGATTTTAAAATTTCTGCAATAATTTATTATATTTTAAAAGGACTGTACTATTTTTTAAAAAGTACATTATAAAGTTTTTATGATGAAATAATAACTGAAATTGATTTTTAAAATTTTTTGTGTGTTGAACAAAATTGGGACGGCCAGAGAGTTTCCGTTGCCGCTTTCCCGACCCCGTCCCAATTCTGTTCAACACATTACTTCAAAGCCAATTAGTAAGAGTTTGGCAAGCCTTATATATTTATTTTTTTGCATGAACATGTTGAGAACTCAAACAGAGTACAAATTAAACACAAAAGAGAAATAAATTTCAATATAATAAAAATTAATAATCCTGAAATAATTTTTTTATAACTACTTTTTAAAAATTATAAAGCGGGAATCATATATTACAATATGAAATATATAAAAATTCTAATGTGGCAATTTATTAAAATTTAATAAGTTCTTTGTAAAATGTCAAAGTTTTTAGGTGATAATTAAAATGAAGAAAATAATTTTTAATATGCACTTATTAAAAAATGTAAAATGAAAATATTTACAAACTAGAATAGAATTTTTAATAAGGATTTTCTATTTATTACTATAAAAAAGTAATATTTGTTTTCAGATTTTAATTTTTATAATCTCCTATTAATTTTTAATAAAATTTGAGTTGGTGTTTTTTCCGTGTAGAACTGATCAGTGAACTTTTTGCACTTAGGGAATCTGTTTGAAACCATAGATCATGGAATCAATGGGTTATCTTCGTATCAGCAAGGCAAGTATAACTCTAAGTGGCTTAACTTTATCACTTTTCAATGATAGCCTTCCAAGCTAAGTAAATTCTCAAAGCTTTGCAGTTAACAGAAAGTACGACGCTTCTCCAGCCTGATCTATTAATTGAAATATTTTGAGGAGTGCTGCAGATTGTAGAAAATATTAATTATAATTGATAAAAACATAACTCCCATGAAATCAAAATGATTAAGAACTTCTGTAGAATCCGACTATTTCATATACATAAAATGCAACAACAATAAAAAACAACAAAACAGCTTACTTAAATATGGCGTAATGACTGCAGCTGCTTTTTCCTCATTCTCATGATGCCATATCCATCCAAGTCTGAGCTGCCAACCTGTTTCTGTTGATGCATTGATGACGCGCATATGAACGAAAATGCTATATACATATACAGGATAAAAAGTCCAACCCATACACCCACGCGTTTACTACCCGTATGTATTGTAGTATAAAGTGTGAATTGTGGGCGGTTACAAAGTGTTCGACCATAAAGTTTCATTATAAATGGATTTTGATTGTTTACGATGATTCAATGAGGACGAGCAAACGACAACTACGACGACCATGACAATAACATGGCATTTTCCCAAGCCATAGTATCAAGGATACGACAATATGAGGCGTCAGAGCAACTTGTGCATAAAATTACCCTTAAGTGTCTTTACCGGATGTACAGATGTACAAATAATAATTTAAATGCGTTAAATGCACCAGCAATGCAATCGTATTTTAAAGGATTGCATAAAGTCGTAAGGGTAATTTGTTTAAATTGGATTTGATGTAGAATATGATAAGTATTTAAGAATTTACTTTATAACAATACACTCGTGTGCGTGTGGGTTGAAAATTGTGCAGGTTTCTTTTGAGTTTAATGGAACTTTTTTACATCCATATCTTTAAAGTACTTATGTAGTATGTAGTTACATATATAATCTTATCTAAAATACAGGAGTAGCTCGAATAGGTAAGAGCCAAACTTTTTTATAGGCTATTTAGTCTATAGAGATTCGTAGCATTGTGTAACTGAAATTAAATATCAGGAGTATGTCCTCACTCCGGTTCACTTCAGATAAACGTTTTTTCTGTTTAAATAGGTATGAGCAAGAACTCAAATTCATACAACGGTTTACTAATGATAACAAAATGTTAATGCCACCGTATTATGTAAGGAGAAACAAGTAAGTGGCTCTCGGTAACTCTAATAAAAAGGCCTTCACTCACATTACTATCAAAAGCACTTGCTGCTTCAACTTTATATTTTTAAAGGCATTCCAAGTGCCTACTGTATAGTTTTATTTATTCGTCTAGCAGTCCTTAATAATTTCAATTAGGGCTGCGACATCGAACGGCAAATATCGATGTTCCGAACATCGATGATTTTTTTGACCGATCTTCAATGTCGATGAAACATCGGACAGAAACATCGATTATTTTCTTTTTGAAATTTTTTTAATTTTTTACATCTTTAACCCAATTATACACCGATAAATGGCAAATACGGCATCATGAGCCTGTTACCAAAACTAGCCGCGTCCCTTTTATCCACATTTTAATACCGAAATACGGCATTTATATGCGAAAGCTATTTTTACCAAGCAAGTTTCAAGCGAATTCGAAATTGCTAGTGATTGATAAGGACCGAAAATCTATCTTTAAAAATTAAACTGTAATTTTAGAATCGAATATCAGAGACCAGCAGCAGCTCAAAGGACCCTTTTCCAGAAGGGGTTTTGATTATTTAAAAGCCTTTCAAATGATATAGAAAAGAAAAATTGGTCAAAATTTCAGAAAGATCGTAATATCTCCAAAATTATTGGTCAAATTTTAAAACTTTTCTTACCATTATTGTAGGCCATTAAATTATCTTCCTTATGACACCCATATTTTCCATTTTCCATGTAGCGGTTTTCAACTTATAATCATTTTCACAAAAGCTATGTCCGCAACTTCCGATGTATGTAACATATTTTCGAAACTAGATCCGAGCGACACTTTTTTTTCAATTTTTTTATTGCTTTTTACCCCTTATTACCCATAAAAAAGAAAAAAAAAATCGACATGCTAAGAAAATTATAGGTTATTCGCATATTTTTTAGAAAAAATACCGTTTGTTTTAAAAAAATTGGAAAAAAAATTACTAAGTGGGAGCTTAAGCAAACTTAAGCCAACTACTATGTCTATTTATTTCTGAACCTTGCAAAAAATTGCTCACTCACAAGGTGCCGTGATAGAAATCATTTAAGCTGTTATTAATGCTGGAACTGTTTAGACTTGTAGACTTTTTTGACTTTGGAAGCGAACATCGATGTCAACATCGGGTCATTTACATCGATAGTGTAAAAACATCGGATACTGAAGATCGATGCTAAAATCACTCGATGTTTTGGTAAAATATCGATGTTTCAAAAACATCGATGTCGATGCCGCAGCCCTAATTTCAATTTGCTTTTATTCAATAAATTATTAAATTAAAATTTTTAATATTTGTTTTTCATATATACAAATCCTACAGTTGGAGGCTCAAACCGGTTGAAGAGTCATTTATTGAAGATCTCCAAGAAGCGTGTCGCCAATACCATTTATCAGAGGATGGCGACAGGACAACGTTGATTAGGTGAATCAAGTGATAAGAAAAGAACTCACAGAAGAAGAAAGAATATTTCAATCTTGATGAAATAAGAAGAAAACAGGAACAATTAACCCAGCTGAAGATGGTTACTCCGTTGTAACCGAAATGCATCATAAATAAAAACAATAATAAAGTAATTTGTTTCTCTGTTTTCGAAGAACTTTACTCAATAATTTGATGGTAGTACGATGCCAGTTTTAACTCAAATAGGGAGAAGCTTTCTCTTGATCATTTTGATCTTCTTTTTGGTTCAAAATACTTTTATTCATAGTTTTAAATGAATGCAAATAAAAAAAAAACCATATTATTGGATGGATCATACATAAATATTTTCGTAAATTGCCATATTCTCGTAGATAACTCTGACCCAGTGCGTCCCATGGGTGCAACACATTCGATGACTTTATGATACAGCAGAAAGTCAAAAGTTATTTGCTATTCTACTGCCAGTATTGCATGTTTCACGCGCTTAAATATTCCTAATATACCGCACAGAAGTTCTTCTTCCATCTCATCTAACGTTAACGCTCTTGTTCCTCTGCACCATTACGAGTTTTCTTTATGAATTCTCCGCAACTCCAGTTATTTTTCCTACATCTTGTGTTGGTTGCGTACGCGTTTGGTTTTAATTTTTAACGAGGCTGCTTTCACTAGCACTCTCAGAAACTGCTTGGACCTGTTTTACATTTCCGCTAACACGTAATGACATTTTGGCTGCGTTTCTTCGCACATTCACCTTCAGCATTGGTTAGCGTGCAAGAAGACAAAGGATGCCTTTGATTGAAGTGAATAGAACATGAGAGGTGAGCAACAGCAGCTCAGGATGTCAAGTGGCACTGCCGAAACCATTTTTTCTTAAGCTATAATGACACTTTTTCTTTTCATACTTTACAGCATTTTCAACTTGAGTTGATGCATCATGGGGAGACAACTCTGTTTAGCACTTATGCTTAATTTTGCCATGTGATTGATAATTTCTTCCAAAAAGCTATACAAGTAATGGATATCTCAGACCATCTGCCCTTATAAGCGGCTAAGTGTACCTTTTTTCGAAGTCCTACAGTGGAGGTCTTGCAGTACCTGATAAGAAGCACGTAGAAGGATGATTGAATCAGCATGTGAAAGCTAAAGTCAAAACACAATGAATTGATATTGGATAATGAATAACAGGGTCACAAGTACTGCTGTTCTGAAGCAATGAAGTCGTTATTCATGACAGAAGCGAATCTAAAAAATCGACAAACATATGAATTGCATTGAAACGAATATAAATTTTTTTTTATTTTCGTTATTTTGCACGCAAATAAAAAGAGTTCCCTTAGAAGCAAGTATTCTACCCCAAATACGGACAAGCAGAACCAGTTTCACTGCGTCCCTGGCTTCCATTTTCTCATAACAGAGCCTCTTACTAAATTGAAATATGTGAGCTGCAATTGGAAAAAAAGATTTCTAGCACCAGCAAAGGCTATATCAATTAGAGGTCTGCATGAGTGCACTTGAAATGACCATCAAGCCACTCGCCACGATTGCGAGTCCATCAAGCCCTTGTGCACGAAAACTAAAAATCAGATCAAAACAAAACGAAACGCAAAGCCAGAGAGGCGAGTGCTTCACTCGCAAATAAAATGTTCTACGAGTTCAAGTACTCGCAGTTTATTGCATTCGGCACCGAGTGACTTGTTTTCTTTCGTAATTTCAAAATTGTGTAATACTTGTGCCGAATTAAATTTGAAATGGTTTTCGTGCTATATTTATAGATATTGCAACATGCAACAATGCCCTGTAAACTATCTTAATGAGGTGTCTGCAAGTTTTGAGGCATAAAGAGTTGTCTAAAGAGTTAAGCAGAGGTAGGCACAATTTACAAATTTACTCTCGTCTCAACAGGAGCATTGCAATACACTCTGCAAATTTACCTCTTTAACCAATAAGGACATCGGCAAAAATGCAGATTTTCGATGTTAGTTAAGTGTTAGATGTCTCTGATCGAAATACTGGTCGCAATGCGGAAAAATGACTCCCTCATTACATTGCTAACTGCAACCCGGAAAGTGGTGATGAGAATAAATGTCATTGATTTCACTGAAAAATTTTACAATATGTTTGTAAAGAGGATTCCAAAACGCTACTTAATATTTTAAATATGAGACATTTTAAAAAACAGACAACATAAAAGAATTGTCATAATAGCTTCATTTTTCGCTGCTTTACTTGTGAAGAAGTTGGCGGTAGGGCGTTCAGTAAGTACAATGTATGCGTCGACAGGATATTGTTTTTGTGGAATTGTGCAAAGTTTGCTGTTGTTGTTTTATTCATGTCTAGAGAGTAAAAGAAAACGACAAGAAATAAGAAATGCGAAATACAATACAAAAATAAAAAATTGTGGATGCAATAATTTTTTATGGCGTGCGTTGCGAGATGAAAAATAAAATTGCAAGGATACGATGCCATGAGTGCTTTTATGTTTCGTTATTTGAATACTCTACAATACTTTTTTTTTTTTGTTTTGTCTAAACATATTTTATTTGTTTTTATTTCTCTAAAAAAAAAATTGTATTTTGAGTATAATTAAATATTTATACTGCGACCCTGCGATGTTTTTTAAAATTCATTTGGCATGCGAATTGAAATCTTATCATGGGGTGCTATTACTTAGATTGTGCTGGTACTAAAGTAAATACAACTGTGAAATATCAAAATAGAACTTTGTAAACTGTGGAAAAATGAATCCGTTGAAAAAGTTTAATTAATTATATTTTCAGTTCAACATCAAAATCATCACTTAGTGTTTGGATTCGATTGTGTGGCACTTCTTATAACTTCAAGTGAAATTTGTAAAACTAGGGAAGTATATGGATGCAGTTTGGAATGGAATAAATAACAGCATTTAGAAAAGCATTCAAATAATGGATGCTCTTACATATAGCGTAGCAAAGCAGCTCTAATGCCCTCCTCCCTTAAAAACAGAAAAAAAACCATTCAATAAAAACTATTATTCCAAATTGAACTTTTCAGAAGTATCGATTTACTATCGATGCAATTGTGAATTTATTGGGTTTTCTATAACAAAAAAATATCAAATAAATTGCAATGCTTTGTATAAGATTGTAACCAAGGCTTTATCCAGAGTAGGGTTACCGGACCCTGACCGCAATATTTTGATATATTAAACATTTCTGAGAGATCAAAGATTCGTATTCATCCCGACCATATTTGGAAAGAAGAGATTTTTTGGAGGAGCTAAGCTTATGAATCTTTTAGGAGTAATAACATCTCATATTTTAGCTTTAAAAGTGAAATATCTCGAAAACTAGCAAAATGAACAAAAGTCGCTAGTGAAGGTAGCCATAAGTAGCTGCCTTTCCAGTTTCGTATAATTTCATATAAATTGGAACTAATACAATATGCTAATGTTATGCTCAGTACATAATCTTAGCCTTACAGCGCCAACGATAAGATTGAATTTAGAAAACCTGTTCTTAAATCCAATTACCAATAAAATATGCAATAAATGCAAAACCACGGTCATTTTTGCAGCTATAAATTGAACAAGAAATTGTTTCACTTGTTAAATCCTACACATAAAATATCTAAGTAGGTGATGCCGGTGTGTATTAACTTCTTATCACTCACATCACATTTGTAGAAAATTAAGGTATTATACCTAGTCGTATCCCATCTGAATGATACTCAAGCAACAACCCTTTTACAGCCAAATCAAACTCATCAACATTGCAACGCTGTGCGGTCGTTCGATGTATGTGTGCCAACTGTGTCCAAGTCATAGCATCGTTAGTTTGGTCAGTGATTCTCAAATTAGGCATTATGTTCCCCTTAGGATAGCTAATACACAAGCTGAAGTTGCCAAATAAGTTTTTTGGCGGTAGAGAGACGATAGATGAAAAGTACGGAATACTCATTCATTATAAGAAATTTTGAAAATTATGTTGACTGAATATGTACAAAGGTTATTTCTCCAAAAGTTACTATGAGTTAAGAAACAAAATTCCGTCAAATTGCGAACAAAGTCTACAAATTGAGCCTTAAACATCAGGAAACTCTTTCTCACGTTCTCAGCATTTTTTTTCAATCAATCAGTGTACCGATTTTTATTTTTTTTTTGGAATACTTTCTTGATCATTCGGTCTGTTTTGACAGCAGTGGTAAAAGGAACATTCATAAATGTGATTGAAATGATTGAAAATGACTTCTAGATTTCTTCTATTTTACATTTTTGACACGGCACCTGAGACAATACATTTATGAGATTTTGCAATAATAAATGTTCTTTCCACGGAAATCCTTAACCCAATTCCCCTCCACTAAATCAAATACAATTTTTGCATGAACTTTTGAGCGGAATCAAAAATGCAGAAACAGTATTTACTTACATTGAAATTGGGTCTAATAAATAACACTATCAATAATAAATAAAAAGCTGAAATTTGCAGACTGTTGAGAGGGCTTGTTATGCCGATTTTATAGTTTTATTGAGACTTTAAGAAGATAAACTGCATATAATTGAAACAAATGCCTCTGAACTTCTTTCGCTCAAAAACTGAAATTCATGATGACGATTTATAATCTTCTGTGTTAATTTTGAGGCCATACGACAGCGACTTCTATATAAACTTGTCATAAAAATTCCGAATTCGGTGTTAGACGTGAAAAGCATTGATTTGTTTTGTGACTGATCATTGTTACCATTAAAATATTTTATATTATTATAAACATATTTACAACACGGCCCGCCGAAACGGTCATATAGAGAAGTTAAATGAAAGGTTAACAACACACAGTTATGGACATATAAATAGCACAAATTACTTAAAATATGTAGGTATCGCGTATTTTTCAATAGAATCACTTGATATTTTGCGTACTTGAAGAAGAGAGAGAGAGAAATCTGATACAGATATATTGATTTGAATGCAGATTCATTCTTAGGATTGATTGCAAATAACATTACAAAAGAAAACAAAAAAAAAATGTTATCAGTAAAAAATTCGTAGTTTCCAAAGTTATGGCGGGAATTCCGATATGAAAGCACATGCATCCTTAGGACTGATTGAGAAATAACATATAAAAAAATAAAAAAAAAACAAAAGGTGTTGAAGTGAAAATATTTTCAGAAAATTTTTTTTAATTAAAAAAATTAATGTTTTAACAAATTTATTTATATTTTTTGTATTTTTTTGTAAAGTCATAGTATTTCTTGGCAAAAATGTTTAAATGGTGTTTCATCCTATCTTCTACAGTTTTTGAGATATTTCGTTTTAAAAAATGTTCAAAAAGTCAAATAATACAAAGTGTGCGTTGATTAAAAGAATGACCGTTATGTAAAGCATACGGATAATATTTAAAAAAAATCCATATTTAGTTCAAATTTTTACACGTCAAAGTACTTTAATAGATAGCACCACTGTCTAAATTTCAACTCTCTAGGTGGTCGGGGTCTTGAGAAAGAGCCATATTTTGGCCTGAAAATTGCCGTATTTAGTCCGTTTTAAAAATTTTAGCTCTAAAAGCCAACAAATCTAAGTTTAAAGTTAGGGATATCACTTTATTTTTGTTATGTCATCAACTATACACAAAAAATATTTTTAAGCTTCTAGACATTAAGATCTATATTTGCGACCAGATTAAGTGCTAAAGACTTTAGTAAAATACTTATGACAACAAGGTCTTACTTAAAATAAAGAGTGCGTCATAAAAAATTAGTGCACATGTTTTTGCTTATAACTTCTTTCATAAAAAAATTTTTTTAATTATTTTGATCAGGTTTGCTTAGAAAATCATGTCAAATACTATTTAATATCAAAAAAAAGTGCGTGAAAAAAATTATAAAATTTTTTTAAATTATCCGCAATACCTTCAAAAGGATTGCCAGGGATGTTAAAGTTAGCATAAATTCCCGGGTAATAAAAAATTTTAAAGCAGACGTTAGCATGAATTAAAAGTAGGGAACGTGCTGGAAAAAAGGTTGTGATGACCGTAATAACGTAAAGAAGGTCGTAACCTTGCTGAAGAAAAGTCCCAACCTTTCAGGAAGAAAAACCGCTCAGCTAGCAGATTCCTCCGAATCATTTGTGCAAAGAAAGAAATGAGAGGCTAGGCTGAAGACCTACAACGTTTAGAAAGTGCCGGATTGGAATGCTGAAAAGAATTGCGAACCAAAAATACGCGCTAAAAAACTGTGTAAAGATTTTGTGTTCAAATTCGAATGTTGCATTATGGATGACGAAGGAAACGTATGTCATTTCCGATATTTCTCAGCTTCCTGGCCAAGAACTTTGTGTTGCGAACGCTAGGGGACATGCCCCAAATTTTCCCAGAAAATTTCTTGTTAAGCGGGCAATTTGCAATTGTGGTAAAAGAAGCCAAAGTTTCGTGACTACAGACACAATCAACATCATGGAATGTTCCAAAAGAGGTTTCGACAATTTGTAAGAGATCATTAGGTATCTTCCTTTTATTAGCTTGATCTTGCTTCATGTCACTACAGTAAAGCAGCTCTTGAGTGGTACCAGTAAAATAATATTACTTTCGTTCCTAGAGAAGCGAACCCACCCAGTTGCCCTGAACTCCTGCCAATCGAGAGATATTGGGTTCTAGTGAAGAGGAAATTAAAGGCAACAAAAGGAACATGCAAGGACATAACTCATTTTATGCGCAAATGGTGCGCGTCAAACCAAAAAATCAAAGCACTAATAAGAGGTGTACCAGAAAAAGTAAAAAATTTTACGCTTCAAAATTAATATTTTTTTTACTATTATTTTCTCCATTTGAATTAAATTTGCGTTGAAAAAAGTAATCTTTTTGAAAATTGAATATGTGCACTCTAAAAAATAAAACTTTAAATTAGTAAAATTACTATTTTAATAGTAGTTAATATACATATAATTTTGTGTACAAAAAAATTTGAATAGTTAGTCTTTAATGTTTCATTATTTTATTTACTATAAAGTGTGTTTTTCCCTTATATTCGGGAATTTTAATTTTTTTTCCAGCGAATCTACACAGTTTTTCGAGCATTAATTGTAGTTGTGCTGCATTGCCGATATTTTTGTGAGAATTCACACAATATGTATATTTTATAGTATTGTGTGTAAAAATTTTGAGTTAGCAAAGGCTTGTCACAACACGATTAGTTATAGTCGCGTGCTCAGTTGAGTTACTGCAATATATTAAGTTTAATTTTAATAAATTAGTTAATTGTTTTTATGTGTAGTGTGTGTTCATGTCGTTTCCAAAATATTTTAATGTATAATACTCATTTATATGTGAATTTTTTAACTAAATTTAAGAAGAAATAAAAAAAAAATTTGTGCAAAATAAAAATATAAATTTTATTTCAAAACTATTTTTCGTAGGTTTGAATCACTATTTGGATAGTGTAATAAAACACACTGCGCTGGAAATTACTAACTATTTATGTGTGATTTTTACTCCAAATCTGTAATTCAGTTTACACTTTTTATAGGTTTCCTACTATTACATATATGTAGTATTAATTTTTTCTTCGAGTGTGGTTATTGAGAAATATTTAGTTTTCAATGCACTAATTTCTTATGACGCACTCCTTACTTAAATTATACTTTATATTATATTATTATACTAGTGTACCCTTCAGACGTTGTTCTGATCTCCCCTATTTCTTTATAAACTTAACATATTATAAAAAGAAATCAAAATCATTGTTTTTAAAACTTAATTTTTTTATTTTCATATTTATTTTGCAAAATATGTATTTTTTCTTTTATAGATTTAAACTTTGTCTTAATTTTCTTTAGTTCGCTGCGTAAGAGTTCATTCTGTAAAAAATATCAGAAATTAAATTTTTAATTTATTTGTAGAGAAATTATAAGTAGAAGTTACATATAATACTTACCTCAGCTTCCTTGCTAAAATTTTTCATTTTTCTTTCTTCTGCAATGTTTGTTTTTAGTTCAGCAGCACGATTCCTTATATGTATATGATATGTTAGCTGCTGCTCTGATGCACGTTGACGCATATTTGTTTGTTTTATTTGCCGTTCCACGACTTTCATTTCTTCAATTGTAACTGCTCTGTCTGCACCGTAATCGATTTCCGGATCGTAATGAAATGCCGATCGTTCCAGATTTACAGGGGCACAGGGCCGGATTTAGACATCTGACCGCCCTAGGCTAACTATGAATATGCGCCCCCTAAGTACGAAAAGAAAAATTTTGACGAGCAAAAAAAAAGTGTCCTCACCTTCAAAAAAATTTCTTTCAAAATAGATCTTCGAAAATTTTCATCTATTTTGTAGCTTCGATTTTAAACGAATAAAAGTTCTAACTTTCCGGTCTGTCATGTGTCAGTTAATAACATCTGACTAATCTAAAATAAAAATTACAGTGTGAGATTGTAGTTTCTGAATTACAATTTAAAATCTAATAAGTAAAATACTTGCGAAAATTGCTCTATGTCAAAATCGTAGGCAACGAGGCTACAGACTCACTTTTGACAAACGAGGGAAGGAAAATTTCATGTCTCAATTATATCTGTGCAATCCTTTCCTTATAAAATATTTTTCAGCACTTAATTTTTTTTTCACTTGTTGAATGATTGTGTTTAGAAGGTGCAGCATAACAAAAAATCTTAATCAACGTTAATGCTCAGCGCCCCCTCGGACCTTGCGCCCTAGGCTTAAGCCTAAATAGCCTATGGGTAAATCAGGCCCTGCAGGGGCACCGCATCGGCGAAATCGTCTACATTCATTGTATCGTGCTCGCTGGAGTTGTGTTTGATGTGCACGAACTCGTTGCGTTCTCAATCTTTTTTTCCCTTTTAATTCAGACATATGATTACGACTATTTTCGTTATCCGTCTCTCGCTGGTCATCAGTGCGTCTTGCACGCGAAGAATCTCATCGCGCATTTGACTGACTTCGACGACCTATGTCTGGTTGTCCTCTCTTTGGCATTGTAATGAACACTGTAAGACGACACGGAGTGGTGTGTTCAAATACATAAATAATTTGTCATATTTTTTACTACTTTATCTTCCTGTACCAAAAAAATTTGCAGAAAAGAAGGTATAGGGTGATTCATTTAGATGTATTCAATTCGTACATACTCTTCATTGGAGTCTAGAAGGTGTGTTAATTTTTTGAGGAAACTAATACTGAAATTAAGTTTTTGAGCTTTTGTACTCATATAGAACGTTTTTAAAATTCACGCAAAAAACATTTCCAATGTCTCTAGCTTTGACAGTATATACATATGAAATTTGATCAATCAACAAAATAAATAACAAAGCAAATAGTGACATCAAAAATAAAATAAAGTTGAATTTGAATTTGAAAAATGAATTGGAAAATTTAAAGCAAAAAAAAATTTGGAGTTTTCTTTCAAATTTGTTTTTGCTTTAACCTTTCTTGAACAATTACATATAAACCCAACAAAAAAAAATTATACAAATCGTTCGAGCCTTTGCGAGACTAAGTCGTCCTATTAATTTTTATATACATACATATATAGGAGATTAACATTTTTATACACTTCAAAATCAAATATCACACAGTGAAAATGGTTGAACAGGTTCAGACATATTCGACATTGAATTCGGCTGTTTTTGGAAAAATTACGTCTTATCCAAACTTTGATCTAACAGTACTCAGGACTCCGACTATCTAGGGAGCTGGAATTTGTGTTGTGGAGCTATCTTTTAGGGTTCTTTAAGGTGTTGAAGTTTCAGCAAAATCGAATGTTTTTTAAATTTCATAAGTATGTTATACGTATTTCATACGTGTGTAATATCATTAAAAAACATTAAATATGGAATTAAAAATAAAAAGCTCAATGATTTTTTTCCTTTTGATGTATAACGACTATAAATAACATCCTAAATAATTCCTCATTCAATATTTTGTAGTAACTCAACTTGTCATTTAAACTTGGTTAAAGCCCACCGTGTGTACTTATGTATTTCTTCTTTATACAAGCGGAACACCTCTTTAAAATTCAATAAGAAATAATCTTAGTGGACTTATTACTTATTAAAATAATTTGACCACTGTGTACAACCAAGTTCAGGAAAAAGTTTAATGATATTGACCATACGTGTAGTCATAAATTAAGGAACAAAAAATTATGCAAGGATCCCAAAAAAAAAATGGATTCTAAAATTCATCGAAATTTATACCTATATTCTCAAATACGTTTCAGCGTTCGACCGCCAACTTAAGCGTAGAAAACGATATGTTGTGAAAATGATTATATGTTTGCAATTTCATTAAATACTTATCTATTGCGCATATTTAGATGTACCATAGAGTAAGGTGGAGCGGATATAAAATATGTCTTTAATGGAGTGCACTTAATAAGTTTAAGAAACACTGAGTTTGACCTTCTCCACCTTTTCTGCAGTGTTGTGTTTACTATTTATTTCGGCTCCCAAAATGAGCACTTTCTTTATTATGCCTTGCATTTATTTCTCGATCAAAAGTTATTTGCTCATCTTAGATTGAACATTAAACGGATACTAAAATATTTGGCCTCCACACGCAACTTTTACTCCCCATCTACGTTTTTTGATACATGTTAATGCCAAATAGAATAGCATTTAGAGGCAAAGAAAACAAGAATAAGTAAAGAAAAGAAATGGAAGAAATTGTCATGTAAGAACTCATTGACAGGGACATAAGCACACTGGTTTTATGGCCACAAGATATGACCAAAATATATGATTACCATGTGTCCAAGTGTCCATATGTGCACAAGCACACACGCAAGTAAACCCACTATAAATATTTGTATCCTGCATCGGCATCTCATCGGTATAAATAGGCATTCTTGTGAGTGGGTGTGTGTGTGAGTCAGTATGTGATCCAGATCCAAAAAGTGATCCAGGTAGGACATTTTGTGTTGCTGCTCGTAAAAATCTTACCAAAGTAGAACACATGTATGATGTTTATAACTTTTCCTTTTTTTTTATTTTGCATTTGTTATCAGAGTTAACTTAATATTTTGCTGTATTTGAGTTGAAATGAGTTAACTCATGCACTTAAAGAAATTTTGTATGAAAATATAAAAAGATAATCAACTTATTTACATTTTTTTAAATAATGATTTAATTTTTATTTCATTAATATAAACCAAACCTTAGTCCTTAGCTTCTTAGCTCCAGGTGGCTAAATTTGTAGTAAATAGTTTTACATCCCAGAAAATGTTAGCCAAAATTGTTTTTAGGATAAACTAGTTTTCCTAGGCCAAACTAGTTCATTCGAAGCGTGTTAGGATGTACCAGTTAGCCGAAGAAGATTTTAGCATATTAGGGTAAGTGAGTGGTCTTCGGCCGCGACTCAGGATTTACATCCTTCAATATGTCCATCAGCGGCTTCGATGCTTTTATGTTGCCAAAAGATATGTGGAGAGTCAATACTAATTCCAAAGCTAAGATAACAGTTGTGGTTAGAACAATAAATGATTTCTCAACGCCACTAAACGAAGCACAAAATACTGATAATTGATGACATCTAGCAACCAATGCTATCGAAAACAGATCTCTAAAGATTCCTTCATGAATCCGAAGGTAGTACATTACAATGAATGCTTTCAAATACCGAAATAAAAAAATCGAGGAAGGCTCATTGATACTTCTTCAAATCAGAATAATGTTCATACATATTTAAAAATGATTTAGCTTAACCCAGCAGCTCCCAGAAAAAACTTTTTTCATGCGATTTTGGAAAAATAACTAAAAAAACAATGCATTTTGCAAAAAAAAAAAAAATTAAAAAAAAGAATTTGATTTTGTTTATTGAAAATATTTACACCAAAAAATTCAAAAATGTCATCACCGACTAACTTGTTTGTTGATAAAAAATAGCGATCGTAATCGTTATTTTAGATTTTTATTTTTTCGATCAAAAATAATCGTTATTTTTAATTTCTATTTTTTTCGATCGAAAATAATCGTTATTTTGGATTTTTATTTTTTCGAACAAAAATAATCGTTATTTTTGATTTTAATTTTTTTCGATCAAAAATAATCGATATTTTGGATTTTTATATTTCGATCAGAAATAATCGTTATTTTTAATTTCTATTTTTTTCGATTAAAAATAATCGTTATTTTGAATTTTTTATTTCTTCGATCGAAAATAGTTGTAATTTTTAATTTTTATTTTTTTCGATCAAAAATAATCGTTATTCTGGATTTTAATTTTTTTCGATCAAAAATAATAGTTATTTTAGATTTTTATTTTATCGATCAAAAATAATCGTTATTTTTAATTTCTATTTTTTTCGATCGATCACAAATGCACTTTGTGTTTGTGTGATGGCATTTGGGTTTTGTGAAAATGTACTGTATCGAGACTTGAAATGTACTTTTTGTCTTGAACACCCGATTTTTTTTATCGAAAAAAATTTAAATCCAAAATAACGATTATATTTGATCGGAAAAAATAGAAATTAAAAATAACGATTATTTTTGATCGAAGCAATAAAAATTCAAAATAAATATTATTTTTGATCGAAAAAAATAGAAATTAAAAATAACGATTATTTGTGATCGAAAAATTAAAAATCCAAAATAACGATTATTTTTGACCGAAAAAAATAGAAATTAAAAATAACGATTATTTTTGATCGAAAAAATAAAAATCCAAAATAACGATTATTTTTGATAGAAAAAAATAGAAATTAAATATAACGATTATTTTTGATCGAAAAAATAAAAATTGAAAATAACGATTATTTATGATCGAAACAAATAGAAATCTAAAATAGTGATTATTTCTGATCGAAAAAAATTTAAATACAGAATAACGATTATACAGTGTTTTCTAACATAAAATTCATAATCGTTACGGTCCCTGATCTCATCAGCAGAAATGCGGAGGGATTTGGTATTCGGTCTTTTGACATTTGTAGAGTTTGTGGGAATGTGGAGAACGAGGAACAAACTAAATATGTTCTTTACTCCTGTACCTTACTTTCTAGGAAACGACACAAAACATTTGTTTCATTTTTATTCGATGACCTGGTCGACCTTAGATATGTTAGTATAGGTCAGCTTATGAATTTTATGATTATATCTAGTTGGTTCAAGAAGAGAGCTACCCTGTGGTATTACAATGTATCAACATTTAGTTGAAGTGTGTCGGTTTTCAATCTGTCTGCTACTCCTACCTTACCTAACCTTTTTTAATTACTTTGAACAATATACCCAGCAACAGCAAAAATTCCAGAAGAGCCAGAAATATCGTTTTAGGTTTCCTGCCACACTTTATTCACTCGGTTACATCACATTCTGTTCAACCTCTATATTTTGCCAACAGGATAGCAGAATGAGGAAGTGTGTACAATAAATATGCATCTCTCACAGCAGCCATTCCGTAAAGAATTCGATGGCGATGGCACCTAAAACACACTTCGGTGCATTGCCAGTACTTCATAAGTTAAACTACGAGTGATGAAGTATCCCGCGAGGTCATCGCAATTTTTGTTTTTTTTTTTAAATTAATATTTTTTTAAGTGTACTCTGACAATGTTGGGTTAACTATTTAAATATTAATAAATAAATTATAAAATGTTACTCTCTGTTTTCTTTTTGTTTGTAAGTTTTTTGACCAGATGCTTAGATCTAACAAACATGTTGTAGGTATACTACGTAAAAGCTCCATTTTTGTATATCCGATTTAAATCTCATTTCTTTTGCCCATTGTCGTATCTTGTTGTCATCGTAAAAATCCTTAACTAATAGCACTAACGGTAATTGCAATGTCGCGTGTTGGGTGACCATTTTCAGGTGGACATATTAGATACCATAAAGAAATAAAGTAAAAAAATCTAAACCAACATCCTTACCCATTTCAATGAAATCCATTTCTGTTATTTCAGTATCAGTCTATTTGTCTGTCTGTCTGTCTGTTTGTCTCATAGAATTGCGGGCATCATTTGGAAATAAATTCGACGTTTATGCATGGAGGACGACGAAGCTGATTTCATCTCCTGAACAACTACTACTCAGTTACGTGAGCTGATTACGTTAGTCACGATTCACGCCTGAGTGCTGGAATGACTTGTGGTATGTTGGTCATCGAATGTCCGTTTTGTCCTTGCGGGAATTGGTTGTGTGAAAATGTTCTGATGAGCATTTCAGTGAGTTCGGATTTTTATTATCAGATATGCGAATATTTTGTTTGTTTGTTTTTTCTATACCCTCTACTATCTGAAAGGGAATACATTATTTTTAAGCGTATACTTGCAACTTATTTATAGAAATAATGATGACAGCAATGTAGGTACATGTGTATTTTCATTTGAAAAGTCATCTCAATAAAGTATATCACAGCAAACTGTTAAAAGACTAAACTATTTCCTTAGCTTTGTTGACCAGTGCTGCCAATCAAACAAATGGATAAAACATTCTGGTGATAATATATCGTTTATATGAAGGTTGAAGAATGAAGGCTTTAATTGTGATATTGAAACTTAAAACAAACAATTCGCTAAAACAAATTCTTTAATTTATGCCTTTATTATTGGTGTAAAGCTCATGTGTAGTCGTCATGACCGATTTATTATTTCTTAGAATTTTTTCTTATTTTACTTTAAGTCAATTCAATATATGTTCAAATGATTTTGCATTATTTGTTGTTATTTTCGTTGCTGTTGATGATGCTTTTTGTGATGCTTTTAGGATGCTTGATCCTGGTGGCTAAACATAGAAAGTCAATGCATGCTAAATGACAACAGTTAGGTGCTTCGTTTGGTCTACTTCATTTGTTTATTCATCGAAAAGCAAATCGTAAAAATTATGTTGATGAGTCATCAAGAAAACATTCGTTTTATCGTCCTCAAATGTCACACTTAAAAAACATACAGGCATATCGAATCATTGTTGGCCTAAAAAAATCGTTACTCACTTTGCCCTATGAAAAATTGAAAATCAAATAAGTCAAACTCAATGATGAAATGTTGAACGAAGGAGGGAAAAGTATATGAACATATTTGATTTTAGAAATAAACATATTGGTCATTTTTTAAATAGCTACACTCTGTCCTTAGAAGGATGAATAGAATAAATAATTTATCAACCAAACTACAAAAGAAAATTAAAAGCCAAATTTTAATAAAAGCTTTGGAAAATTTGCAAATTAAGTCCGTCCTAATAATAAATAATAAAGTTTCTTCAAAAGACTTAGCTTAGAGCAATATCGGACAACAATAAATAACATTTTCATCATCTTCCACTAACTTATAATTGAGGGTTTTTTGTGGTCCCATTAACATTACAGCATAACAATCTTTTGAAAAACTTTCGCCCTTAACGCTGAAAGTGGTTCTTTTTTTATAATTGCGTTCTTGTACATTATCAACATTTTATCTCCAAAAGCCTGGAAACAGCTGTTTTATAGCGTCCCTAGTAAGACATGTTTTTAATATGTTCTTAAATAGTTGTCTGATGAATTCCAAATCTAAACGTTGCCGTTGGACTTACTCAAATGTTCATCCAAGCACTTTATCGTTAAAATCTTATAAACTTTCCGGCCTAATTCAACTGATCGGAATTTGTCGAATGCAAATACATTACATGAGTTTTTTTTTAAAAAGTAGGTAATATCTCACGGTGGGCTTTAACCAAGTTTTAATAAAAGTCCGAATTACAACATAAACAAGAATTATCGAAACCGACTGAAAGTGCCTTCCTTCGGGAACAGGAAAAAGTCAGATGGTGCCATACCAGATGTATACGCTGCTTATTCAATTATGCTTTGAAGCATTGTTGTGGTGCAAAATCTATGAGTTGTCCTTTCACAAATCTGGCCATTTTTGGTGAAGATCCTCACGCAAGCGCTTCATGACGTCTACATATTATATGTATATACTATATGAGTACGAAAAGAAGTGTTTACGAATAAATAATTTTGTTTTCATTTATTTAACAATTCGAGATACTTTTACCACAGTATACTATGTTATGTACAATAACTTTTTACTAATGTTATCGACGGAGTAGATATCCCTTTAATTTTTTGGAATTCACCAATTGTTTCAAGAGGCCTTAAGGTTTTTCAAATGGAAGAATTTAGCCACAGCTTGTCACTGGAATATTTTAAGTTTTAGAATCAGTTTTCAGTCGACAATTACAAAAAAAGATATACGAATGTATGTGGGGCATTCCAGGTCAACTGGAACATAGGTCTGCCCAAAAATGAGCGCTGTGGAAAAACGTTTTTAATGTTTTAAAATGTTTGCATGCTCAAAAGCTTTCATATGAGAATGAGTGTTTTCGTGTGGTTTGCACTACATTTGGTATCCGAACATTTTCGGGGTCGCTGAATACGAATATGAGGTCAGATTTTCAAAATCCAAGATGACGGGCCCAATATAGTGGATTCAGCTATTGTGTTTCCGTCACTGGGTCATATTCGTAATCAGCGATCTAAAAATCCCACGAACACCAAATTTGGTACAAATCAGTTGTTTTTTATAAAATACGTCCGCTATATTGGATACGGCATTTTGAGTTTGGCAAATTCGACCTAAAATTCGTGATCACTGACCCCCAAGACCTCCGTATACCAAATTTGGCGCAAATCAGTTGACTTCAAAGAATTCGGTTACCATATTAATCAGCTACAATTTGAGCCAAGATTTGACTTGATGGGTTTTAATTTTTATAAGCTTTTTTTTGCTGTACACTTGATTGTTCTCCGACTTTCGTCCGCCCTATTGGAGCCGCTATATTGAAATTCGAAAACACCCGTTCTCATATGAAAGCTCTTGAGCAAACGAACATTTTGAGACCTCAAAAACGTCTTTCCGCAACGCTCCTTTTTGGGCAGACCTCTGTCCCGGCTGACCTGGAACCTGGACCCGGTTGATGTCAAATTTTGCCAAATATTATGACAAGAATGATGTAAAACATTATACATTAAAAAACATTATTTTGCCTTACGACTGCAATTAGAGCATCGAACCGCTTACAAATTAAAATTTTTTCGGTCACATTTCTCCTTAAATTTTAATAGGACTTGCAAATAGAATCAAAACACAAAACAAGAGGATAGCGAACCATTGGAAATTTTATTATATTACAAAAAAAAAAACGGAAATCTCGTCTAATTGCATTTAAAATTGTGCACCATAAAATGTGCTTACGATATAAATAATTGCAACAGCATTTTTGCAACTACTTACTCTCTGTCTCCTCACTTTCCACTCTCAGTGCGAATATCGTCACTATACAAAAAGGACATTTGATGCAAACGGATGCTGCGTACTCGTAAATGGTGCCGCTACTGCTGCTAATGTCAGGCGCATACGGGACGACATGCAGACAATGGCAATGGCAAACGGCATCCTTCAGTTATTTGGTAAAGGCCGTAAAGAGCCTTTACTGTAGCTGATGTTTGTGTTCGCATGTGAAAAGTGCATCCAACATTTAGCATCTAGTATCCTGTATTCAGATTCAAGTTTGGATTTTCATTTTCATGCGATTAACGTGCGCCGCATATTTTCAGCTAATTTTCTAATTAAAATAGAATTTATGTGTTTTTTACATCGTCGTATTATATCACTCTACTTATTATTAGACTAAAACAATAATGGGCTGAAATAAAATTTATATTTTCATAAAAAGATTTTGTTTTGAAAAACTTCTTAGAAATACCAAATATTGAAATTTTTTGATTCACTAGCATCCAAAATGGACCGATTTTCTGGATATTTAATTACAAATAAACATGTTTCTTTTGATTGGAATTAATTTAATTTTAACAAATATCTTGTTTCAATTACTGCAAATATTACATCTTAATGTTATGCCATTTAGATTTCATTGAGCTCTGATGTATCTTTTTATTTCAATAATGCATTTCTTTATAGGATTGCGTGTAAGACTGGAGATAAATCCGGTTATAGCTTTAGAAAGCTTCGTGACCATTCCTCTGCCAGAATTCATACATAACATTTTGTTATAGAGTTCCCCTAGAACGATAAGAGGACTTCATCATTAAAGAAAGTTTTGCAAGAATAATTCTTTAAGCTGAAAGCAAACTTTAAATTTAAAAGCAGGATAAGGTGGTTTTAAATATTTAGAAGCAGGTTTTGAAGTGGCATTTATTTTCATTGATATCAATAAAAAAACATTTCGGATTTACGAGTATCGAACCCATGTACTGTGAGCTATTAGTGAGTTCCTAGTTCTAACCCCTAGGCCACGCTGCCTGCGTTATTGCAGATTTTTGCTATGCCTTTTGTTCACACAATATTTGGAGTCAATTACGCAGGGTAATCTTTTTTTCAAAGTTTCCTCATAATTTAATGCCAGTTTTTCTTTTTTTTTATGAGGTTAGTCTCTATGTTCGATTTTAGGTAAAAACTAGATTTTGACTTAGAGCGCTCTTAATTTTGCGACTATAACTACGGGCCATAGGCTCCACAAAAAAAAAAAATTAAGCTTTGTACATATTTAATAAAAAATTTTTATTATATACATTTAATTTTAAAGGACATAATTTATTCATAAATTTTTCGATAAACATATTTCATCAGAAAACTATTGTTCGGTTGTTGATATTACTTTTAGATTGCAAGATATTTAAGTACAAAGTTCCGAAATACAAAATATTATTCTTGAATTGAAATGTAAGGAAATTATTCTTACGTATACATAAATAAAAATAAATAAGATAAGATAACAACACCATTATTTTTAAAAGAATATGACAATTAGCTTATTATTTTCACTGATCGTGTTACACTTACTCTAGGGTTAAATATATGTAAATTATTTTACTGTCAGGATGATAACACAGGTCAACAAAATTTGGTCAAATCACTTTAGCTGAAACTCTAGTATGCTTTTCCCAAGGTTTTTGATGCGCTTAATTCGATTCCGAGGTTAGGATTTCTCTGATGATTCCAGTTTTAGAGATACTCTAACCTAAAAGTTCGAAAATCACGATTTTTCATGATATTTGAGGCAAATTTGCATCGAAATGTGATTTTTTATGAAACCTTTAATCTAGTCCAAGAGAACTGTTTTTTTCTTTAAAATACTCTTTGAATTATTATATCGATCATTTTTTTTTATCGAAATATCGTAAATTAAAAATATTATACAGGTCTCCATACAAATCTACATAAGTTCCAGTAAGAAAAATATGATACGACTACCACATTACTGATTCCCTAGATTTACCGCATTCAGGGATTCCTTAGATAGGAATGGCATTTACTACCCGTAGTTAGTCCTAATCAGGCAGTTGATAGGTAAACATAATTTAGAAATTCCTTAGAATTGCCCAATTAGACTGCTGCTAAACATTCCTAATTTAGGCTAATCTCATTATTTCCCAGTTAAGACCGACAGTATATTTAGGCATGTCCAAGAAAAATTCTAGTCGGGAAGCCAGCTACTCATAAGTTAAGGAATAGTGAGCCAAAAAGTACTGACTTTATGCCAACTATTTTGCAACTAACTACTCTCTAGTTTTGTTTTACTCACATTATAGTGTGGTTCATAAAAGCTAGCAAATGATGAGCAAAATCTTTTTATTTACATATATAATATTTATTGTTTTTTAGGCAATATAAACATTATTTTTTATTAAATTACATTTTCTCTCTGTTGGCAATAGACACATTATGGAAATAACATGCTTTAATTATTTTGAGGGCTTCTCTGAGCTCTTTATTGGCTCGCCATCGCCTACTGCTCGAATTGCATCTATTGGAAATAAAATAGATATAATAATTATAAATGCACTTTTAAGCTTTAATTTTTATATATCTACCCATTAACGCCTTGTATACTTTGGAAAAGTCCTTAAGGCGTTACTTTCCATGGCAGTCTACATTTAAATAATGGGATCACGCCGAACCCTCAAAATCTGCTATGAACTTGGATTGCAATATTTGAAACAAGTAGTGTCTCATAGACCAAAACGTTATCTTGCGCTTTGTAAAATGGTCATTCGTGAAATCGCTGAAAATGTCAGGGAATATATCTAATAGTAAGCTCAACAAAATAATATCTAAAAAAGATGATTTGTTGTACATCCAATTAACCGCAAAAGATAAAGTTTAGTGAATTTCATCATTTGTTTAAACAACTTCAGAAACATCCTGATCGATTAAGGCAATATTTACATACATACATATGTCAATATGTTGGTAGCAAAATTCAAAAACAAATAAAAGGAATTGATGCAGAACAGAGGCTTATTTTAACATTAAGGTATGTTAAATGAAAGCAAAATAAATACTTTGTGTTATCTACTGTTCTTACTTTTTTAATTTTTCCAAAATTAATATTTGTAAGTATGTCTCCTCGAATTTCCAAATTCTCGATTTCATTAAATTTTTCCATACCGCGCTGTAAGCTTTTAAAAAATTATAAATCTGCATTATATTCTGTTTTTTAACATTTTCTTTTAATATTTGGAGACATTCTTTCTCTAAATCAATAAGCTGTTTATCAATGCTGGTTTGCGTCCGTTTGCGGACTTAATTATTCTTTGAGGAAGAAGCGTTTATGACCCGCACCGAAATGTTGGTGTAAAAAGCTGTTGTCTTTGGCAAATTCATAGCTCTCCAGCATCGTTAAATTTCCTTGTGTTGGATCTGGAGCAACAGTATTTATATTTATTTTTTTTAGCTTGAAATGTTCTGTATTTTCAAGTAAATCATGATCTTATATTTTACTTTTATAACATAAAAATCAAAATTGAAAAGTACACTTTTTTGTGTTCCCAATGACTGAACACAATTCATCGAAGGATATTTTTCCATCCTCATCTTTGTCAGCAAAGCAAATAGTCTTATCTACGATTTGTTGTAATTGTGTATCCTTAAGATTATTTCCTACCATCGTTTTAAGCACCTGCAACAGTTCACCATTGGATATGTAGCCATCGTTATCCATATCGTAAATGCGAAATGCAAAACGAAGCTTTGATAACTTATCGCCCTTAACGCTAAATTGTGAAACGCCTTGTATGAACTCTTTGAAGTCCACTTCATCATTTCCATCAGCATCAAATATATCGATAACACGCTGTACAAGGGGATTTTTTTACAATTCCGGCAACGACATGAACTCATCAACATTCCGGGCACCTGAATTATCCAGATAAGTTTGCGGAAACGTTTGCCCAAACGACGAATTTCATCTGCGTCAAAGTTTGAGCACATTTCCATGGGCAAGGATGTTTCATTCATTACCCATCCTGTTTTGATGCTTTTTCAAAAATAGAAATCCAATAAATTTGCGTATATATTAGGTGTGATGAAAATCAAACTTATGACTTTTTAAACAACAAACTTATGAATATATAAAATAATATTTTACGACAAATTTGGTTCTTAATCCACTTTTTCTATGAAATTTCGCAAAGCAAGAAGAGGTGGAACCGGTATTACTGGAACTTTTTGAAGGTTTTTTGCTATAGTAATCCTTTTAATTCTTCTATTTTGTATTGGCTGCTGCTCTGAAAAACCAAAATATGTAAGTTAAACTTAGTTTTTGAAATATATAAATATGTTTCTAGTGTCCTACATCAACTCAATCCACTTGCCAAAATTTTACTAAAAATTTTAATTATTTTTGAATTTCTAATAAGTTTAAATTTTTCAATTTTTGTCAAAAATAATTAACAATTCTAATTTTAAATTTTCAAAAAACATCTATATTTAAAAAAAATACATAATCAAATAAAGAATATTATTTCAACTATTGCAGAATTTTATTGCAAGTTGCATCTGGCGTCTTTACCAAATTTTTTGTGGTATCTACATAAGTGATTTGGGGCACGTTGGCGACAATTGTTCCTGAAATTTTTTCTGTTTCCATAGAATCTTTTCGAATGTGAGTGTGAACGTTGGTATGATCGTTCGCGACCTCGTTCGTATGGATTGATTCCACCTTTAATGATAATTTATTTATTTTATCTAAAAGTTGTGTAGTGGTTTATGTAAATGATTGTATTGCGAGTGTGAAATCGTTTGGTGATGGTTTGGTAATTTGGAATTTTTGTGTATTGCTGAAATTTCGTGTTCGGTCATTACTTCCCATAATTTATCTGATAGATTCTGGAGTTCCTCGAGCTCTTTATTGCCTGCGTTCGTTAAAACGATATTTTAGCTCTTTGATAGTTTTCGTATCCATAATTTCCGTACTATTTCTAAATCTACTGAAGAGCCATAGAATTAGATGGTTTTCGGTTGCCCACCTCTGTAAAAAAAATAAAAAGCTAACTTACCTATGAAAAGTTACTTCTCACGAACAAGAAATGAAATTAAGGCAAAAACTTATATGTAAGTTTAATTAACGTTAGTTTGTAAAATTTCACGGAGAAAAGAAAAAATTAAATTTTTTTTTTAAAAAAAAAAAACAAAATGGCTTTAATTAACACAACCGCTCGCTTTGAGTTTTGTTTCAGAATGTTGAAAATATATTTGCTAGTTATTGTTTTCTTTCTTACAAATGAAGTTAAAATTGAAAACAGAATTGAATCTGTCAAAAAAAAAAAAAACAAAACAGAATTCAAAATATATATTTTTAATTTCAATAGTTTACTATTTGCCGCTTACTTTTTTTTACAAAAAATTAAGGCACAGTTGAAAAGTGAGAGCTTCCGCTCTGTCGCTCTAAAAAAGTTTTTCCCGCTCAGTAACTGCGTGGCCACTTCAATAGTGTTTCGTATTATGCTTTTATTTTTTCTTGTTGCCTGATACGATTGAGGAATTACTCAACAACATTACTCCACCAAATACCACTCGAAACTCCCGAATGCTTTGTTGAATATTGGAATGACTATGTTAAGCATTTGAAAACAATTTTCTTTAAAAAATGAAAGTAAAGAATAGTTCTTTTGTATGATAATAAAAATTACCCGATAAAATTTAATATTTGATTTATTTTTACATTTGAAGAAAGTACCTATGTATAAATTAATCACCTCCTATATAGATTTGAAACTATCGAAACAATAATTTTAACTTTAGATTGATCGCCAGCTCTCAGATTATAAATCACTATTTATTACATCATTTTCAACATAGCACTTATGGAGTCCTTTTTATTAAATTATATTTTCGATATTATATTGTATTTGTTAACGAATTTATTTTATTTAAAAATTATAATATTTTGAAATAAAAATACAAGTATTTAAGAAAAAATACATATTTTAAATATTAAAGATGTAGTGTATTTGAGTCAAGTGAAGTATTGAATATGGTGTGTTTGGGTCCCTACATTACTCCCTCTTCTAAAAAAAAGGGGGTGTTGTTTGTGTATGACACACGCTATGTTTGCGGTTTATTCATAGTTAAGTCTTTTATATTTTGGTTATTATCATTAAAGTCGACCAGATCCTAGATCGTGGTTTTATTGTACTATAATCATAATCAAAGTATTGTGCTAAAAAAAAATTGTGTGTATGGAGTAATCTAGAAAATAGTATTAAGTAGTTAATAAAATGAGTGAAAATTTAATTTTTGTGGTGTTGGTAAAATTGTCTTTCTCTTTTTTTAAATAAAATTTATTTATTTTGATTTAAATAATACAAACACTATTATTATTACTAATTCCTCTTCGTTATCGTTACTTACTAACGTACTAATTGTATCCGGAGAAAGTCTTTCTTTGTAATTTTTCGGGTTTTTTATTCCGTTGAGATGTATGGACCTGATTTCAAGAGCAACCTGTTTATGTTCTCAACAAACATTGTCAAAGCCTTTTCAGGACAAATCTGCGACTTTAGATGCTCCTTTAAATATTCTGCGCCTTTTTTGTAGTTATGGGCACAGTTTTGTTTTTCTGATATATCCTTGAGTACATTCGACCCACATCTCTTTCCTTGTGCACGGAGTTGCATTTGAGCTGCATACAAAAGTTTTCCAGGACTCTCAGACAAACGTAAATGCTCAGTCTTGCGCCTAAAAGGATTTGAAGGACGTCCAGGTTTTAGCTAGAGATTGGTCGGTAATCCTAATACTAATTTTGTTTCCTGAAAGCATCTCTGACCATCTGCGCCTTATTTCCGCCTTAACGTAGGAAAATCTGTGTTTGACATTATTTATTTGCTCTTCGGTATAGATCTTGCAACAATGTCCAAAATCTTGCAGTCTGCATCACATACAATCTATTGCATTAAATAGCAATAAAACATAAAGTAATTTAAAATGCATTCAAAAAAATTACCTGTAAATTCAAGGAGTAAAATCCTTTCCTGTTAAGGTAATTCCGCGCCATTAGAGGGCCAACATTTTTTGCCGGACATTTTATTTTGACATGCGTGCAGTCTGTGGCACCAATTACTGCAGGAAATCTAGCAATTTCGTAAAAATTGCTTTTCACCTCTCTCAATTGATTATTCGAAGGGAACCTAATAAGTGCGGCAACAACTGGGCAATTCTCCTTGAAATTTCTTTAATAACCCTCCCAACCAACGTAGCATTGAGACATTCCATGGAGGTTACCTTAAATTAATATAATTAATTATTTAACAAAAATGGCTTTTGCATTATTGTCAATTACTTTTACAAACCTATAGAGCTTTGTCTATTTATTGTATTTTATTATTTATTAAACTTTTATTTTTGATTTTATTTAAATTTTAATTATATGTATACTTTTTTAGATTTACATTTTTTTTGAATTGAATTTTTAATTTTTTAACATTTTAAACAAAATTTTTAAGCCTTAAAAATTTTAAAATAAATATTGTTATAGTTGTTTTTATGTAAAGTGTTTCTTATGTGTTGTTGTTTATGTGTGTTGGTATTAAGTCACTACAAACCTATGTCACTTTGATGGAAATTCCTTCCCAAAAAACGCAATGTTGTCAGTCCCCTGTTATTCCTCGGTTCTTCGATTTTCAATATATTTATTAAAAATCGCACTGTAATTTTTACCAGACGGTACCGGGAATAAAATTCGGTGTCATCCAGCTCGAAAGGTTCGTAGCGCTCCATTTATGTTTTTTTTTTCCTGATGCCGGTAGCATCATCTAAAATGTCGAAGTCCTTAAACATCCTTTGATGGCGAAACATATTATTCACTTATTTTGTATTATTTTGTCTTGTTTTGTGAATTTTTTTTTCGCAAAAAATTATCACAAAATTTTCAGACGAAATGTCAATTTACAACCTGCTTTAAATATTTAAAAACTTCCTTGTCTGCTTTTAAATTTACTACGTGGTTTTAGACTAAAAGCACGCTTTAAGTCGACTATGACAGACTTAACATGGTGCTAATTTTAAAAAGCACTCTAATTCGTTAAAACCTGCTTCTAATTTGTTTATGACTGCGGGCCTTTATTTTTAAAAATAAGCCTTAAGTATATATATAGATGTTTTACAAAAAAATAATTAAACAAGATCGTTATTAGTTAAGGAGATACGATATATAAATTAAAGTACTTAAGTAAGTGCCAGGTCTCATACAAAGTGCGGCACGTATGCACTTCAATTCATATATCTCGTAAACTAATGTAGATCACATTTAAAAGTTTTTAGCATATTATCGGTATATTTTATGCTTTATTTTAAAGTTAAGATAAAAAAAATAAAATATGTCAAAATTATTTAAATTCTGAGATGAAATGTTCACTTCCGGTTTTCCACAAGAAAAAAAATCAAATTTCAAATCTGACTTATTATGTTGTCTTCTTGAATATTTTAAAAAATATATTCGCGCTGCGGTATATTACAAGATCTTTATTTACATACATACCACATACCACATTCTTCCAAAAATATGGAAAACTTATTGGTTTGGATAAAAGTCCTATCGCTTACAGAATATATTGGCTTTTTTGCTGCTACCACTCCATGTTTTTACTTCCTCCACTGGTAATTTGCATCCAAGAAGTTTTTTTTTTCGCTTTATTTATTTAATATTCCAAACTATTGAAGTATCAATTTCAAACTGATGCTGCAGTAGAATTCGTAAAATTTTCATTAAGTAAGTTTTTGTCTTCAGCATTTGCTGCATGTGGAAAATATGAAAATTCACAAAATTTCGGAAACCAATTGAAATATATTACATAATCCGAAAAATGAGAGTACAGATAGCATTTTGTGCTGATGGTGTTGGTGACATCTGCCTTAAATTGTTTTTTGAATTTTATTCAGCATGCAATATTTTTGTTGTTTGTTTGTTTCACCGGAAATCAGATATTCATGCAAATTGGTAAACTTAAAACACACCCACCACTGCTCGTATACATAGCAGATATGCCGCAGGTGAGTAATACAATTTTGAAGAATTCAGTTTGCAAAAATCTACAATGGCATGATTTTCGCTAGCTTATTGAAAAAATAAAAATTCATTTAAGTCAACGTTACGGTTGGTCTTGTAATTCTAATTTATGATTGGATTTTTTTTCTTCAACATTTCAGGAGCACATATGTACATACATATTCCCAACCACAAGAACTCTTTCAGTTTACAAAAAAAAAAATATTTTAATTTGATTCTAATCTTTAAGATATAAAAAGAGCCAGTTTCATAAACTAAACTATTTTTTCGTCTTGTTCTTTTAATAAGGTAACTTTTTCAAAAAACCCTCCAGGGAAAAGTGTGAAAATAAATTTACGCTACCCGAAAATACTAACGCGCGCATTTAAGATGCCATTAAAAAAAAACCCTTTACCGGAATTGCGCACCGTTTCATAAGAAGATACTTTTACACAACGGTATTGTGTCTTAATTTATATCAAGGATTATAATAAACAAACTAATCTGCAGCAATAAACACTAAAAACTCCCTGAAGCGCAAACAGACTGAGATTTTAAGATTATTTTGGAAAAGGTAATAAAATTCGGCAAAAACTTGCACCCATCTACCAACCAACCAACCATATGCGCAAGTTATGTGCTGCCCACAATCGCCGCTATCAGCAGCAGCAACACCGGCAGCTATTGGATTTGTGTGTCGAATTGAAATTGAAGTTCAATTTCATAAAAGAAAACCATTGCAATCCTTTCGCCTGAAATATTCTGTATCCGTTGTAAGATTATTTCGATTTCGCATGTTTATGAGTGTCAGTTCGACATAAGTATCTATTATGAGCATCTTTTTTACGTTTAGTTTTACACCGATGCGAATGTAATCCGTTTCTGTTGCTGACCATTGCGGAGAAAACGTGTCCGATTGTTTTCTTCGGCGAATCCTTTTCCTTTTTTTTTTGTTATTAACCATAAATTGAATGTTAAAGTGATAATTAGGCTTGGTGCCACATTGTGTTTTGTGCCATTCTTATATTAGAAGCTTAGTTTAACCTTTCGAGTCCTTAGAACTCGTATTTTCAACTACAATTATATTCTGAAACTACCTGATTCAATTTTTTATGTTGTGACACTTCGGTCTGATTATTGGCAAATAATTTTCTATCATTCGGCGCTATGACTTTTTGGTATGGTTTGTGTTAAAGTATCCTTCCAGATAGCCGTAATATCGGGTATTTGGTGCCATGGTTCCCGGTTAAAGTATAATTTAACATAATTTGAACAAACACAATGTGATAAATAAATTTAAAAGCAAATAATGCAATGTAGAAATTATATTTATTTACCTCATAATAAGACACAACTCCGCCATACAGTAACAACTGACTCAAAATTGAATTTTCGAATATTTCATTCTCATTCTTATATGTTTTGGCTTTTGAAAAGTTCTAGAAGTTTTTTAAAAAAAAGTTGCATGCAATTTTTTCGTAGGTGTTACCATTTCAACGTGAGATGTCTTTAAAATCTGATCCTCCGAAATTGACACTTTTGTGGAGGATGTTAAATTATTCCAACATACACAGTACAACAATTTTCCACCCAGATTTTCCTCAACCAGTACTGCCTTGTCTCGTCGCCGCTGCTTTGATTGTGTCTGCGTCTTCGAAAAAACAATCTTTGAGCACATATTCCAGTTTCGGAGACAGATAAAAGTTACACGGTGCTAAATCAGGTTAATACAGCGGGTAGGCAAGCACGCAGACATGAATATTTGCCAGAAATTGGTATATGAAAAGGGCATTATGGGCAAGTGCGTTGTCGTGTAACAAGCACCAACTCTCCGAATCTTTGTATTCTGATCGCACACGTCGAATACTTTGAACTTGAAAGTAGAACAATGCCGTGACTGTTCGGCAACTTGAAAGAAACTAGTGATGCACAATCACGAGCAGCATTGCTTTGATTTTTGATCAGCACACACAAAAAAAAACGTAGGTCGCTCCAACCAGTGCTGTCGTTTTAAAAAAAATTTAAGTGCTCAATTTTAAATTTTTGGGTGTTTTTTTGTGAAAATGGGTAGTACTACACTAATATATGATTACTGACACTTACTCATATGATAAAAATAAATTATGTATTAATAAAAGTTTACATAGTATTTGTTGAAATTCATTTATTATAGTATGAATATTGTTACATGAAAAAGATTTATTATGTTATGACTAGTTTTGCATACATAACTACGCAAGGGCGCCATAACGTTTTAAAAGCGGGTGTGGAATTCGTTGAAACGCGTGAGGGGGAGGTTCGAAAATGATGATATTTTTAAATTGACGATAATCTTACAGAATCATGATTATGAAGAAGTAATGTAGGATGTCTACAATAAAGTTCTCACTAATTATTGCGAAAGTAAAAAATGTTTATTTTGTCAGAAACTCTTCATTCTTTCCTTGTCTATTTTATCAGCCAACTTGTGGTACATGTGTAAAATTCGAACGTGATATGTATAAAAGTTTTTAACCCATCGTTGAACGCCTCTTAAGAGTCGAAAAACTCCTCTCATTAGAGCAAAATGATGCAGATATAGTCATTAACAATTTCATGAATCAAACGAATTCTGGAATGAGGTCCTTATACTATAGATGTTTATGTAAAAAATCTACTTTATCTCTTAAACTTTTCAATTTAGTTTCATTTCAGCTCACCAAAAATGTTTCGATCTCTAAGTAAATTATCTTTTTTGAAATTTTTTTTATAAAAATTAATATTTTATCAACATCACAATCTTTTCGAAGTACAAGAGCATCAAGGGATCTGGAAACTTTGCTAAATCTGTCCAAAACCAGATTCTCCGTGACGAAATAATTCGGTCGTACATATCATAATAAATTTTTCTATACAAACCTTTTGGATTCTGAAATATATGATTTCCTACTTTTGTATTGGAATCAATACGCTTGAGAATTCGCGGTTTGAATTAAAATTTCCCGTGTTGAATTCAACATGGGAAAGTCTCACCCGTATGGAGTTCTCAACACACGCAACAGGTCTTTCGGCGCCCCTATAACTACGCAGAAAAAAAATTATTACAAACGAAATTGGCCGCGTTTAAAAAGTATGAATCTTTCATAGTTAAATTTTAATGGTTGATGCGATGTTAAAATTTTTTAATGTCAAAATAAGTAATCCAAAATAACTAGCGATGATTTTGACACCTCAAGATTTAAATAATGCCAATGTAATTGAATCATGAGAGATCAAAGAACGGTGGGGTAGTACAAATTGCGGATTGGTTGGTGCAAATTTTCGGTAGTACAAATTGAAGGTTGGGTAGTACAGTAGTACGCGTGGCTGAAGGGTAGGACAAAAGTACTATGGTAGTACAAACGGCAGCACTGGCTCCAACCCTTCAAAATAGTAAATTAAGCCGATGCGAAGTAGTAAACTTAAAAAAAAAAGTTGTTAGCTAACTATTTTGTAGGTAAACCTATTGACAAGCTTGGTAAATTTTACAGGCAAGGTAGGTATATTTTACAGACAAGGTAGGTAGATCGTGATATCATCACTTAGCTTTGGTAGGCGATGTTTAAGAGTCTGCAAGCATACTATATTTTATTTTTTGCATTAACCACACGGAAAGAACACCAACTCAAATTTTATTAAAAATTAATAGGAGATTATAAAAATTAAAATCTGAAAACAAATATTACTTTTTTATAGTAATAAATAGAAAATCCTTATTAAAAATTCTATTCTAGTTTGTAAATATTTTCATTTTACATTTTTTAATAAGTGCATGATAAAAATTATTTTCTTCATTTTAATTATCACCTAAAAACTTTGAAAGTTTACAAAGAATTTATTAAATTTTAATAAATTGCCACATTAGAATTTTTATATATTTCATATTGTAATATATGATTCCCGCTTTATAATTTTTAAAAAGTAGTTATAGAAAAATTATTTTAAGATTATAAATTTTTATTGTATTGAATTTTATTTCTCTTTTGTGTTTAATTTGTATTCTGTTTGAGTTCTCAACATGTTCATGCAAAAAAATAAATATATAAGGCTTGCCAAACTCTTACTAATTGGATTTGAAGTAATGTGTTGAACAGAATTGGGACGGGGTCGGGAAAGCGGCAACGGAAACTCGCTGGCTGTCCCAATTTTGTTCAACACTCAAAAAATTTTACAAATAAATTTCAGTTATTATTATTTCATCATAAAAACTTTATAATGTACTTTTTAAAAAATAGTACAGTCCTTTCAAAATATAATAAATTATTGCAGAAATTTTAAAATCTACTTTGTAAAAATTAAAAACTTGCATTCGAAATATTAATGCCTGCTTGATGCAATTTTTATATTACGCTTAGTAATTTTTAATAGACACTCGAACCGTTTCTAAATTACCTACTAATTTTTCATAAATTTTGATTAATATTTACAATAATTTCGAGTTTCGTTTTTTCCGTGCAGTTGAGAATCATAGTTGAAAATCTAACAAGTTTTTTTACTATTTATTACGGTTACGTAACAAATTTTATAATTAATTTGCGAGAAAACATTGAAGTGTGCTTTTTGGTAAATTTAAACAACAATGTCGGTATTGATACCTATAAACCTTGTAAAGGTAACAACTTGTTCGGTTATATGAACTGTTTTTTGCTAACTTCTCAGATTTTATTTTAATTAAATTTTCTCGGTATATTCTACCTAACGAAATCGGTTAATATATTTGAAGTTTTCATATATTTAGAGAAATACTAAGCTAACCAGTTTTTTGGTTCATTTATGTTTATTCATTTTACCCACCATTTTTTGTGTGCAGACTCGTGACCTTCGCAAAAACGTTTATGCCAATCTGAATGACAACTGGGAGAGATGTGATAACAGTAGTGTATATAAGCACAGATGACGATTACAAAATATGTTTCCAATGTCAATGATTAATAGGAAGTAGCAAAGTTTTGTATTTTGGTCTCCTTTACCCATTTTCTGCCTCTGTTCGAGTTTTCGAACAGCAAATTTGCTAATTTTCACCGAATTTTTGTGCTATGCCGAGGCATAAAAGAAGCTAAATAGCATACACCGTATTATAGTAAATTAAATTGGCTTTCAGAAAAAAAATATATTGGCCACGCCCCTTTTCCGTGGTGGGCTACAGCTAATGGTTGAAAAATACCTTATTGGCGAACCTATTTTTAGTAAGTTAAGTAATATATAATTAATTTCCAAAAGTACATTTTTTCTGTAGATAAAGGTCGAATATAGTCAAAAAGTGACTTTACACAAGATCTGTTTATTTATTTATTGATTTTTTTGGAATATCCTGAGTCTACAAGATAATATAGCTATCTTGAATTTGACAAGCTTAAGTCACAGCTACGTAATATTTAATTAAGTAAATTTGATAAATAATTATTAAAACTTAAATACTACTTATTAAACTAATACAGATGATACAATGAAAAATTTTATAAAACATAATAAAAAAAATGGTTTTGGGCAAACTAATACTAAAAAAACAATGAAAATATTTTAGTGAGTTCTTTCGCAAAAATTTATGAAAATATGAAACATGAACTGTTTTGCGTTACTTAAATTAAGTAATCGTGTTGGTAACGCATTCCAAAGACGAATTGCATGAACATAAAATTGTCGATCCGATATTAAAAACCTATGTTCAAACTGAACAATTTGTCTCGATCGAGCAGAACGAGAGAACTTTAGACGCAAATAAAGATAATCTGGCTCTTTAGTAAAAATGATTTTATGCAACTGCAGCAGAGTTCGAATATTCAATAAATCATCAAAAGAGACACCGAAGATTTTTTTCGAATAGGCAGATATTCGATCTGAACGCTTTAAGCCATAAATATACCTAGCTATATTGTTAAAGATAACGTTTAGTTTTTGTCTGCAATGACTGTCACAGTTGTCGAACAATTCACAGTCATAAAGCAATGTTGGAATGAGGTAACTTTTCGCTAACAATAGACGTATTTTAAATGGCGTGTAATACTGCGTAACCCATAATACCCGTAGCATGCTATATACCTTACCGATAGTTTTGAGTATATGATCATTCCAAGTTAGCGTTTTATTGAAAACTATACCAAGATTATTTACGTTACGTACCAGCTGAAGTTCAGAACCGTTAAGCAATATTTTAGGCAAAATATCATGGTCATGAGATCTTTTGCAAATCAGTTAACTTTTTGATTTGTTGGGATTTAGGGTGAGGTCATTTGTTTCTGCCCAAATCTGAATTCGACTTAAGTCCTCGTTGAGCTCAGCAACGCAGGTATTGAGGCATTTGAGTTCTTTAGTTAAGTAGAGCTGAACGTCATCCGCATATAAGTGGATTTCACAACTTTTTAAGACATTTCGTAGGTCATTGACATACATTACAAAAATCAAAGGCCCTAACACAGACTAGGAAATACTGGCGGACTCGCAAAAGTGACTGTTCGAAAAGTCGAACAATGGCGGTTGGTAGAAACACTGCTCACAACAAAATTTGTGTTTTTAAGCGATCTGTTAAATAAATTTTCACTCAGAAACAATTCTGCTTTACTTCGTGGGTTGGCAAAGTACGAAAGTATAATATTTTCTGTAAAAAAAATTTTTTTTTATATGTTTATTGGCTTTTATTCGCAAATATAGTAGTTTCATGGGAGGCATTTACCTTCACGATAATGCTATCCATTTCTTCGTGTTACGGGAAATCACTTGATAATTGTGTAGCCCAAAAAGATAGCCAGACGGTGCAAAGTTAGCCATAAGCCTACACAGCGAATGTGCAAAAAGTGTCAAGTACATTTGCACATGAAAAATTGCTTCGCAGCCCACAGCAACTGGGAGAAAATAAAATAAAATTGTAACAAAATCAAATAAAAAGCATTTCTAATAAATAATAAAAACATATTTATTGTTTTTATTAAATTTATAAATTTCTTTGACCAATACCTGGAGAAAATATGCATATTCAACATAGAAGCTGTATTGTGCCGAACCGCCATTGTTCGACTTTTCGAACAGTCTCACCTGACGAAACCAAAAGTGGTACAACATTTTGGACAACGGATTTGAGTGTTTTGGGTCCTAATTAGTCAAGAAATATCACTTTTAATTATAAATTCGAACTTTCATACAGCGCGGCAGAAAATGGGTTAAAAGCCACGTTCGTGAACACCATGATTTTTGTGATAAAGTGCCTTTAATAATAACTATTTGAAATTGGAAATAGCTGTGCGTCTTCAAAATTGCTTCAAATTTATGTATCGAGTGTGCTTGCTCTAAACTATTTTAAAGAATGGAAAAAAAATAGCACAGAAAAATCAGATAAATATCGTAACGCAAAATATCGCGATTCGCAAATCTTTCAAATGCAAAATATTAAAAAAAGTTCTCCAACGGGGTCTCCTCACACCCTTACTTAAACCTGAATATATACTTAGTTATATTTGAAATTTGCGGAATTCCATACGGTGGCGATGTAAAAACGTTGTTTTTAACCCTTATGTGAGAGAAGAAAAAATCACCTCATTTCGTGTGGCTATGTACCCAGGTACCTGCTTCTGAAATTATTAAAAGTGGTCCTGTAATTCATGTTTTCTTATTTGTTTGTTTTTTTTTATTTTAAGAATATTTTAGAATATTTATTGCGCAATCTTTTAAATTTCAAAAATATTCGAAGTTGGTAAGTCGACTGTTTTGCCATATCCATTAGGATGGGTCCTAATTCAAACGCCAACCCTATACAATATAGGACGTGTCTGTTATGACATGACGTTTGAGCTAGGACTACTTTTCGGTGTCGATTTTGAGTTTGCGGTCCTTTATTATGACTTTTCATCGCCAACGCATCAGTAACGCAGCCGGGCCCATTTTAGAAAATGTCCTACTTATCTTCAAAAGTACAGGTGTATAACTAAGTAATGTTGGTTCGAACATTTAGATGTCGCCCAAGCCTGAATATTTATCGAATGTCATGAAACTTTGACAGTATGATGCTTCAACCTTAACTATCATACCATCAAAGTTTCGCGCCAATCAAGCGTTATTATCTTGTTACTCTCAGTGCAGTCAACATGTAAAACTATGCAACTATTAAAAGATTCCAAAGTGGTGATTTCGATGTCAAGGACAAAGAACGCTCTGGAGCTCCGAAAAGGTACGAAGACGCCGAAATGCAAGCGTTATTGGACGAAGTCGATTCCCAAATGCAAAATGAACTCGCAGAGCAGTTGAATGTGAGCCAGTCTGCCGTTTCCAAACTTTTACGAGACATGGGAAAGATTCAAAAGGTCGGTAGATGGGTGCCACATGACTTGAACGAGAGGCAGATGGAAAGGCGCCAAAACACATATGAAATTTTGCTCGCACGGTTCAAAAGTCGTATTTGCATCGAATTGTCACTGGCGATGAAAATTGGATCTTTTTCGAGAATCCCAAGCGCAAGAGATCCTGCGTAGACCCTGGACAACCGTCAAAATCGACTGCTCGGCCGAATCGCTTCGGCCGGAAGAAGGCGTTGTGTATTATGAGTTTTTAAAACCCGATGAAACGGTTAATACGGCGCGCTACCAGCAACAATTGACCGATTTGAACTGTGCGCTGCAGAGAGAACGGCCGCAATATCAAAAAAGGCAACACAAAGTCATTTTCCTCCATGACAACGCTCCATCACATACGGCAAGACCACTCAATTGGGAAGTGCTTGCGCATGCGGCCTACTCACCAGACCTGGCCCCGTCCGATTACCACTTGTTCGCATCGATGGGACACACACTCGCTGAGCAGCGCTTCGATTCCTACGAAAATGTGAAAATTTGGCTTGATAATTGGTTATCCGAAAAACTCAAGGAATTCTATTGGCGTGGAATTCACAAATTGCCTGAAAGATGGGAAAATGTGTGAAAAGCGAGGGAGCCTATTTTGAATATACGATTCTTCCTTTAACTCTTGAATTAAACGTGTTTTTTTTAAGAAAAAAGCCGACATTACTTAGTTATACACCTGGTAGCTTACCAGGTGAGATGTGTGACAATATTTTGAGAGAGAGAAATAAACAGGTAAGGTGCAAAAATTACTGAAGGCTTTAACAAAAGTCTTTAAGAATTATATGCTGATGCCACTATACGATTGGAAAAGAAAATAGTTATCCCTTTTTTGAACAACAATTGCACTCATTTCTTGGCATCCTCATCCTAATTATGTTTCCCCCCTTTTATTGTCCCAGTGATTGATAGCACATTCATCATATACCTGTCAACCTAACTCGATACCTTGATTTTCATTAGATCTAACAAATGTGTGCTTATATTTGTTTATTTCTAGCTACATTTTATAAAAATGTAGTGCACTTTGGTTGAAATTTCTTCGGTCATCTTGTCGCGTAGTGTTTGTTTTCTGTTGCTACCACTTTATGTTTGCAGCAAGCTCGTTGTGCTTTCGCTGCTGACGTGTTATATAAGCATTTTCTGTCATCAGCCGTCGTTGTCGGTTTGTGTACCCGTCTTTACGTCTGTGCGTTTGCTCTGTCTAAATTGTTTTTCTACGTTATCCTTTACGAGGGATAAAAGTGCACGTATGTTGTTGCTGCTTGTTTGTTTGTTGCTACTATTTTTTTTTTCTTTAATCCTGTCGCACCTCTTGCAAAAATAAACTTTACACATTATGCTGCAACACTCGTTGTTTGTTGGTTGATTCGCCGCTTTATTTGAAATGTGCGCTACATGTCTTCAGGGCTGCCAAACGCTTTAATTTCTACTAATTTTCAAAGCTCATAAATGTATTTAGTCAAAAATTAGGCAATGAAACCATTTATCATCTTCTCAAGGACATTTAAATTTAAATTCATATTTGGCTTGCGATACATTAAGAGTTAATGTAAGCTTTCAATGTTATTATTTTGATCTTCTTAAACTGGGATCAGCAATAACCGGACACAGAAGCGGTAGTGAAAATGGTGGGGGGGGGACTGTTTTAATATAAATATTTACAGGCCCGGATTTACCTTAGAGGCACACTAGGCCAGTCCCTAGGTCGGCAAATATTGGGAACTTTAAAAATTTTTTTTTACACAAGTGCGAATACTTGGAATGTCGGCCTTCTAAATTACCTAAAATATGTTGACAACCAAAAAAAAAAAGGTCCTCACTTTTATTACTAGAAAATTTTTTTTTCATATTCACCAGTAAAGAAGGACGGTAATTTGTGAATGGCCTAAGGACGGCAAATTTCTAAATCCGGGCCTTAGGCAGTTGAAAAATTGCCTTCAAAACTTCTTCAATGGCGAAATAATTTTGTACGAAAAGTTTTTCAATCAATAAAATGCACCTTTTATTGATTTCCTACTTATGTTTCTAGAGCACAATGCATCATTTTTGGTATATTCGAGATGTTTTTAATGATTTCAGCGTAAGAGCTAGATTTATATTTCAATGCAATATACAGTAGAACCTCTGTAAGCCTTCGACTTCGACAATAAATGAACTTCGCTAAAGTTCAAATGAAATCACGTGTTCATAAATTCCTCTAACATTTCATAGAATTGGTTTATTGTACTGATATGATCATAAGTAGGCTTTTACATTGATTTCTAAGAAACAATGATGTACATTGCCGGCATATTCTTAAAGTCGGTATCTTATTTTTCTTCGAGCTATAGAGGTATTCGTTTCAAATAATCGAGTTGTAAAGGTTGTAAAATCAAACATTGCTATGTTCGAGATGCAGAGGTCAAATTTATTTTTTCGAGTTAGGGAGGGAAAATATGTACTGAAGTTTAAGATTAGTTTAAGATTATTTAATTTTATTATTGTGTATGAATTTTAATGTTAAGTGTTTAATCGTAATTTTTAAATTTTTTAAATTTAGTTTTACTTTATATAATATTTGTTATTTCAATGTTGCTGCAAATAATCATGTATTCATAAAGCTAGCTAGATTTTGATCTTGTTGTGCTAGTTGGTTCAACCTCTTATAAATAAATAAATTTACTTGTAGGGACTCTCTAATTATTTCGACTTATAGAGGGGTCAGACTTCGAGCAATGGAGGTTTTGGGGCTTGAAGGGTAGGGAACACAACATTTTTTCGAGTTTGAGAGGTTTTCGACTTATCGAGGTTCGACTTAAAGAGGTTGCACTGTATCTTTCTTATTATAAAATTATGATCATTTTGATAAGACGCCAATCTATACGAATAAAAAAGATTTTCAAAGTTTCCGCCAATATTTTCCGCCCTTTAATTCTTGCCGCCCTAGGCACGTACCTACTCTGCCTGCATGCTAAATCCGTGCCTTCATATGATTCAACATGAAAAATTAATATTTTTTTCGAGTGAAACGTTCTGGAGCACTCTCAGAATGTTTCTGTTACCTCATATTGCATGAAAATTTAGAGAAACCAAGAGTGCTCCAGAGCGTGTCACTCGAAAAAAAACGCTATTAAATGAAAATTATTAAAAAATTTACATCGAATAGCGCAAAACGCGTGTGTTACTAGGATCATAGCTCAACATAATTTGGGGGTAATGGGATCGAGAGACGAAAAATAGGCTTATCGATGCTGCTTCACCTGGCGCTCTTGCGCTGCTTGATATTCAAATTCAATTTGTATTCTTTCTTAATCGTTACAACCTTTTACAAATTGAAATATAACAGAAATATTTATATATTTTTAAGCAAACTAAATGACATACAGAAATATTGATATAAAATTCAGGTGGGCAATTCGACAACCGCAAAGTTTTTGGGTGTTGAGTACTCTACACCGAAGAAACGTCTTCTGTCGGGCCTGACCAGACATCTGAAATGAATGCTTCAGCTAGAAAGACATTGAAATTTCGTGATGCCACATTCTAATCGCATCAGTTGCTATATGTCATATAGAAAATATGAATTTAGAAATATACTGACTGCATGTCACGGAAAGTTAGGCTGCCATCAGCTTCTGATCTAGTGAATATCAAAACTTTTTTGTAGTGGTGAAAGTTCAGTGGATTTCTTCTTCTATTTAGGTACGCTTTATTTCCAAGCTTATGGTCTTCAAGACTCCAGAACGCTGTCTCCCTTAATTATCTATGTACATCAATAAACTTAACGCTTGTTGTACCATATAAGAAGTGGGACAACTAAAGGCTCCTTAGAGATAAAGCAGAAGGAGATGCAGCACCTCCTCTGCAAGTGCATTATACTCCAAGGTAATCGTCATTGCCTACCATGGAGCCGGAGCTTTCGATGATTTAGGTATGGTAGCATATGCACCACTATAGGAGCAGCCAGATTCATTCAAACCTTAAGTTGGTTTTGATTATCCCAGTAGATAATGGGGCAAGAGGGCTTAAATATTTTTGTCAATTTATTGGCAAACTGTCTGCTTAAGCCCACTTTTGTAAATTTTTTAACCAACTGCAATTTAAGTAAAAATTTGAAAAACTTTATTGGCAACTCTACCTTCTTGGGATGCTATCGACGCTGTATACTATGCTGCATATGTTGTTTGACTTGTTATACTGCCACATTGCTGACGCCCTCAATTCAAAAAGGACTTACAAAAGTGACGAGTAGTTCCCAATGAAATAAAAAAAGTATCAACGAATCCTTAACTAATATTAATGATACTCCAACGAATCGAAAGCGAATAGTAAGTCATAAGTGGTAGGTATTGGATTCAAATAACTAGGCTGAAATCAATCAAAGTCTAAGTTTGAAAATACTTACAGTATGTTGAGATGGACTTGCAACTACATTTAAAATATGGCTTGACTTATGCGTAAGCTATTTATCTATTCATATGGCATATGGAATTTATTTTATTTACCAAAAATATAAAAAAAAATTTCTCGCAAATCTTGAAACTCAGAAAGAGCCATTCAAATTATTCTCTATTTTCAAATACTTCAAGAGCAACTGGCTTGCAAAATTTTGAGTGTAACGCGCCAAAATGTGTCTACTCGTATTTCGAGGTAAAAGGACTTCAGAATAGAATTTATGAGAGCTTTTTTCAGCTGCAGGTATTTTACCAGTTAATTGATGTTGTGGCACGTAAATTATGAACAAAACAAAACAAAAAAGTAACGAAATTCAGCAACGGCATAGGAAACGAAAAGGAAATGCTTTCTTTCCAAGTGTCGCTGTTAGTCGCTCTGCTGGCCGTTGTGTCGTTGCACATTAAGTAAACCTACGAGAAAGTCACCGCCGTTTTTTGTATGACCATGGGTGCTGATGATGATGATGGTGGAACATCCGGTACCGGTGCAACATGACGCTGGTCAAGAGGCTAAGCAGTAACCAAAACTTTAAGTGAGGTCGAGTGTGTGAAAAAGCAGCGATGTGCTCTAAACAACCACCTAAACTAAAGGAAAAAATACGTGTAGTAAAATATAAATTATTTAATTTTTTGTTGCGAAACAAACAAAAAACAAAAACACAAGGAATGCACATCAGCGACATCTACATGCAGGGCAACACATTAAAATGTGAATCACATGCACTCGTTATCACATACAGATTCACTGTACAATGGGACAGGAATAATTGTAGTTTCAGAGATATCGTCCTTGTCGTAGGTACAGAAGTTTCAAATCATTGAAGACTACAAAGCCGTACAAGTAAAATAAATGTTTTGACATGGCGATTTTCATATAGTACCTTTCTCATTTTCGTTTCTATTTGATTGTTTGGATTGACGTGAACAGAACTTCAATGCCGGATCCAAAAGCGGTATTAGGCGGAGAGCCCACTGTAGAAAAGTCGAGTGTATTAGATTATAGGATACGATTTACGAGAATGATATTACTGCATTTTGGTGAAACTAACCATCCACGATTGCCTTGCAAAAACCAGTCCCGATGCCCGAAAATGGTCAAATCAGAGCCAATTTTGTTGTTTTAATTAAGATTGTATAATATTACAGCTCGAAATTTATGCCAAATGATAGAACTCGAAGAGACCTAAATATAATACATTAGGTTGCATTGCTGATCCTGTCCCAAACATGGGTTTGGTTCACCGGCTTTTTGGGTCAATTTTCATTAATGAAGATAACAGCTTGAAATGTGTGCCAAATGATACAGATCAAAGAGCCTAAATAGAATATAGAAAAATTGGCCCTAAGATCAGGTGGCAACCCATATTTAGGGCATGATCCGACAAGGCGACCCTATATATTCTGTTTGGGCTCTTCGAGCTTTACAATTTGACATACATTTCAAGCTCTTATCTTCTTTAATGAAAATTGACCCAAAAAATTGGTGGCAACCCAGGATTCAGCAATGCAACCTAATGTATTATATTTGCCTGAGGCACGGTAATTAGTCTCATGCCCATTATATCTTAGAAAGTGAGCTGAATAAAAAGCATGTTGGAGGGAACAATGGTTTTTGAAATTAGGAAAAAATTATTTCGAAAACGTTAGTGTCATTTACTCGTACGTATGACACTGATGGAAAAGTAAAAACATTCTATTTCTATACCGGGTGGACTGTTATGACTATGTGTATTTTTAAAATCTGAGCTCGGATTCGAGATCAGTGACCACCAAAATCCATGTATACCAAATTTAGTACAAATCGGTTGATTTTATACAAAATACGTCTGCCATATTAGATCCGCCATCTTGAATTTAAGAATTTGGATTCTCTCAGATTCGTCATTGATGACCCCAAAAAGCCTCGTATAAAAAATTTGGTACAAATTAGTTGATTTTTAAAAAATTCGTCCGCCATCTTGTTTTCGTCTTCTTAAATTTGGCAAATCTGTCCTCAGATTCGTGATTAGTGACCCCCAAAAATCTTCGTAAAATAAATTTGGTACAAATTGGTTGATTTTTAAAAAATTTGTCCGCCATCTTGTTTTTGTCTTCTTAAATTTGGCAAATCTGCCTTCGGATTCGTGACTCCTGTATACCAAATTTGGTGCAACTCGGTTGAATTTCAAAAATTCGGCCACCATATAGGTTTTTTTGACCGCCATGTTGGATATTGTCAACCTACTACGCCCGATTTTTAGGGTCGTCCATTAGCTACAATTTGAGCTAAGGTATGCCCCGATCGGTTGGGAATTTTTATTTTTTAATTAATTTTTTTTTCTGGAAACTCGATTTTTCTCCAGCTTCCGGGTGCCATATGGATTTTCCGCGAGAACTCGGCAGAGGAAAGAAGAAGCTCTAAGCTTTAAAATGAGAATTTGGACGTAGCTATGATATATATTTGGGACGTTTCACGGCAAGCGGATCACCTTCGCGGCAAAAAGTGGCTTGACCGATTAAGACGTACGAGGTCTTAAAATGTTTGTCTCATAAAAATCTTCTAAAAGCCGTGTGGCCCATTTAGAAATTTAAAATGGCGGATACAATATGGCTAAAAAAAGCTTGTAAAAATAAAAACTCTCAACCGATCGAGCCGTTTCTTGGCTCAAGTTGTAACTCCTAAAAAGTTGGCGTGGAAAATTGACAAAATTCAAAATGGCGGTCAAAAATACAATATGGTAGCCGAATTTCTGAAAGTCAACCGATTTGTACTAAATTCGGCATATAATAGTCTTAGAGGTCATTGATCACGTATCTGAAGTCAGATTTTACAAAATCAAGATGGCGGACGTATTTTTAAAAAATGAATCGATTTGTACCAAATTTGTCATACAAGGGTTTTTAGGGTGGCCGATTACGAATCTGAGGCTATATTTTAAAAATCTTCAAATTCAAAACGACGGCTTCAGTATGGCGGACGTATTATTAAAAATCAACCGATTGGCACCAAATTTGGCATACGGGGGTTTCTGGGGTCGATGAATACGAATCTGAAGTCAGATCTGGATCCGCCATTTGGGATTCTGTCAATCTTCCACGTCAGCTTTTTAGGAGCTACAATTTGAGCCAAGAAACGGCTCGATTGGTTGAGAATGTTTGTTTTTACAAGCTCTTTTTTCTAGACACTCGATTTTTCTCCGGCTTCCGGCCGCCATATTGGATCCGCCATTTTGAATTTCTGAACGGGTCACGCGGCTCATAGAAGATTTTCATGAGACGAACATTTTAAGATCTCGTACATGGAAAAAACACCAACTCGAAATTATTGTAAATATTAATGAAAATTTAAGAAAAATTAGTAGGTAATTTAGTAATTTAGAAACGGTTCGAGTGTCTATTAAAAATTACTAAGCGTAATATAAAAATTGCATCAAGCAGGCATTCATTTTTCGAATGCAAGTTTTTAATTTTTACAAAGTAGATTTTAAAATTTCTGCAATAATTTATTATATTTTAAAAGGACAGTACTATTTTTTAAAAAGTACATTATAAAGTTTTTATGATGAAATAATAATAACTGAAATTTATTTTTAAATTTTTTGGTGTGTTGAACAAAATTAGGGCAGCCAGCGAGTTTCCGTTGACGCTTTCCCGACCCCGTCCCAATTCTGTTCAACACATTACTTCAAAGCCAATTAGTAAGAGTTTGGCAAGCCTTATATATTTATTTTTTTGCATGAACATGTTGAGAACTCAAACAGAGTACAAATTAAACACAAAAGAGAAATAAAATTCAATATAATAAAAATTAATAATCTTGAAATAATTTTTCTATAACTACTTTTTAAAAATTATAAAGCTGGAATCATATATTACAATATGAAATATATAAAAATTCTAATGTGGCAATTTATTAAAATTTAATAAATTCTTTGTAAAATTTCAAAGTTTTTAGGTGATAATTAAAATGAAGAAAATAATTTTTATCATGCACTTATTAAAAAATGTAAAATAAAAATATTTACAAACTAGAATAGAATTTTTAATAAGGATTTTCTATTTATTACTATAAAAAAGTAATATTTGTTTTCAGATTTTAATTTTTATAATCTCCTATTAATTTTTAATAAAATTTGAGTTTGTGTTTTCTCCGTGTACGTCTTGATCGCTCCAGCCAATTTTTGGCCGTAAAGGTGATCCGCTTGAGGTATACAATACAAATACAAATTTTCATTTTTAACTGGATAACAAAATCAATTAACCGAATTCCTTTTTATTTAATTCGGTTCTCGGGTTCAATTAATTAGCTCCTTGTTATGTTTTCTTACTTTGAATGTTTTATTTTTTGCATGATTTTGAAGAAACGCAGATTTCCAATCAATTTTTGAGATAAATTGTTCCTCAAAGTAATGTGACCCTATTGCTCTAAACCCGAAAATCAATCTTTTGCCTATTGGTCGTAAATGCTTTAGTTTTCTTTCGTTCAACGCAATTTGTCCCAATGTACATACTGCATATAGTAGATGTAAAACGCTGTTGCAACACTAGAAATATTTGTTGAGCTTCTCTAAAAGGATCATTTTTTTTTGCTTATCCTGTGTACATTGTTGCTTTTTGTTGCTGCTAGTATTTTCCATGTTCATTGGCCACCTTCTGATAATTTAGAGCGAACTATTTGTTGGTCCGATTTTTTTTTTTTTTTGTTTTTTTTTTACTTGATGGCAACACACACAATGTCGCTATACATAGGTTTTAGGTTTCGCATTCATTTTTCTAGGTTTAGCTGCTCGGACAGGTAATAAATACAATTTTTAATGGCTTTGCCGCATTTTTTGATAGCCAAGCAAAAATTGTGTGATGAAGTGTTGCAGCGTTAAAAATCTAATGGATATTTTAATAGTTGGCGCATTAGGTGTTCGGATAAATTATGAACGTAACGCATATGCCATAAGGTGACCACATTTGACATATACATAAGTACATATTACCAAAATAAGTCAATTTAAAAGCTATAAAGAAAAGAAAATGGCATTGAAAAATAATTGCAGTCAACTTTGGTTTTCTGTCTATAGCAAGCATTCTGAAACAAAAATCTTCAAATCGAAGGTGAGCTAAGAATCTTAAGCAAAATGCTTAAATAGCCATTTTTTCCGGTTTGGTATACATATAGACCAAATCCATCTCAAACCATGCAGTCGGAGTAACCTCACATTGCGGAATTGGTTGCCGATTAAAAATTTCGTTTTCCAAAGTAATTAAGGAATTATACCGTTCATCGATTTGATTGAAAATTATTTTTTGCGAAGTAATGCCCATTTAAAGTTTTAGTGTCAGAGCTTGAAAAATCGTTGAAAATTGTTTCAAAATAGTCGCATTTTCATCCAAATCAAAATAAATAACTTTTGTCTTCTAATTCTAATAGAGCTTCTGATTCTCTGTCAAAATCTTTAAGAAATATTGAAAATTGTTGAAAATTGGCGGAGTTATAGCGCTTTTTCTGAAAAAAAAGAAGGCTGATTTTCTCAAAAACCCAATCTTTTTTTCGCTTAAAATTTTACTGTGGATTTGTATTAGTATGATAAAGAAATGACATGAGTGTAATGCCTGTTAACCCATATTTGAAGTCAGGAGATTTTTTTTTCCAAAATTGAAATGTCAATTTTTTTCATCATTTCCAAGCCTTTCTACGGTACTGTTTTCAAAGCAAATAACAACAGCGACATTCCAAATTACTTTCTGCAAATCATGCTTGCATTCTGCATACTTTTTTGCACCGTTATTTTCCTAACCCTTAAATGCTCATGAACTCCGATTTTGACGAAAAAAATATGTAAGGTATAAAATGATAACAAAATAACAGCTACATCCCTCTTTTTTGGAAAACATTTTTTTTTTGGCAGTTATTTGCAAAAAAGTGGTTATATCTTATAAGATACAATGAGCACTTATTCGTATCGTACTTACCGAAAGAATGATCCATAAATAAGATAAAAAGAGTTGAGTTAAATTTTTGTTTTGGGATTTATTTTTATTTTTAGCAATTTATGCAAACTAATATAAATAAGAACAAGTAAAATTTAATATAACGAAAACAAAAATACAGTAAATTCTATTCAATACCAATTAAAAATACACCAGAAAATCTAATTATGATGGTAATTATAAAAACAATTTTTTTCCGAAGTTAAACACAAATTTATTTTACACTTTGTGCAAAACATCCTTGTTTGTCCTGGACAATTCGGCATCTTGCATCTTCCCTTTTTATCCATCGTTGTCCAATGATCGATCATGTCAAGTCTGCTATCCCTGGGCGGCGTCGGATGTACATTCGGTCTTCGACGTTTTTCAAGAATTTGCTTTTCTATAGATGGACGCCCACGCTCAGGAGTTGCCTTTGTATTAAACGAAAATAATGTGTCTGCCAACTCCAGCTTAAAGTCTACTAATCTGATTTCCTTAAATCCTTGCCGGTCTTTATTTATTCTTCTGTGTAGTAGCCAGGCATTTATACAGGTCATATCAAGAAGATGATAAAATATACGGTTAGTCCACTTTCGACTTTTCATCATTATTTTGTGGCGACCTATTGAGCTGTCCATTAAATCAACTCCACCCATGTGACAGTTATAATCTTTAATGATTTGTGGACAAGGGATATATTTGACAGATTTGTCTTTTTTGTCGAATCGCTTTACTTTCACAGGCTGCGACTCTGTATTATTGGAGTCTAAAATTGGTTTAGTGCCAACATAAGTAGAAATCAGATTTACAATTCGGTTGTCTTTCTATGAGAGTGTCATTATATCGATACCATAAATATTGGACACGAATTCATGACTTGTTCCACGATGGATTTTTACTCCTTGAAATTGAGATGCAAATGAAATCCAACTCCTTCGCTCTGAGGCAGAAGAAGTTGAGGGCTCAAAGTTAAGCACTTCCAACTGATCAAGATCCACATTCGTTGGACACCCCTCATAATTATCGTCGTTTATCATTTCCAGAAAAGATTCATGTATGGAAGCATTGAAGTCAAGCTCATTCTCAGCCCCTTCAGCGATATTATTTTCGTCGATAATCAATTGCAAGTCAGATTCTCCTAGGTGGCCAACTTTCTTTCCACATTCTTTCCCTAAAGGAATAGTTTCCTCTAAATTATCAATATCTGAATAACTATTATCGGTGCTATCGTAAGCAATATCTTCACAATCGCACAACAATGTAGAAACTTCCTCTTCAGTCATTTTGACTCTACCAACTTTTATGAAACTTGCCATGACTCTTTTAAAAATAAGGATTCTCAAAAATTAGTCAAATAAATCAGTAAATTAATTAGTAACGTATAATCAATTGTACTATCGAATTTCTATACTCAAAAGCAGTGAACTTGATTCTGCAAGACATCACATAAAAATGAAATTGAGCAACAATGCTATGCAAAATTCAAGCACTAACGATTTTTGGAGATGTAGAGGAACGCTCATTGTATCTTTTAAGATACAACCATTAAATCTCTCATTTTGGTCGGTTTTTCAAAGAAAATTTTTTCCAAACTACTTTTGTTCGATACTAAGCTTAAGTTAACACCATCTAATATTTTTTTAAGCCTCAAATATTTCAACACCTTCATATGGTCCACGGTTAAAAAATTGATTTTATATAATTTCGCATGATTTCATTTGTTTAAGTTTTGTAATAAATTTTGTTCGCAATTCAGAAAATTCATATAAAAATTTATTTTTTAGTAAATAATTAGGGTTTTTAAAATGTGTTTGTGCAGTTTAATCTATATATAAACTCAAAATAAAATTTTGACAAGTTTTTTTCTGGTTGTATCTTCAAAGATACAGTGAGAATTTAAGGGCTAATAACATTTTATCATAGGAAATATACAAAAACATTGTAAGCATTTTCGCTGACAAAGTCAAGCAAACAAAACATTCAAAACCCACAGAAGTACAGTCAGTGAAATAGCTACATATATTTGCGTACAATGCTTTTATATATTTCCCATAATAAAAAAATTTGGAATGTTGCTGTTGCTATTTGCTTTGAAAATAGTACCGTAGAGTGGCTTGGCAATGATGAAAAAAAAAATTGATATTTCGATTTTGGGAAAAAAAATCTCCTGACTTCAAATATGGGTTAACAGGCATTACACTCATGTCATTCCTTTATCATATCAATACAAATCCACAGTAAAATTTTAAGCGAAAAAAAAATTGGGGTTTTTGAGAAAATCAGCCTTCTTTGACAGAGAATCAGAAGCTCTATTAAAACAAACGACATATTTAATCGGCAACCAATTCCGCAATGTGAGGTTACTCCGACTGCATGGTTTGAGATAGATGTGGTTTATACATATATTAGTGGAGCGCCTGGGGGTTTTGACCTCGGAAAATTGCTACAGTGAATGAATATTTTTGGTTTAGGTGGCATTTTCTTTCTTATACTATATCTTGCAAAGTTTACCAAAAATTTTTTTGTGCTTTCAATTTTTTCACTTTTTAATTGAAAAAAGATAAAAAATTAATATTCCAGCATATAATTTAATTTCAGATAGCATTTTTTTTATGTACACGTAGAATTTATCTCGAATAGGTATAGAATATCATTTTTTAGAGATACCTATGTTTATGAAGGGTCGTAGAGACCTTGAACAGGTAGTAGGTAGAGTTAAAAAATGTTATAACTACAGAGCATATCCCGGATGAAAAGACTATTAAAAAACGACTTGTAGACCGCTATCACGATGACATTGTCATTTCGCCTAAATTTGGATCCAATATCATCATATGTTTTAAAAATATTAACCACGATATATTAACAGAAAATTGGTACAATCAAAAACACAATAATAAAAAAGAAGAGGAATTTCACATATTAAAAGCGGCCAGCGAAATTATTAGAAGGGACATAAGAGCTCAAGTTTACGATAATGAAAATTACACAGCAAGTGAGAAAATGCTTGAAGATATTGATGAGACAATTCCGCAATCATTAAAGTTTTTTGCTTATATGGGAGGTGCCACGCCCACTGATGCAATCCCATCGAAGTCCAATTAATTTTAAAGCTTATAGCAACCAACATCTTAGCAACAAATTTTAGAAAGATTACATTAATAGCACACTAAATATAACATTTTAAGTTTTTTGCTTGTATGGGAGGTGCCACGCCCACTGGTACTATTGAACCCATTTTTGGTTAAAAAATACCTTATAGCAAGTATACCTACCATACTAAATTTCATATCGACTGCATTGTTAGTTCTCCTATTATAACGTTTATAAATATTGTGGGCTGTGCCACGCCTTTCAACGAGTTTTGCCAATATAGTGACATAGCATGTTATGATGACTGCTCTTAGTGGTATAATCTGTAAAATTTTTATGAAAATCGTCAGTGCCGTTTTCTAAGTAATATTGAATCAAAATTTTCAATTATTGAAAAGTTCCACGCCCACTTTTCCGATTCCGCCCACTTTTGGCAAAATTTAAGACATTTATGATCTGCATCTGTGTACCAAATTTTAAAACAATATCTTGAATGGTTTTCGAGATATGACGTTATGAAAATAAAAGTTTAGGGCTGTGCTACGCCCCTCCAGGAGTCTTTGATAAGTTAAAACCCAGCCCAATCCTAATTTTGTTCACATATGTACCAAACCCCCCAGTTTCATCAAAATCGCTGCACCCGTTTTGGAAATAAAGTCTGAAAATATATATATATATAAATAAATAAATAAATAAATATATATATATAAATATCAAAAGCACAAATTTTCAATAGGTAAACTTTTTTATTTATGTTATTAGCTAAACATTCCAATTTTTTTATTTTTTTTTTTTTCATCCACTGTAACGAAAGTCTGAGGTTTCTATGATTTTGACGCTCCAGGCGCTCCACTATATATTTAGTAAGACTTAAGAAAAAATAAAATAATTGATATTCAGGCATGTTCTGGAAATCGATCTAATTGGTAATTTCGAGTAGAAATGGAATAGGTTTGGTAACAATCTTCGGACCAGCTGTTTAATGAGCTGCATTAAACACTTGAAAACAAATTCCCCACTTTGTGTATCACAAATTGTTTATACAGTTTGTGATAAGAGTTGCCACTTATAGCTAAAACTTCAATTAAAATGTGGCTTTTTGAAATGAATTTTATAAAATTGATACTTGTTGTCACTTCTTTTTTTTTATATTCATCCCAGTTGCTTAACGTTGCCAGAGAAAATCTTTTTAGCGTCAATCAAGCAACGAAATAAAAATTATTTATATTATTTTTAAAAAATGCTGCTTAGTGACAAGTTTTTTTGCTAAAAAAAAAATTAAAAAGAATAAAATTTTTTCGATTTTAAATTTTATTATGCCGACATTTCGCGGATTGGTTAGCTTGCAAGAAACCCACATCACAAGCAGAATCTTACTCAGGCTTTGATCAAAAAACGGTCCAGCCGTACAAAAACTTTTCATTAGAAGATTGAAAAAGGGTAACTATGGATTGTGTTAATATTATTTTCTATCAGTGCACTATAGGTCAAATAGCACTTTTTGCTGGCAAAAACTAATAACGGCTATATTATCATGGCGATCAACTGGAAATGTATTTTTTATGTTGACTCTAGACTGAAGGAAGAATTCTCAAAAAAAATCTTAACCCTTGTACTACCGGGTCAAAAATGGCACGCACTATTTATTTTTCAAATCTCATAATTATTAAAACAAGAGAAGAAGTAAACAGAAGGAACTAAACCCTCTATAATATCCTTTGAATGAATTAGAATTTTGCGTCAGGTTTTTAATTTTTTACCAATATTTCGCTTCTAAGCCTATTAATATTTTGCTGTTGGAAAACAGTCAACTTCCTGTGGTTTTTTACCCATTTTTCGTATTTTCTAATGCAAAAATTATTCGCAATCTGCCGCAAATAGTTTGGACTAGTAGCATCCTGAGTATTTTCAATAAATAATTGAAAACGGCCTCTTCTTTTTGCAACCACACTTCGAATAAATCGGAATTACGGTAGAATAAGTTACCTGAGAAAAAAATTCATTAAAAAAAAAACGCAAAAATCGCAACTTGAAATTGACGAATTAAACTCAAAATTCTTCACTTTACACATTTCTGATTGTCTAAACTCGGCCAAATTCAGCCAAGGTTTTAAAAGCTTGTCCAAAATCAATTTTTAAGAAAAAAAATTTAATTATAGGTTAGGACAGAAGTATTAGTTTCACCAACAAAAAACTTTTTTAACAAAATCTTTCTCTTAGACTATTAAACACTTACTATCACTTTTTTTTCCATATTTTATTGAAATTAATGCTTTTTTTTAATTATTTAAAACAACTTAAAAATTCGACAACAATCACTGCGTATACTTCGTTCAATACGTTTTTCACAAACTATGACTTTGATCACCTGCTAAGCAGTCGCCGTTTCTTTTTTAGAAAAACAAAACTTACCGTTATATGATCTGATGTTTTGTTTATCAAATACCATCAACAAAAAATGTATTCTTGGAAGTGCGTAAAATTACTTTTTGTCCAAAAATGCATCAAATTGCCTATAGTGCAGTGTCATGAAAATTTAAGTCATAAACGATATTATTTTTTTCAGCAGGTTCGCTTTGCAGACGAGTCCATTTTCTAAGTCATGATTGATATGTCACAGTTTGTTAGCAGATTGCCTGGAGAAAAATACCATTCTGAGTGTATTGTTTCGATGTTTAAACATCACACGCTATCTTGGTTTGGTCTGTGATAAATTTTAGAGGAAATGGTTGGCTACAAATTGAGCAAGACACTTATGAACAAGAGCAGCACAAAAAAATCTTAGAGGATTGACTCTGGCTCCAGCTCTTTGAATGGTTTTGTTATGAAGATAAACCAATTTTTATGTGCAATGGAGTACCATACTATAAGGGCGAATTCGTTAGAAAATTTTTAGCTAATGAAAACATTTCTGTGTTGGACTCACTTGGCAACTCGCCCGACATGAACCTCATAGAAAATGTACAGGTGCTTATGAAACACGAGATCAGTAAGGAGGTAAAAATAGCAAAAAAACAGCTAACAGAAATGCTGATTGACGTTTGGCATCCTAATGCACACCTCCAGGAAGTGGAAAAAAGTTGAGCAGATAGCATGAGAGTACCAGCTCCCATTGCAGCAAAAGGATGTCACACAAAATATTGATTTTTTGGAAAAAATTGATTATCTTTTTATTTTCAACATATCAAAATGATTTCAATGCAATTAATTTATTTAGGATAGTCTGTACTTGGCTACCATTCAGGAAAAATTAGTTTTTTTAAGGAAATTTGACGAGGATTCAGTGGTTCGCCTTAAAAACTTACTTTAAACAATTGATTGGTTATTCAATATGTATATTAAATTTTCATCGAATGCTAAAGTCAAAAATTTAACAAGAAAGCTGATCTTTTTAGCTTAACTATATAAAAAGATTACACAGGTTTACAAAAAAAAAAGTTGCTGTCCATTTGACCAGACCATATTTTCATAGGTAATTTGATGCACATAACTCGAATTTGAGGTCGACATAGCTCTATCACGTCAGGATTTTTTTCATAATGCTCCTCACGAGCCCTACTGTCCCATTCGCATAAGAAACATAAGAAATTTTGTAAAACCACTTTGTTGTCCCAGTATAATGGTTACGAATTTCAAATCTGTAATTTGGGCTAAAGGCATCTACAACTGCTGTAATAATCCACGGATTCGGATTGAGTGACCCTAAAAACGTACATATATAAACTTTTCCATTGTATATATTGCTCGTAGCGCTCGTGAGGAGCATTATGAAAAAAATCTTGACGTGATAGAGCTGTATAGACCTCAAATTCGAGTTCAGGGCATCAAATTACCTAGGAAAAATATGGTCTGGTCATATGGGCAACAACTTTTTTTTTTTGGTAAACCTGTGTTATTTTTCTGTTAAAATTTACCGGAGATATAACAATTTGAATATGACCGTAAAACAGCATAAAACGTAAAACCTTCAACCTTCGCAACTCGATATTTGTGATAACAAATATATTCCTGATTTTTGTGTTCGCTAATATAGTGCCTAGAATATGTAAAAAAAGTTTGGAGCGATTTAAAAATGTGTCGGTCAGAAAGTATTCGTTTTGTAAAAGAACGTATCCCATCCAAAAAATTAAATTTGCAACCGAATGAGATGCGTAGGGGGGAGGCAAAGCCTCCTCTTGCCCTATGGTGGATATGGGCCTGCTACACATAATATGTAAATGGCATACGTTGCAGTAAACGAGGTAAAGTTTGTTAAAAGTTGCACTTACTGAGTCTATAATGAAAGAAATCTACTCGTTGCGAACATTGAGGAGTTGCATTTAACGAGGGTTGCGTTGACCGAGGTCGCACTGTACCTCTATAGCAAATTTGGGTTTCCCACATCACAAAGAACATGTATGCTACTGCATCCTAGGTACTCTTGTCTGTCCGCAGAATGCACCTTCTTTGTTCGAACAGTGAAACTCATCATTTCGTAAGACCGTTGCCTTTAGAGTTTTGTATTAGTCGATATGTCAAAAAGGCCATTTTAAATTAGCTTGAAGAGATTTTTTTTCGCCCCAAAAATGAATATGGGCAAGTTTCAACATATTTTTTTTTTCTTAAACGAAGCAATGCATATATGTATGTATGTATGTTTTTATTCTACTGTAATTAAATGTTTAAGACATCAAGCCAAGTTTCGACATAAAGTTATAATTTCAACCTTTCCCACACCTCTAGTATTTGATGAAATCCAAAATATATAGCAGACAAATTATTATTAATGATGGATTAGACTCATTTTATTTTTCAACCGTATGTGTGGTTCATCCTCATACATATTCTATAAAAAATAATTGAAGCTAAGCAAAGTATAAAATCAGTAAATTTTCAATTGTAAAATAAGATAGTATTTTGTTAAAAATTAAAAGAAATTAAAATGAAAAGCTAAAACACAGACGTAATTACCCTCAAATGCTCTCTAATTAGATGAATAAATTGTAGTACGACAACGCGTCACATGAGTTTTACAATTTTACTTACCTACATACATACATATGTATATACGAGTATATTTGATGTCATATGGGGTATTTTTAATTATCCATATGCTGTATTTTACCTTTTATTGCGTTTGTCGCTGCAAAAGGTGTCATGTTTATTTAATTGCCAAATCCGTCTATCCTACTGTTGAATTCTGCGTGCAACAGTAAAAGTTTTTTTTCAAAAGTTAACCTCACAGTAATTGGTTATCTCTAGAGGATATTTTTTTTAATAATGTGCAAGATAATTACATCATGAAAAAATTATTTATATCGCCAAACACTGAAAGTAACATATAAAACAAAACTGTAATTACGAAGAGATTTATCATCTAACATAGCCTTCCCTGATCGACTTGATGTACAAAAAAAAAAAATTCTGCGGAACGGGATGCACAGTGCACCTATTGTGGCTTAGGTAATCCATTACTTATGATCATAAGTTATGATAAGCACTGAATAGAGTTTGTCGGTAGTTCAAATACAGGACGCGAAAAGCGCGTATAGAAAATAGTCTTAGCAAGAGATGTTTCGGGGAAAGTTGTTTTAAAAAGTTTCAAGGATACTCATAATTATTGTTCTCTTATGGATTCTCAGCTTCGTTCCCGTATTTAACTTGATCGATTTCACATCTTTTATCACAGATATTTGTCTGCTAATATCGTGCCTCTCATAAAAATCAGAAATCAGTTATATGACTTGATGCGTTATTTTAACGAAGGCATCTATATCAGATACAGCAATTTGAAACTCAGCAGCTTTCATTTTGACTATTTCAACTGCTTTATTGGGACTAGCAGGCAGATTATGTTTCAATTTTGTCACTGCCATTCCCAATGTGCGAGGACTGCGGTATATAGCGACAGTATTTTGAATTTACTATACTCTTCTTTACGACGCTTTCTTGTTCCCTCCATTCTTTCTCATGATCTGATTATGGCCAGTACTTAAGATCAACTTTTCTAACGAAACAGTGCGTATATTGCTCAGATCCACCAATATCTATCCACCCTTTCACCATGCTTTACTTTTTCTGTTGTATTCAGCAATTTGTGTGTCGCTTCCAGGGCCGGATTTACCTTAGAGGCACACTAGGCCAGTGCCTAGGGCGGCACGATTTTAGGGGCGGCAAATATTGGGAACTTTGAAATGTTTTTTTTTTAATTTTTTAAATTTATTTACACAGGGGGAAAAAAGTGCAAATACTGGGATTGTATGCACTAAATTACCTAAAAATGTTAACAAGCAAAAAAATAAAAAAAGTCCTCACTTTTGATATTACAAAATTTTTTTTCTATGTTTCCTAGTGAAGGGGGGCGGCAATTTCTGACTGGCCTAAGGGCGGCAGATTTCTAAATTCGGGTCTGGTCGCTTCTCCAGGGTTACGCCACATCATTCGCCGGTTAACAGTTATACTTACGCTCATCACTAAAAATAGCGCTGTTTCAGAATACCAAACTATGATTTTTGTAGGTAATAGCGGACGTTAACCTTTAGCAGACTTTAACTGCAGAAATATATGTTGTTTTTTTTGGGCAACGCGGTATAGATGTTAAAAGGTTCTTTATCAGGCCTGTCGTGAATTTCACTTATACGACAAAGTGAAATTGAAGTGAATTTGAATCGTTTTAAAAAGTCGTAGTCGATTGCTAAACTTTTGTTAGACGTTTATGTTATATTTAATTATTGAAATTGAATTGAATTTTTAAAAATATATATTTCAATGAAAAAAATTAAAAAAAATTAATAAAAAATAAGTTAACGACTTATTCTCGCAGTTCTTATTCTTAGACAAATCAAAAGTCGTCAATTCTACATTTTCGAAGTCAGCTGTTCAGCTGTCTGTGTGGAGTCAGGGACGTTTTATTTAGGTATCTCTGGTGTAGTAAAAGTAGTTCGCAAACGAGCTGCCAGCCTATTTTAACGAAAATATTTTAAATTTTTCTGCAGATTTTTGTATAAATGTGTTGGAAATCGATTAAAATATAAAATTTAAAATACCACATAATCATAATATGTGTGTTTCAATTTCAAGATGCATCTGAAATACATTTTATGCGAACTAAGAAAATTTAATGAGTTTTTTCAAATGAAGTGGCATCTTTATAACGTTGACGTTATTTTGAATTTTTATTTAAAAGGAAAAAGCGCAAAGAAACGGTGCTGGTGGCGGTGATGTTGCTTAGCTTGTGGTGATACCGGTGTTTGACGCCAACCATCCAAATGACAGAAAACACATTGCGCTGTCACCGGCAGCATTGGTGACAAACATTGTCGAATCCTGCAAACAATAGAAATAAATTTCTGCATAAATAATTGGTAAAGTATGCATAAGAAAGAAGGAACTCCTTTTAAAAATATATAATAAAAAGTATTACTACTACTGTGTAAATAATTAAAAAAAAAAACAAATTTAAAACAAAGCATGCGTGTTTTTTTTAATTATTATAGAATTGTCAAGTGAAACAAAAAAAAAATAAAACTTTTTAAAACTAAAATCAAAAATAATTAATATGGTAAGTATAATAAAATTATTATTTCTGACAACGAATCTAGATTTTTAGTGTTGAATGCTGCTGTAAACTTGAGTTTCAGCGGACTGACTCGCAATTAACTGTATAATTTTACATTCTAAATTAGGGGTAAACATAAGAACATAACGCAGGATGCAGTCTGAATCAAATTTATGGAGACCCATCCCGACTTTGCGAGGGGTTTCATTAAAAGGGATCGTGTGACGATGGAAGCCCGTTGGAGTGAGTTGGCCACAGAGCTAAATGTGAAAGGTCCGCCTATAAAAGATGTTGTGGCATGGAAGAAGGTAATTTGATTTTTTAAGCAAAAATAAACCATTCTTAATGCATAACTTTCAGGTGTGGAATGACTGGGAGGCTGTCATCCGTAAAAAACTAGCTAAAAACAAAGCAGAAGCCACAGCCACAGGAGGCGGCCCATTTAACCAGCAGTCACTCACACCAACAGAAGAAACTGTTGCCCGATTTTCTGGGATATATATTGTGGTACATGGTGTGGAGGACTCGTGCTCTTTTGGCTTAACGTCAGAGCCGAAAGAAGTTGGTGAATCGGAGGAAACGGCTGTAGAAAATACAGACCATTCACCGACCCCAAAAAGAAAGCGACAGAGAGCACCAGCATGCAGTCCTTCATGTCATCTGAAATCAACTGCTTGCTGTTAATGACAGAAAAAGTAGAAAGCATTGCAAACACTGAAGAGTCAATGCTGAATGCTATGAAGGATCGCAACGTTGAGGTAAGGCGCCATCATTTAGCGGTTGAAGCGCACAATGCTGGAATTCTTAAAATAAAGATCCAAAAAAACGAAATTTTGCTGAAAGAACTGGAGATAAAAAATTTCCAGCTCGATTTAGCCAAAAAATTAAATGGTTAAAGTGGCTAAGTAGTTTTCTAATATGAATTGTTTTTTTTTTTTGTTTTTTGTTTATTAACTACTTACTCTAGCATTAAGAAGGACTGAAATTACCTGTTTTGTACCTATGTTGTGATAATATTTAAATATGTTTTTTGTTCATTACTTTTTTAATAATAAATTTTTTTTTATGTACATATGTATGTTTTATTTACTTGAACTGAATAATAGTTTTATGGAACATCCGTTTTTATATTCTATTTGCTAGAGCATCTCTTATTATCGTAGCTTCACTCAAAAGAGTGCTAACATTAATTTCTTCATGAGAAATATCTGGAAAAAATGAATCTGGTAGGTCAGCTGGTTCCTCAAATGGGACTTTGCAATGAATAGAAATGTTGTGTAGCGCGCTGCAAACATTAATAATTTTTATTACTTTTATAGACTCATAAGTTAATTGGCTCTGCAGACATCTGAAGCGACTTTTTAGCACTCCAATAGTGCGTTCAATTAGGTTTCTTGCCTTTGTGTGCATTTTGTTAAAGCGATGTTGAATAGAACTTGTAGACGGATTTCTATAAGGCGTTAGCAAAAAGGGTTCCAAAGCATATCCTGAGTCTCCCAAAAGACTCAACCCACGTTGTCCACCATTGTATTTTTCCACGAAGTATGCTCGGAAATTACTCAAGTTCCAAATAAGCAAATCGTGGCTGGAACCTGGTCTACGTTCGTCTAAGTATTCCTCTTATAACCATTTTATGGTCGCAAATCTGGAAATTATGTAGAGTAATGCATGAGTTAAAGTTTTGACGAATCACTTACGACCATAGCGTTGATACTAAAATATCTTTTCCGATTAAAGTATAAAGACGCGTCTGCTTTAGGCTTTAAAATTCGGATGTGAGTGCCATCCACACAGCCTATTACGCCTGGTAAACGAAACTTTTCGTTGAAAAAATTATGAGATTGTTGCTTTTCTTGCTGTGTCATTGCAAGCTTTATCCACTTTGCACAAATTTTTGTCTCCAATACTGGCAGCATCCTTGAAAATATTTCAGAAAAGGTACTTCTTCCAAATGCAATATCGAAGTCCTTAGCTATGGTCATTTGAAAGCCACCTACTGCAAAGTACCTAAGGGTAGCAGCTAATTGCAATGGAACTGGAATAGATGACCCATTTTCGAACAGGTGAATTTCGTCCAAGATCATTTTAAATGGTCTTTGTTTAAGCGGTAATAGTTGGTAAGACAAAAAAAATCTATCTCTTAAATACTAATTACACTTCTTTTTTTGCTTAATATGATCTGATTGAGCATTGAGCTGATTCAACATAGAATGGGCTTTCAAAGAAAAAAAATAATTAAAAAATAAGTCAATTCTACATTTTCAAAATCATCAAAACATCAATTTCATTTTTAAAAAGTCTGCAAATCTACTTATATTTGACTTCGAAGACAAATTGCTTCAAAAAGTTTTCGAAATGAATACGTACCGTTTTTCACGACATGCCTGATAATTAAATTTTTTTTAAAATATAAAACAAAACTTTTTTGATTTACAATAAAAACTTTTATAAGTTGTTTTTGTATGTAGTGTTTCTTGTGTGTCGACATCGTAGGAAAGATCACTCTATGTACTGTTTCCAGGCCTGGATATTTAGAAATCTGCCGCCTTTAGGCCAGTCAGAAATTGCCGCCCTATTCACTAGTAAATATAGAAAAAAATATTGTAATATCAAAAGTGAGGACCTTTTTTTTTCTTTGCTTGTTAACATTTGTAGGTAATTTAGTCCACACAATCCCAGTATTTGCACTTTTTTTCCCCCTATGTAAATAAATTTAAAAAATTTCAAAGTTCCCAATATTTGCCGCCCTAGGCACTGGCCTAGTGTACCTCTGACTGAGGCCTGACTGTTTCGTCAGAAGTGTTGAAGTTAAGTGTATTCTTAAGCACATCGAGGCGGTTGAAGGCGGTTTTTACCAGCAAGACGACCTGGACTATGAAAAAGGGGCTTAATTGTGAAAACGACTGATCCGGAATAAAGACTTAATCTCTCTCTCAGTTTTTTCGGACTTGTACTCTTCTTTCTCTTAATTTTTAGTAAAAATGTTTCACAAATTATGACTTTCTGGTTTTTACCATGTGAAGGAGCGTCTAAACTCTATCCAAATATGCAAAGAATTGAAAAATTATTTTTTGACTCGTATGATGTTGGCGATGGATCTGTCATACGATCAGAAAAAGCCATAAAGAAACCTGTCAAGTAGTACTTTGGTGGAATCTCCAGCGTAACAAATGCAGCACAAGACATAGAGTGACAAATGATAGAAAATTCTATGGAAAAAATCGGATCGAAAAGTCACAGCATAAAATAAAATCCGAGAATCAAAATAGTTGTAGAACTTCTGTTAAGCCCCACTAATGGATTTCAAGGATATTAATCCAACAGTTTAACTAACGCACAGCTTACACTTCAGATTTGATTCACTTACGTTCCAAACGGTAGTTTATCTTTTTGACCTCGACTAAATATGATTACGTGGCTTATCAGCAATGAAATATATGAGCAAATATTTTTTTTTTAGCAGACAAATTAATTATCAGAATTGCAAACTTTATGGTACTTCATAGTCATATTATTCCAGCCATATTAATTTACTGTAAAATAATAAAATAATTTAAATTCAACAAATGCCATTAAATCTTTTCTAATTACAAGTACGGTGCCATTGACCACATTTGACTGAAATCGGTATGAGTGCATTACGAGTATCATTACCAACTTCAAAATATTCATTATTTTTTTCATTAATAAATCTATATGACGACATACAGCATATTTTCTAGTGCTATGGAGTTCTTAATTCGTCACTTGAAAAGCGTGAATGTGCCCAAAAATAACATGTACAAAATATTTAATTTTAATTAAAGTTTTTAACGATTACTTTAAGCGCACTAATCTACAACACTAGATAACTGCATTTGCTGCCAATTTAGACAGTATTCAAAAAATCGTTACATAAACATTTTGACTAATGAAACTCATGCACCATCCGTGCACTTCAGTCCACTTTTCAACCCGCACGCACTCAGTCGTCGTCGTCTATTATTGGCATTACCAATAATCATGTTCAAAGTTATAAATTGTTACGTGCTTAATTTTAGCCAAAATAATAACACGAGTAATTAATTAAATGTTCCAGGGACTAAACAGTGTCGCAAACGCAGCAGGAGAGGATTTGAGTGGCTACTGACTGTGCCAGGCGAGGCTGGCACTCGAATTAGTTACAAATAAACCAAATTTTCACTAGAGTTGCATTTAAGAGTGCGAATGAGAGTATGTGTGTGCGTGTGTGTGTGGTTTGCATAATAAATACACTTAATAATATATAGTCAATTGGGTGGATCAAATTTGTTAAATAAATATGAATGTTTCTTTCATAACACATAAGTACTATGATTAGGTTAAAATAAGAACATTTTATAGGATTCAACAGAAAGCACTCTACGCTCACTCGCATACTAGCTACTATTCGACTGATGCTACAATGTGTTTAATATCTCATTTCCACTGTTTAAAATCCAGAATAAGAAATTAATACCACACTCTAAAAATTTATGGTCATGGTGTTGGGACCAGGACCTTAGAAGACAGGGTGAAAAGCATACACCGGCAAGGAAAATTTAAAAGTGCCGTTGGAGATAAGAATTCAAGAGGCAATCATTTGGTATCAGCTCCAGCTCTAGGAAATATGACAATATCCGTAATCATAAGCTTAAAAAAATTATGAAGATCGGACAAACCGTTGAGAAATTATAAATCATGAGCGGTGCTGCCCAGAGAACGAGCAGGCGCTCAAAGGGCGTAAAAATGAGAACGAGAAGGCGCTTAATGAGCGACAAAAAGCGTGCGCGTACACAAAGTCATCAACACATGCTTACCGTTGCTTGTGGTAGTGGTCATCACCAGAGGCGTGCCGTGCTTATTGGGCGCCCGGGGAAAAATAATTATTTGTTGCCCCTACCGAAAAAAATTTTCGTATATTTTAACAAACATTTTATTTACCTCATCAAAAAAGAAACAAAAAAAAAGTCCACACTTTTCCCATTCAAAAACTAGCAAAATGTACTACTACGATTTAGTTTCATCCTCTAAAAACAAAGTCCTCATTTTTGACTTTCAAAAACCCTAGTAAATTAAGATATATTTCACGACCATTTCGCCGCCCTGCGCTCTAGGCGGCCGGCCCCTCTCCCCCTTCCTCCCTAGGTACGCTACTGGGCTCCACTGATCATAAAGAGCAAAAGTAAAGCTTAAGTAATAAATGAGAATTAACAAAATAAATAGACAAAACAAATTTTCCAGTAGAGTTAAGTCAGATATTAGAAATTTAAGGTACTTTGCAATCTTTAAAGTTCATTCCGCGGAAACTTCAGACACCGTTCCTCTCCGATAAATCACATACATTTTGTGAGTGAATTTTTGAGAGGAGTACGATATTTCCGCGAAATTATTACTTTTATTGGGATTGCAAAGTCTCTTAAAATTATCGTTTCTGGCTAAGCGGGAATGAGCTTAAAAACATATACATGTATGTATGTATTATATGTGGAATATTAGGGTGATATACATTTTAAAGTATGTAGGTACTAGGCTGATTGAAAAGTCCCGGGCCTAACAAAGAAAAACACATTTTTTTCGGAAAATTTGATTTTATTCTTCAATATAATCTCCTTTTAGCTCAATACAACGAGTATAGCGGGCATCGAGCATTTTGGTGCCTTTCTTGTAGTAGTCGCCATCAAGTTCCTCAAAATAGGCGTCCGTCTCGGCAATGACCTCTTCATTCGAGTGAAAGCGCTTACCAGCGAGCCATCTTTTCAAGTTTGGAAAAAGATAATAGTCACTGGAGGCCAAGTCTGGAGAATACGGTGGGGGGGGGGGGGGTCATTCGTATTGCAATTCGTTCAATTGCTTTGAATCACCAACACGATGTTGCTTTTGACCAATTGTCAGCAAACGTGGCACCCATCGCGAGCACATCTTTTTCATTTCGAAATGCTCATGCAAAATATTGAAAATAGTACCGGACGACAACTTCATTATGTCTGCTAGCTCTCTTCCTTTCACTTTGTGGTCTTTCAAAATGATCAGATGGATTTTCTTGATCTTTTCTGAAGTAGTAGCCTCACTTGGCCGGCCCGAACGTGGTGCATCACTGGTGCTCGTATGACCCATTTTAAATTCATCATTCATTTAAACCATCTGTAAACAGTTGTTTTCGACGAAGCAGATGTGCTGTGATGTTTTTAGAGCCATTTAAATAGTCGCTTCTCGTTTTTTCCGATCACAAAACAATGTTTTATCAAAATGCGAAATTCACTTTGTTCCATAGTTAAAAAAAAAAAAACACAGAGGTGATGCACTTTGGACAACTGTGAAAACCAAATTACTTGACAGATGTTATTGAAATTTCACATGTAGCCTTTTGAAGGATAGGTGATGTCAAAAATAATAAGGATTCGATATTTGTGACGCCCTCTCTGTGTCAGGCCCGTCACTTTTCAATCAGCCTAGTACATACACATATGTGCGTATGTATCCACTTATATATACATATATCCGAAATCAAATACTTACAGGTAGCCCAAGGCATGGAAGCATCATAATTAAAGGTAGGAAAACAGCAACATTTTCAGATATAAAGCTACGGTTCGTTTCATTTTTTATACAGTTTTTTGTTTTTAAAGTTATAGATCTTCAAAATCAATCAATTTGTCACAAATTAGAAATAATTCTGTGGCAAGAAGGAACAACTGCTTAAGTCGTCTTAAGCACGAAGTGAGTTGAGGCCTGCACAAATATGTACTAAGGGCAACTGCATCCAGACCTAATCTAAAATTGGCCTTCGTGCATAAGTCGACATAAGTCTCCGAAATTTATTGCTTCTTGCAATGCAGAACCAAATGAAAATAATGAAAGAAAAATTATCACCAAATAATTGTTATGGTAAGATGATGTTCGCCAAGGCGAATCTTAGACAAGCTATTGCCATACTATACAGTATGTGGCTTAGCATGAACATTAGGATAATACAAGAAATGGTCCACCTTAATATTAACCACATTAGCATGTGCTACAATTGATGAAAATCAGAGCAACTAAAACAGTACATCCATACCCATATTAATGCCATTACAAATTTTTCATTTCTACGACTAAGCGATAATGCTGCACAACTTGTAGGTTCACCGCACTTACACTCGTAATTCAACATTTCTAATGATACTGCACCACAAATTTATTTTGTTTTAAGCCTTTTTTTTATTTGTCCAGTACATATAGTATGACTTAGTTTATTTCAAATGTCATTTCAAATGATTTTCTTCGATTTTATGGTGCGAAAATTAATGCATTATTGCAGGCAGTAATTAATTAAGAGTTTTTGTACGATTTGTCACAGATTCAAATATTCGAGTCAAATACAATGTAGGCAATACGTTAGATGTATTGCATATAGGGTTGCCAGATGGACTGGATTCATCGGGATTGTCCAGATTTTTAGTCCAATGTCCAGAGTCCCGACAATCAGAAATATGTCCAAATAAAATTCGAACAATGAAATAAAAGAAAAATAGGACTAGATACAAAAATATCTGCCGTAGGCATTAAAAATGAATTAACATTCATCACGTCCAAAAGGTACGGACTGCTCTTAAGAAGTTGACATTTTTCAAGCAAGAAAAGATGATTTATAAGGATGTCATAAGGTCTTAATCCTCCTGAACGCAACCAACAGCTACGTACCTTTAAATGAAAATAAGTGTGCAACACCATGATTTAACTAACATGGTTACTGTACTGACAAATGCTCCCAAAGAGGGAGCATTTGTCATTTCTCTTTTATTTTCTCTTTTATTTTTACGTAATAATTTTGTCAACCAGAATTGAATTCTTAAAAAGTTGTCTTAACTATTTAGAAACCCGGTATGAATATAGTGACGTTTCAATTAAAAATTATCCTTATTTTTTCTTAAATATATATTAATTTCCTGGGATGAACTACAAACAGCAATAGGAGTCTTAGGCTTAGAAAATTATATCAACAACGATGAATTATATACAGATTATTGTTGCTTACGTAGTGTGTATGAAAATCTACCAAAAAATATTCCCAACGATAAAATTTGGGGATCATTTTTTTCCAAATTTAAAAATGACGAATTGAACATCTTAAGAAAATTGATCTCATTTATTTTTCCAATTCCAATAACCAACGCTTATTGTGAAAAAGTTTTTAGCCTTTTAAACAGCGTATACTCTAAAGAAAGAAATCGAATGCTGACAGATCTGATAAAGTCAGAACTAATTATAAGATTAAACTGTACCGAAAACTGTCAATCATTTGGTAACATTTTAGAAACTCCAAGTGGTAATAAATTGATAAAAGCAGTTCGGTCTAATAATAACTATTTATGGCCTTAATGCACTTACTTATTTTTTTTAACTGAATTGTTGTTTCTGTTATGTTTTTGTTATGTTTATTTTATCTAAATAAAATATATATGTTCCTCTGACACTAAGCTTTAGTTTTCTTTTTTGTCCAGATAAATGAAGATTTTTTTTTTAAGTGTCCAGATAAATCCAGATTTATTTTGTTTTTTTTTAAAAATGTCCAGGTGAAACACAATTTGGATCTGGCAAGCCTAATTGCATACATATTGAATTTAGCTTTAAATTTTAATCTATGAATAGTGGAGCGCCTGGGGGTTTTGACCTCGGAAAATTGCTACAGTGAATGAATTTTTTTGGTTGAGGGGGCATTTGCTTTCTTATACTATTTCTTGCAAAGTTTACCAAAATGTTTTTGTGCTTTCAATTTTTTCACTTTTTAATTGAAAAAAGATAAAAAATTAATATTCCAGCATATAATTTAATTTCAGATAGCATTTTTTTTTTATGTACACGTAGAATTTGTCTCGAATAGGTATAGAATATCATCTCTTAGAGATACCTATGTTTATGAAGGGTCGTAGAGACCTTGGACAGGTAGTAAAACGTGAACGAGAAGAAGAGAGGGAAGGTTGAAGGGACAGCAGCTGTAACGTACAACTAAACGAGTTTAGTTATAAGTGACACGTGTCCTGTATATGTTGTGTATTTAAAAGTGAAAATTGTGTGATTTGAAAATTTGCTATATGTTAATAACGGCAGTTTTATTGGAGACTATTTTTTGCTGTTGAACTTCAGCTCAAGACTTTTCATTTTTTCGTGTAAAAAGGTAATTTGATTTAAAAACTGCAATGAATTAGTAGATAAAGAATTGAATAATTAGCAAATGATTGAATTTAAATTAAAGTTAAATAAAAAATTAATAAAACGCAATCAATTTTGTTACTTTTTTTTATTACAGTTTTAAAAAAATGGATGAACCATGTACCAGTATCATGGCTGATTAGCATAGTTGCATACTATGTGAAAAATTAGGTTCATCATCCGAAATGAACTCAGATTTAGGTGAAATTATAAAAATAAGCAGAGGAATAACCACTTTGAGAGCTGCATCGAGCGACCGACAGGTTGGATTGTTACCTCACCTGCAAACTGAATTCGTTTATGCTCATACAAGTTGTCGTCAAAAATATATTAATAAAAAATATATTGAAATTTATAAGAAGAAGGAGCAAAATGAAACTTCATGTTCACCTCCGAAAAAAAAGCTTCGAAGTAGCACTGATGTATTGAACTTTGATTGGGAAACAAATTGTATCTTTTGTGGCCAAGAAGCTGATAAAGCAAAAGAAGCAAAATTTAATAAACATCGGCGAAGATAAATTTCACACATCAATACTGCAACTTTGACTCTTTACAACGTCAAATCTGATTCTCTACAAAAATTTGTAGCCTGTTGATATTAAAAATGTATAGTTTTTGAGTTATAGTTAAAAAAAAAAAAAATGGACAAATTTGCATCGTCCTCAAAAGTCCAAGCCGAAGCTTAATTGCACTTTTGGATTAATCATTTATAGGGTATAATTAAATATATAAGAGATATCAAATACCTTAAAAGAGTTAGTTCATTGTTAAAATACATAGTCAATAGCCTATTTGTAGAGCAAGTAAATATAAACATAGGAAAACTGCATTATTTTCATTTTGAAATATTTTCTAAAATAAAAGTTATTTATGTGTTTCTGAGAGCACCTTTTAAAATTCAGATTAACACCCGAATTCGACCTTCCGGCGAAAAACGCAATATCTAACAAAAATGTTTTTCAATTTTTTTTATGCAAATCTTATTTAAATTCATAGAGCTTTCAGATAAGCTTTCAGCCCATTAAAAATTTCATATTTCCTAAATTTCTGAACAGGTCTAATGTACATATGTATATGTAGTTTTAAGCGGAACCATATTAAGGCTATATGCCGCCCGTAAGCCATTAAAATTTTGCCGCCCCCAAAATTAAAAAAAAATTATAAGTAAATTTTTAGTAGTATAAAAGCCTAACAACAAAAGCAACCTTATGAATTTATTAGTTATATGCCATTCAAGTGAACCCCAAGTAACCTCAGTAACCTTAAGCTATTTTTTTTTAACTTTGAAACTGCAAACGAAAGTAACCGAAACGACCCAGCTCGTACAATTTTTTGGTTTCTGAATATGCAATCCTTAGTAATAGAATCGACTCAGCTCGTACATTTTTTTGATCTTTGAGAATGCAATCGCAAATAACCAAAGCGACCCAGCTGAAGCTATTTTTTTGAACTTTGAAACTGCAAACGAAAGTAACCGAATCGACCCAACTGGTAGAATTTTTTGGAGCGAACCGTCTCTTTCAACTTTGAATAAGCAATATTGGATGTTGAAAAATCAATAAAAATTGCACCAGCTAGGTCGATTAGGTTAAAGGTAAAAAATCGTCCATTTGGCCGCTACTAGCAACGCTGTATTTTTACGCCTTATCATAAATAAAACGTATATTGTGATCAAACCCTTACGAAATACATACACAATTTATTAAAAAAAAGGAAAGAATATTCATTTTTTTATAATCAGTTCGTACGTTTTGCAAATTCAAATTTGAATGTCCAGACTTTTCGTGCCAACCGATGGCTGATGTGCACTGCCGCCAATTATCAACAGATAAGAAATTACGCGTTTAATGAATTAAGCCAAATAACGATATTTTAGTTCAAACATATAAAAAATCTCCTAAGAGAATTTCCTCTATCTCAATTTTACATATATTTTAACAAATTGACATAAACAAAACATCAATCATCTCGAAACGAGTTTTTTTGAGATACGCCTATTTCGCTTCTGACAGCAGTATACGTTAAATAAAAATTCATATAGGCTTTCATTTCTTTCTACCACTTCATACTTGGTGTTAATTTTTGGATTTAAAAAATAAAAAACTTTTTTCAAACTTTTGCCGCCCATACGCCAAGGCGTCGGTGGTGTATGCGGTAATACGGCCCTGGTTGTAAGCCTTGTCTATATCTTCTTAAACTTTGGTTGTAAGAATATTACTCTATAGAACTTTAGTTGAATGAATTTTTTTACACCTATGATAATTTTAATTTCACTGGGGTTCAGTACTAAAACAGTGATTGCAAAACTCTTACTTAAAACTCTGCTTTTCTTTTATGCCAGCTCAATTTCTAATTCTTCTAGTTCTTATTATTGACAAAGCCTTTTCCACACATACGACTAAATTCGATGTAAATCAACATAACAAATCATCAAAACCACTCACCTTTTGGCATAAGACTCTAAATTTTCAAATACGAAATCGTAAAAAACTAAATTTCATTGAGCAAAACAAGTGTTATAAATTTTCGTATTCACTGCAGGGCAAAATTTACTTGCTGCGGATTTATATGCTTTATTTACTTGTTCTTGTCCAAAGGCACTCTTTCGTATCCTGTTTTGGGAGCAAAGTCTCTGAGCAATCTATTATTGTATTAATTAACAAAAACAGGATCACCAATCAGCAGCTTGATTAATGATGTCACTCTGAGTCGTAAATCTAAATTTAAACATGTGTAAATGTGGATTTAAATCTACGAGATTCGCATCGCAGGCGATTGTTTTGTTGAATGTACAAACACACACACACACATTCGTGCACACAACTGCATATATACGTCCTTGTATACCACAATGCGGCAACTTACTTCCGGTGTTAAATGTCCTTCCGTATGCTGCATGCAGCATATTGCGTAAGTTGTAAGGATGAGTGGAGCTGCGTAGCATAATGTTTCCTGTTGATTGCACTTGTGCGTGACTGCAAGCGACGAATGCAGTGTATGCAAATACGTCCTTGGAAGAATAAGTAAATTTAAATCAAAGCATTTAAATGTTTCAAGTTTTTATGTATTTTTTTCGAAATTATAGATACTTAGTCAAACAACAAGCAATGCGTTGAAGCAGAGTACTCTTAAAATTTTTCACAACTCATTTGATATATGTACCTACATTATACATAAATTAGGGTGATTAAAAATTTTTTACTCGAAATGAACCAGCAGCTGAATCCCAAAGCTTTGCTGCTCGGAACTTGACCTGTATATAAGGGTAATTTGATCGACCGAGACTACTTCAAAAAGAAACTTAGCTGTAAATGAAATGTTAACCCCATCACAAAATCTTTGAAATTTGGATTAATATTGATATACATATGTATGTATGTGGTGTCTCACATTTATACTCTTACATCTACACTACTACATTTATACAACATTATACACTTACTTTTGATTACTTTAAATTTAATTATTTTTGAAATTTTGTAAAGTTTATTTTCCTTAATTTTAAGTCAACAAAATTTTAAATTTTTATTTTTCACTTTTTATAAAACTTGAATTTAAAAATATTGTTTTGAAAATTTTCTAAAAATAAATTTTTAAATATATAAAAATAAGACTCCGCACATTGGCGATGCTACCAGTCGAACCTAACGAAATCAAGAACACTGAAAGAGAAAACGAATCTTGGACAACCACTACCATCTTTTTAGCTGCTAAGTCAAAACTTAATCACAAACAAAACTTTTTTAAAAAAAGTCATAACCGCAACATCTTCCAACATTAATAATCCGATTCACATCAAATAACGGTTTGAACTTTATCAATAGCAACACAACGATTTGCAAGATTCCACCAATTACACACAAATTAACGATCCCATTCGGAATACACGTTGGCCCGAAGTATACCCAATAAAAGATACTGATACCACCACAATTGTTGAAACCTTCAACAGAGAATTCATTTCACGTTTCGGGGTCCCACTCGATATCACTTCTGATCGAAGACCTCAATTCACCTCTCACACATTTAAACAATTTATAAAAACACTTGGTACTCACCACATCACAAATTCAGCATATCACCCACAGAACACTTAAGGCTTCCTTAATAGCCTCTAATAATCAGAAAAACTGGTATTCGGAACTTCCCCTAATTCTATTAGGTCTCAGATCAGCTCTGAAAGAAGACATTAAAATATCACCAGCTGAAATGGTTTTTGGTCAAACACTTAGACTACCACAACAACTAACAGTTCAGAAAATAGAACCATTCAAACCATTAGAGACCTTGTCCAAACTACACTTTAATTTACTAGCCAACACTACAAAATTTCACGAGGGAGGGGAATGATGTGGTGACTTAACACCAACATAAATAAACAACAACACACAAGAGACACTATATATAAAAACAACTTATAATAATGTTTAAGTTATTATTGTAAATTTTTAAGAATTAAAAATTTTGTTTTATTTGTAAGAAAATTAAAAATTCAATTTTAAAAAATCTTCAAAATATAAACAGAACAAAAATTTAATAATCAAAAATAAAACATTCCATTGAAAATATATTTGAATGAACCTGATACTAAATATGTATTCTCACACGAACAGTGCAGATGTCGTTATGTGAAAAATTGACCGGTAAAGTATGAGAATTTTAACGGTCGAATACCAAGTTTCGTAACGGTTATAGATTTTTCTCGGATAGTTTTTGAAAAAACAAATCAATATCAAAACAAAAAAATTATCAAGAAAATTTTATATTCTGTTTAAAGCTTTTCAACAAGCACATCGTCTTGTTATTCGAAAGAATCCGTCAATAAAAATTCGTACCAAGTACTCCGAAACAAAACTCAGCAGAATTCATGTCCCCGGAATGAACTTTAAGTTCTGAGCCGAAGCAGTCAATACAACAGATTTCGTAATCAACCGCACAGGAATGAGAGCAGCGACAGTGAAAGCTACTTACGAGCTTTGGTACACGGTTGAAAAATTAAGTATAAATTTTTATATGAATATCGTTTAAGGGTCGTTTTATATGAATTTAAGTATAAATTTAGTAACTTTTCAACATATAAAAACTAGCTATGCGGACAGTTATTTATGTTTAATTTTGTCTAATAAAACATCAACATTCTGTGGCCGAGCTAGCAAAGGAATGGGAGCGCATTCAAATTATTCTATAAATGAAGCAGGTTCAAATCTCAATCCATTCAAGTTGAGTTATTCAAATCATTTTATAAATAGAAATTATAAATAAAGTAAAATTAAAAAGAAATGCATGTTCCAGGACTTGAACCCGTGTGTGCTGCGTCCCAGTCAAACGATCTAACAACCGACATAAATATACATTTTTTTCAATATCGTTAAAATTACATATAAACTTTTCAGTATAAAAAAAAATTTTATATTCACATAAAATTTAATAACAGAATCGGTTTCAAAACCAACCAGAAAAATATAAAGTTTCTCGAAATCCTCCACACCTATCAGAAGGAACAGAAAGCTATAAAAGAGGGTACCGAACAAGAATTTTACACACAGGTAGCTAAAAGTTATTAATTTTATACTGATATTTTCAACCGTGTACTTAACTTGTTCCTACATTCCACCAAACGCTGATCACACTATATATTTACGACATGGAGAAGAATTTAACCCTAATAAAATCAGGACACTTCTATAACTAATCAAACCAAAATGTGCCTCAGAAGCACATAAGTATGTATGAGGAAAATATGAATTTTTTGTTAGATTTACAAAAGAAATATTTTATTTTTAATTCATTTTATATAATAAGCTTTAGTTAAGAATAAGAACATAAATATGTCAATGTGAAATTTAGGGGTCTATGTAAACACATATATAATTACATATATACATACTAGATTATATTTTTAAATTTATTTATTAACGCAATTTAGGCAAACAATAATTTTGGAAGCATGCTCGTTGCATGCATTTTTGTCACAAATATCACAGGATTGCTTACACATTCTGCACGGCTTCGGAGGACACATGTAACATCTTCGCCGTGAATTTCCTTTTTTGCTTGTGCTCGGCTCTGTCGATTTTTGGTACGAATTTTCTTGCAGAAGATTGCAAACATTGGACACATGGTCCTGAACTAAATCTTTCAAAAATAGCTTCCGTCGTAATCCACATTTTTGTTCCAATCGGGATATTTATTCAGCCATATAACGAAGGCAGATATTCCGGTGACATCAATCAGGTTATTTAAAGTGGACAAGTGGCCAACGATTTGTTTTACGCTTAACTGAAAAGCTAAGTGCCATTTGGTCGAGCGTATCGACTCCTCCTTTGGTTTTATTGTAATCAATAATTATTTCAGGCTTATTTTTTTCTCGATGCAAATTTTGTTATCGTAGTGCATTGATGACAGCAATAGAACTGCCTTGTTTTTTTGGCACATAGCTGACAGGTGTCATGTTTTTTCTGAATGCAAATATCGAACTTTCACTTTCTCTTTTTTTATTTGGTATTTGTGAAGAAGCTGTCGAAAGTAACATTTCGATTTGTCCTTTCATAATGTTGGCAAAGTTCGCTTACAATTTTTTCTGCTAAATTTTTACCTCTCTCACGGCCCTCTTGTCCAAGGTACGGTATCCCAAAAAGATGATGGTAGCTGGTTTCACTATCACAAATCCAGAAAATTTTAAGTCCATATTTATCTGTCTAAGACGGTATATATTGCCGAAATGAGACCCGTCCTCTAAAAGGCACTAATTGCTCGTCAATTGTTATATACGCACCTGGGATATATGTCTTCAATAAATTTCTGTTGACGCGCTCCCATATATCGTAAGAATGCATGCGCTTTCATATCGAAATTCCCGCCATAACTTTGGAAAATACGAATTTTTTACTGATGACACGCACCAAGTTTTTTCAACATGAAATTCGACAAAAAAATTTTTTTTTTGTTTAATTTTTTGTTTTTGTTTTTTTGTAATGTTATTTGCAATCAATCCTAAGAATATATCTGCATTCAAAACGAAATTCCCGACATAACTTTGGAAAATATGATACAATTCATACAATTAGACTGATGCGCGCCTTCATGAAAAACTCATATTTTCAAAGCTATGGAGAGAATTTTGATTTGAATGCAGATTCATTCTTAGGATTGATTGCAAATAACATTACAAAAAAACAAAAACAAAAAATTAAACAAAAAAAAATTTTATGTAGAATTTTATGTTGAAAAAACATGATGCGCGGCATCAGTAAAAAAATCGTAGTTTCCAAAGTTAATGCGGGAATTTCGATATGAAAGCACATGCATTCTTACGATTGATTGAGGAATAACGTATAAAAAAATCAAAAACAACAAAAGGTGTTATATTGAAAATATTTTGAGAAAAATTTTTTTAATTAAAAAAATTAATGTTAAAACAAATTTATTTAAATTTTTGTAATTTTTTTTATAAATTTATAGTATATATATATATATGGATGGGCCAATTTTCAAACCACCTCTAATATACATATATGTATGTATTAATAATTTACTTACATTCTGATGTGTTTTAAAGTTTGCAGGGTTTTTTTCAAAATTTTCGTCAGGTCACTTGTGGCTATTAAATTCATTATATGTGTGGCACAATGGATATGTTTAAGCAAAAATGAAAGGAAAAGGTGCTTGTGAATGTTATTAGATCCTCTTCGTCAATATAATCAGCATTTCCATAAATGACGTCGTTGGACAGCAAAATATTTTCAATGCCAAATTCTTTAAAAGCTTTCACGAAGTTGGAGCCATTGTCGGTTACTGTTGCTGTGACATTGTTAATGCTTAGACCAAACTCAGCATGAATATCGTGGATTTTATCATGCATGTGGGATCCTTGAAAACGTTTACATGCCAAAGCTAGTGACTGTCTTTCAAAGTTCTCATTAACCCAGTGGCAGGTGTAGCCAAGGAAACTCCTGTGCTTTGTTGACCTCACATCAGCAGTGGTCGAAAACTTTACATATCTTTGTCCTTTAGATAGTGGAGGCTACGTCAGTTTCGTCGAAAATTGAACATTTCTTTACGCTAGTACTACAAAAGGGTTCTTCAGACACTACATTCCTTTTTCTGCTGATCCTTACACTATGAATAAAGTTGGAATACGCTTCGTAGTCATCTGAGAAAAAGTCTCCGGATGAGGGCATTTCGAATATTTTTAATATTTTTTTTAAATCTTAACAACTGCAATCTACTGCACACAATTATTCACTGTTAATTATAGTAAACTGTTTTTAAGCGGTCTTTTTTTTTAAATAGCACGATTCAGAAATAAAACAAATACAGTTTCTTAGACGATTTTTTTGCTCTACGAATTCCATAATTATGAACTGAATTTTTAATGTATACTTATTTTTTTTTGTAAATAAAAGTAATTGTTTCTTGTCTTATAAATAATATGGATTCATTCATTATTACTCTTTTTGTACGGTTTTTGACTTCAAGTGACTTCAATGACTTCAAAGTGATTTGTGGGGACTTCAGTACAATCAAAATTCTTCCAATCATGATTCCATTCCAAAATATGACGTCACCAGAATAATTGCATTCTTTACGATGGAAAAGCCTGCAGACTTATGGCATTGAAGTCTACAGGTGACTTCATTTTTAAATAGCTGCACTCTGAATGCAAAATTTATCATGAATTAAAATTGAAAATTAATGCCTTCTTTCACAGCTCTGCACTATACTAACCTTCAAATAATTTCAATCTCAGACACTTCCAAAACGCACTAGATGTAATGCTTTTTTGATAGTAAATTGAATGTTTTCCTCTAATTAGTTCAGAGGCATAAGACTTTTTTTACGATTTCTGAACGTTTTTAGCAACAGGACTTATGCCGTACTGTACGCCCACTCCTCAATTGTTGTTTTTTCGCTCTCATTTGTACCATTGGTGTTTGGGGTTGAAGCTCAAACAAAAAACTCAGTTTATTTTTTTTTTGTTTTGTTACTTATTTTAAGCCACTTGAACACGTGGAAGGGATAAAAATCGGTCAAAGAGACTTAAGACTTTTAAAGTTCAAGGTAAGATCTAAATATCCTGTAATTTTCACATTTTTATCTCGTGGTCCACATGCTGATATAATGGCCCAAAAAATGCGATTTTGTCACATTTTGGTACTCCGGCATTCATCACATCAAACCAATCTTTTGAAGATGAAGTGTCTTAAAAGAAAGTAAAATCTTACCAGTTTAAATAATTGGTAACATTCCTGCCTGTTGTATTCATTTATATATCACAAATTAGTAGCTCGTGTGATTGCCTGTAAAATTGTAAGGGAAAATAGTTTGGTGGTCGCTTTAACTTTTTGCCTTTCAGCACCAACATTTGAATCATTGGTTCATATTTTGTAGGTGATTCTCAAATCATCAGTTTTTTTATTGATAACTTTAACCTTAAGGAAAAAGGCAGTATCAATAAAGTCATTCCTTAATAGCTTTATCAAATGGGAAACATATGCAAGCCCGTGTGGGGTTCTTAGTATTAATTAAAATTAAATTTATTTTATAATATTTTAACATTTATTTTTGAAATTTGAAATAAAAATGAAGAATTTTATTTGTTAATTTTGAAATAAAAACACAATTATTTAAGAATAAATGCATATTTTAAATATCGAGAATGTAGTGTATTTGGGTCAAGTGTAAGTATTGAACATGGTGTGTTTGGGTCCCTACATTACTCCCCCTTCAGAGAAAAAAAAAAATGTGTGTACTTTATGGCACGTTATGTTTGCGGTTTATTCATAGTTAAGTCTTGTATATTTCGATTATTATATTAAGTTAACCTGATCCTAGATCGTGGTTTTATCGTACTATAATTATAATCAAAGTATTATGTTCAAAAAAAAAAATGTGTATGCAGTAATGTATAGAATAGTATTAAGTAGTTTATAAAATGTGTGAAAATTTAATTTTTTATGATGTTGTATGTTAGGGAATTTTAAATAGTGTTGGTCAAATTGTTTTTCTCTTTATTTAATAAAAGTGTAAATGAGTTGAAATTGAAATGTTTTGTAATATGTGGCCTTCTTGGTTGTGTATGGGTGTGAGAAGATATTGGTGTTATCGTTGTTGATTAGATTGGTAGTGCGTGGTTCCCAATAACTTAAAAATAAATTCAATGGAAGTTAAGTTTTATACAAAACTTTCCATGATTTTTAATAAATGACTTTAAACTCTTTGAAAAGCTTTATGTTACCACCAACTACCTAGACCGCATAAAAGTGCCACAATTATATGCCCAAATTCATCAATATTTGCAAAAATTTCGAATAAAATTGTTTCGGTCATTTGACAGTCGGAGTTAAATTATAGGCTGCTTCCATTTTGCGATCAAACCTTCAATATAACAAAATAACATAAGGACACAAAATTTATGAGCATAACTCACCTCTCGACATAGCCACCTGTACATATTCAGCAGGCGCAAGGATAGAAAAGGAGTATTTTTCTCTTACTTGCATCTCGTCGAAACTCAAAACACAACCATTGCATTTGAGTCATATGATTGATCCCAGCCAAAATTTTCACAACAGACTCCAAAATATCTGTTCAAACATCTGTTTTTTTTTTTTTGCCTTTTTGAAAACTTTTTCTTCATTAAGAGCTTGCTTCCGTCCAGTTTTCTCTTTAATCGCAGTTCTTAATTTTCCTTACTTGCCCTGCAGTAAATATTCGCCACAACGTTTCTTCCAAATTTGTGTTACAAAAACTCACGCTATCTACTTGACGACGCAATTCTTATTTTTCAGTGTTTCATTTTCGAGTCGCATTGCCTCTCTAATAAAATGCCTTCCATTTATTTCAACAAATTGAGTGAACAGTGATAGGTTTGAATTTTCGTCCTTATTTACTTACATTTGCCGTTTCAAGCACTTCAACTACTCTGGCTTATTTGGAAACCTGAAGTTATGCTCTATTTTTACAGAACATATTTATTGCAAAGAATTCCATGACTGACTAAATTATGTTAATTAGAAATCAATAAAAAAATATAAAAAAGATAAAGGTTAATACAGCAAACATGCGACTTTTCAACAGATTGTCCGACACGACAGGACTTACCAACACGACCTTCTGCATCAACTTCTCCCAATCAACTGAATTCTCTCAACTTCTCGAGCTCAAATATATTTATACAGATTTTGTTTTAACCATAAAATATATTCAAATTTATTCCCAAATATCTTAATTTTTTGCGACTGTCTTGCTTGCAACTCTACGTTTTTTATTTTTTAAACTTAGCAAACACTTATTTGAATTTGAAATTTGTTTTATGTTTTGATTTTTACTTAAAATATAATGCAATATATTTGAACACTTCAAAAAAAAAATGTTTAGCAATTTCAAATTTTAATTTTTAGTTTCACTCAAAATCAGTGCAGAGTTTTTGTTCAATAAAAAAGTTATTTTCAGCTTATCAATGATAATGAATCATGATACTTAATAGAAAATTCCATCTCAACCATTTAGGTGAAATTGCGATTCTCGACCGAGTAGATGCTCTTGTAACTCTGTAAAATACAACGGACATTTATAAACAGAAAATTGTGAAAATCCTGTTCTACATATTATGAACCTTTGATTTCTCTGACGCGGACCAGCTGTTCTTTAAAACTTTTCTGTGACTGGAGAATTTTCTAGCCCGTCTTTATTTCGTTTTATAGCTTTCTTTTTCTTAGCTAGTTCCGAATAGATCAGGGAACTAAGAAAGTTGTGTTCACAATTTTTTCGATGAGAACATTGACAGCAACTCCGAGAATTGAAACGAACTGTTGTCGGGTATTCTCCGGTCTATAAAAATTGGTGGTCTTTCATGTTCCCGGACCATAGTGTCTATGTGGGGCTTTAAATCCACCATGTTCCCGGAAAAAGCTTTGAGGTGTTCAAAAGGTAATTTTTCAATTTGCTGAATGTCATCGGCCATAATTACATCAAAATGTATATTTTTGATATTTTCTTGGTTACGGGAGCGACAACTACGGAGGCGACTTTTCACTGAAATATTCGTCTTGGACCCGAGAGAAGAGACGAAAAGCATTTGGAAACGTAGTGAAATGTCAAACATTTGAAAATATTCAAAACATGTAAAGAAAAAAATTACAGGTTGACACTTTTTTTTCCTATCGTTTTTACGAATACTTGTGTGGTAATGAGATTTGATTGCTTTAATAACAGCTATGTTCTGAAACTTGCTCCTTGCCCACGAAAATCGTATATCGTCTTGTTTACTCATGATATATCACATATATGTACCTACATATATATATATAGAAAAATCGATGGACTAGTTTCAAACCTGTAGCACGGGAGTGGGAGGATTTTTGTAAACATATACTTCACGGCAAGTAGGTGCGCAAGCATACTACAGTGCAATCTTGGTAATTCGAACACTTGCTGATTCGGACAATGCGGTAATCCGGACACCAGTTTGCTTTCCATTGTAGACCAGTGATGGCATTTTCGGTACATTTGTACTTTTTTCGGTACATTTGCGTCCTGAAAATTCATTGTCAGTACATTCGACAAGTTTTCAGTACATTCGGTACATTTGGGATATTTTCAGTACATTCGCCAAATTTTTAACACATATTCAGTACATTTTCGGTATATTTGGACAATTTATAATATTTAGGTTTTTTTTTTTGTCTTTTAGTAAATGAAAATAACCGCAATGAGTAGATTTATAGTAATTACCTGTATATAATATTATATTAATTACGTTTTTTTTTTTGTTTTTTTTTAGTAAATGAAAATAGTCGCGCAATGTGTAGATTTTATAATTAATTTAATGTGAAATATATCTCATTTTGCTAGGGTTTTTGAGATGGGAAAAGTGAGAACCTTTTTTTTTTTTTTGATAGTAAATTTTAGAACAATTTGGTGCATAGTAGGAAAATTGGGTGTTCAAGACAAAAAAGTACATTCGGGCTCTAAAAAGTACATTTGAAGTCTCGATTCAGTACATTTTCACAAAACCCAAATGCCATCACTGTTGTAGACTCCGTAATCCGAACCCCACGCTTTTTATTTACCACTTAAATCCACACACTTTTTTTTAATCATTTTTGTCTGCTTTTTTTACCGGAATTCCTCATTTTCTATTTGATTAGCACAAAAAATGCTTGGATGACTGAACTTTTGTTTAAAAATTGGTTTGAAAAATCATTTATTAAACAAATAAGACGCTACTTAAAAGAAAAAAATTTGCCAACCAAAGCACTTCTACTGCTAGACAATGATAGTTTCCATCCCAAATCATTATCAGACTTTAAATGGGATTCAGATGATAATCTGCCTCTTGCAATTTTTCGCCACAGTAACTCAACTGAAATAGTTGACCTACTTATCGAAATATCTTCGGATGTATATAATGTTAAGGATGATGATGAGTGGTTGAATGACGACACAAAATTTATTGACGATACGATTCAAGAAGACGATATCGAAGACAAGGGATTACGATGAAAATGAAAATCAAGATCCAATAATTCGACACTCTCAAACTACATACATATTATCCGCGTTTAATACGTGTATTAAATATTCAGAAGAGCAGGATTTTGCCGCCGGGACATTTTAAAACTTGTTAGTCTGAGAGATGTTGTATACAAAAAGAAAAATGAAACAAAACTTCGACAAATGAAAGTTTCCAATTTTTTGAAACTCACTAAAAATGTTAATAACATAATAAAAATAAATTATTAAGCATAAATATTTTAGATCAGATGAGTTTAATTTAGAAACTCAGTATGTAGTATCTTTTACGATATTTTTTATCTTGGTAATTCGACTATTTTGGTAATTCGGACACTACTAGATTTTTAATTGTCCAGATTATCCGGAGGTGACATATCAGTAGATTCTCGCCCTATAATTTTTTATTAAAACAATTTAATATCGATTCGTATGATGAAAAATGTCTTATGTGAGGTGTTTTTTTGAAAATTCGGACCCCCCTCCCGTTGGTGAGATTTGGGACACGCTCCCCCCCTCCCATGAGATTTAAATTATAATTTTTAATTTTTAATTTTAATTTTTTTTTGACCCCCTCTCCCCCAATTTTAGCTCACGTAATTAATGGACCCCTTACCTCATATTGAGAACAATTTGCGAAAAAAAAATTGTTGAGTCTTTGCAGCTGACAACCTATACACAGACATCCATTACACCCATTTCGAGATAATAGCCCATATAATACTGCCAAGGCCACTTCTAGTTTGTTCAGCAATGAGTAATTAGTTTTTTTTATCGAATATCCGAAATGTTTTATTGATCGACTTAATATAGCGTATAGTATATTAAACCAGCTCGTTCGCAAGAAAAAAGTAGTGTCACATATTTTTAAGGTTTAATTCAAGCGAAGGTAATTCTTTTAACATTTTATACGTTTTTAAGGGTTAAATTTATGAAAAGAAATTTAGGTTCACATAAACATTGATTACAACACTTATTTAGTGTTTCAGCAGAATAATAGGAAAACAGGCCAATAGAACCACAAATGTTTGCATGCTAAAATAAACAAGATCTCTAAATGAAAATATGTTTGGTACTAATTAAAAAAATGTTACCCAAAATCATCCCCCTTTTCTTTTTTTTTTTTGGCTAAACAGCATAAATTCGTACGAGCAATGCACACAAATTCCAATTAACAATTTATTTTATGTTCATTTAATCAGAGCAACGAAGGTATTGCCAAGAAAACCAGCGGAAAACTAAGAAAAAAAACCACAACCGAAAAGGTGAACATATCCGAAATCATGATGGTGGTGCCATGTGAATAACCACAAAACCTTCCGATACCTCTACGGAGCATTAATTATGATTACCGTCACGTTTTATGAGACATTCAAGACAACTTTATGACACCAGTCAACGGCATCACAAAATGCGTAAAGGGATAATGAATATTGACATAGGGCACGCCCGCTGAGCAGTTAAGGTGTAATGTGCAGTAATAAGATAGTGTTGTGCGGTGTGGTGTGGTGGACGGTTGTTGCTCTGGTAGATTAGGAAAAATATGTGCACACTAAAAATAAATATTAAAAGCTGTGGCAAAACTAAGACGACTCAGCAGTATAAAATTATCGTAAGACAAACAGGTGAACTCAGTGGGGAAAATCAGCCCCAACTCTTCTCAAGTTGATTTGCACAATATTGAATGCTTCAGGAAGCAGCAATTTCTGTCAAAAATCAGAGTCTTGTAAATATGTTGCTTGTTATCATGCAAAGCATCTAATACATTAATTTTATATAATTCAGACTTATCAAAATCAATTATTTGTTTCAAAAAATATTTATATACATATAGAGGGTAATTAATAAGAAAAGTAGTTCGTTTATACGGGACAGCCCTAGTCCACCATACTTCTAATTTTTTTGACTTTGTTGCAAAATTTCAGCAAAACTAATAATCTTTGTAATTAAAAAAAAAATATTGTTGGTAGACTTAAGTTCATGCTATAATAAAATAATAAAAGTTAGAGAAAATATTTATTAAGATCTCATCTATGAGAGTTAATAAATGAAAAAGATATTGTTTGTACGGAACTCTTACAAAAATCAGATATTGAGGATTCGTTTTGAAGCATTTTTGAAATGAAAACTTAACACTGACTGTCTAAGTTGTGTTTCTGGCATATTACTTCATGGCCATTAACTGATAATTGATGAAATTTTAATATTCCCGTAACAGGCTTTGAAGCTTTCCATGAAGAAGAATCATACCTGAGTAAAAAAGATATAAAACATTATTCAGAAGGCGGTTTAACCGGAGGCGGAAGTGTTTTGACCAGTGAGAGAAGATTGATTTTATTATATGTGGTCCCTGATGTAAAAGAATGTTCTTCGAGTTGACGACATTTAATGAAATACCATTCCAATTTGTTGCTGACTTCAAAGTTGTTCTCCTCATCAATGGTCAACAAACGGCGACTGCTACTTATCCCTGCCCGTACTGTTTTATAACTCTGAATGATTTGCAGTCACAAAAGAGTTTGATAACTGGAGCTGGAAATTCGTGAACTTTAGGCGAGACACCTACTCTAAAAAGTTATGGCGATCTAGAAAAAAATTACAAAGATTTCTGTTCATTAAATAAAGAAGCAAGCCCGGAATTATAACAGCATAGTCAATGAATCACTTATCGTTGAAAGTAACGAAATTTACGTTTTGAAAAAGTGTATAATACCTGAATTGCACATATTGCAAGGGTTTGTTGACCATCTTTTTTGGGATGGATTGGCAAAACTTGTCGGTCGGGACGCTTTAGCCCAAAAAAATCAACGTAATTTCAAAAGAATACCACTGTGAGATTTTTGAGGGGAAGGCGAGTCGAAAATTGCTTACACATGCAGATTTACTGATTGATGAAAGAATCTACGGCGAAATACATAGATAGGTTTAGAATTGAACCCTTTGTTGCTGCATTAAAGGCTATGAACAATATAGTCCAAGGTCGTTTCGCAAACTATCGGAAAAAAGGTTCGGTCGAAATAAGTAAGTTGCTGGATCATCTGGAAAAAATCAATCAAGCGTCTGGATTGACCATTTCAAACAATGTTTACAATTTCTCAACTATATACACGGACTGGGTTATTGGTCAGAGCAAAGTGAAGAATCGAACCATCACGAATTCAAAATTTATTGGGATTGCTACAAAATCAACAGCATGGACGCTGAGTCGTACCCAGTCAGATTCATAAGAGCTGTTTTGGAATTTAGGATTGATTTATTAAACTTTATTTGAGTTATTTGATGAATTCCTGAAGGTTTGGCATTCAAACTTTGAATTCTAAAAAAGAGAATACATTTGAGGCAATGTTATTGTTTAATCAGCTGATTGGGTCAAAATAAACTCTGTTTTGAGGAATTTTTCGCCAAATCGGTACAGAATTTGATTTTTTTTTAAAAAAGGTGAGCTGACCCGATTTCAAGTGAGGTGGTTTCCTGAACACTGTGTGTTGAAAGTTTAATATTACTGGAATACTCTCAAACTAAAAAAGCATATGGAAATAACAATGAGACAGATGGCCAAAAATGCCATTTTCAGTGGAATGCTCCAATACACGAATACGTGCTAAGCGTATTTTTGAGCTAAGAGTATTTTTAATCATATCAGAATCTCTCAAAACTGGCATATAAATCATAATGCAATGCATATCTTATTTCATATGAAGTCAAAAAAATATTTAGAAAAAAGTAATAAAGCCCTCTTTGAGGCATGTTGGAAAACTATCTTGTACCCCTCCCGAGGAACTTGAAGCAAAAGTGTACAGCAACGAACCGATCACAACCTCGATGCTTAAGGACCACATTCGAAAAGAAATTGCTAAAGTCTCTTTAAAATTGGTATGAAAAATGTGCTCAAAACAGCCTGTACGCCACGGCCATAGACAGGCATCATTTACCGACATCATAATCCACACATACATATAAATTATAATATTGAATTTCATTTAAAAGTTATTAAAAAAATATCAACCTGTACACATTTTGTATATATGGCTTAAAACAAACATTGGGAAACAGATTCAGATTTTTGAACAAGAATTTACATGTATTTTGATATGGTGGTAATGGTATTTATAAAATTGAACTCAATTTTTTAGAAACTTGAAATCACATACTTTAAAAAGTGCTCAGTGGTCCTTATTTCATTAGTCATCATTCGGGCTGAATATATGTACATATATGTTTATAAATTTTTTAACCCAATATTATCCCTTGCTTTCAGGCTATGAAAATCGACAAAAGCTTCCCAAAAATATGCCCTCATACGAGGGCAACTTTGGATCAAAATCATGTAATCAAGATATCTGTGAAACCTGGTTGACCAACAACACTCTGCTACACAATTTGCAAGTGTTCACTTAAAGCTGTCTTCGCCAATTTATGAAATTTTGGTGACTTAGAGTCATCTCCAATGTCAAATTGCACAGATTTTCCAGATGCTGTCAAGATCCGATTTATATTCAAATCAAATGCCAAATGGAAATCGGACACACGTTGCGAAAATCACCAACTGAAGTCTGCCGGCAAGTATTGGAGTGGAACCGTCAGGATAGCAGAAACTGCACCCGCCCTAAATCATTGTGGAAACGTTCGCTCGTACAGAAACTACTTGAATCGGGGAAATGTTGGATCACTCGCTACTGATCGTGCACGTTGGTAGAGTTTTGGGAAGGCCCTTTGCTCTAAGAGGAGATAAATGACTCAAGAGAGAAATGTCAATCATACCTTTGATTTATTTCTTTCAAAATTCAACACGATTCAAATCATTTTGTTACGTGAGTTCAAGAAGAAACAGTACAACATACTAATCAGTAGCACACCTAAGCGGGAGGGGGGTGCGGTTGACAAGCGCAAGGCTTGGGTGGCTGCAAACTAGTCGGGAAAAATATCTCATTTTGCTTAAATTTTTGAATGTTAAAAGTAAAGACCTTTTTTAAGTGAAACTTCTTTAGTGGCAGTCATTTGAAAAATTTGTAACTCAAAATTTGAAACACTGTTTTTTTTAATTTGGATCTAGAATAGCTACAGCAATAAATTATATATCATTAAAGTACTCATTGAGCAGAGTGTGATGAAACTATCAGCTTTGAGATCGTGTAACCAAAAGCTGAAATATAAGCACTGATCAACTACCAAAGCCTTGCTATACCGATCGGAAATCGTGCAAGAGTCGTGCGTTGAAAGAGCTTTGAATCAAATGCCGTCGCATAAGCTTATTTTATGTTTATTGTCGGACAAAACTAAAGCACGTAACTTACCTTATCAGCTACAAACGGAATAAAAAGGTAAATTCACTTTCGAGTTAACTTTTTTCTATTAATTTGGCAAGAATATTCAGTTATGGTTAAGAATAACAAAAAACTAAACATATGGATTCATTTAAAAAAAAATAATGGCAATTATTATAATTATAGCAAAATACTTAAAACTGACGCGACAAAACTATAGCACATTATATGTATATGTAAGAAAGAGATATTTTATGTAAGTATTTTGTGGCGTATCCATTGTTTTTGATCACTGCCTGCCATCTGCGTGGCATCGAATCAATTAAATTGCTTAATCTGCTTGGGTGAAGAAAGAATCCTTTTTTTTGCAACTATCGCGCTGAATTTTCCGATCTACAATTTCCCAAAGGTTCCCAATGGGATTGAGATCCGAAGATTGGGCGGGCCATTTCAAAACTTCATTCCTATTAGATGCAAGCCATTCCTTAACCCAGTAGAGCCCACTGCTACCATATGGTAACGTTCGCTTACCTTATTTTCAAGAAAAGATTAAAATTTCAAAATACATACTGCTATGTTTCTAGTGGTACTTTTACAAAGAAAAATTCATAACTTGTCATCTGCCTGTTTGATTTTGTGAAAAAACCGTTGCTAAAAAATGTATTGCAAAGGAAAAACCAAAAAAACGGATGCTGGACGGCAGTGAAGTTCAAAAAGGATTTTATATCTAATTATTTTATTTTTTTTTGTTATTTTTTTTACATAAACTTATAACCAATAAAGAAAAGCATATTTTAAAACAAAAAACTACTTCAATTTGCTTCGCCTGTGGCGCACAGGCAATGATTTTCAACGATGTTACCATATGGTGACAGTGGGCCATTCGCTACTCTAATTCAATTGACGGTTTTTTTTTTCTGACGTTACCATATGGTAACAGTGGGCTATTGTCGCTACTTATACTTTTGTTGCGTTGCTTGCTATTGTTGGTTTTTAGACTAAAAAACTGGAGTGAATATTTTCACTTCTGCGAAAATAAATATAACGGATTCTCAAACTCATCAAAGTTTATTAGTTTCAATAACCATCGCAAAGAGTAAAAAAAATAGTTCGACCATCTTCAGAAAAATATCTACTGAACTTTCAATCTTCTCCTTTTGTTGAGAACTATTATCGAGATTGCTCAAGTAAGGATCTACATCGAAAACTTTTTTGATTACAAAGTAATTAACTTTTTATGTCATGAAAAAAATAAATATACCATTACAGTCCAAATCCAATTATTAAAAGAAATCAAATGGTATTATGTGGAAGATATTAGTCTAACGAGCCAGATCTGAAAAATTCAGTTGTTTCAGAAGCAATGAGGCGTATGAAGAATATGCAATGAAGCATAAACATTTACAGAATCTGAGCTAGAGGAAAAAAGTGGTACTCTTCAGTTTTTAAATGGATCATTGATGTTTCTGTAAATAATGTTTGAACCCTTCATAAAAAATACGGCGGTCACAGTTAGGTTTTCGTGGCCAAATTGACCTAGGATATTGTCGTCATCCTACAAACTTCAGACAGTTAGCAGTCAAAAACAATGGAAATATGTAAAAGACGCCGGTAGTAGCTGTAGTTCGTCAGTTTGCTAATAATATTATATACTAAACTTCATACAATTTATTAAAAAAATCTAAAAACTTTCATATGTTCCAGACAAATTTTTTATGATAACGTAATAAATTTTGATCTAAGGTTGGCCCACTGTTACCGTATGGTAACGGCTGAAAATTATAAAGTTGAAAATTAGTATAACCACTAACTATTACGCAAGAAATATCTGTTAAAAATTTCAATGCTCTCACCCATCTAGATCGCTGTGGGCTCTAATGGGTTAACACATTTAGCCGTGTGCTTCGGGTCATTGTCCTGTTGGTAGATCTACTTTAATGTCATCTCTTCCTCGGCATGAGGTGGCATAACATTATGAAGAATGTCATTGTATGTATATGAAACGGTTCACTATGCCTTGGATCCGATGGATAGGACCGATTCCATGACCTGAAATACATCCCCAGACCATAACGATAGCTCTGCCTATTTTCCCTGAACTTTTAAAATAGCGTGATAAAGCTATTTATTTCTAAAAAAATTTGCAAGAACTCCTGTAAACTGGACTGCTACCAAATGGCGAACCGTACATTTTTCTCATGAATCAAAGTTCAACATCAAAGGTTCTGACGGATGTAAGCTCGTACGTAGCCCAAAAAGGCAACGCCTAAACAAACGCTATTCTAAAAGTTCAGGGCCAGTTACCATTACGGCCATACATAAACAATTTGAAATATCCTCCTCGTCAATACACATTCATGGAAGATTGGGCACCTTGCCATACATTCAGGGCTAGCATGAATTATTTAAATTCTTTAAATTTGGATGTGCTACCCTAGCCCGGTAATTCTCCTGACCTTAATCCAATAAAAAACTGTTGGGCGTATTTGAAAATGAAGGTTGCCACACTAAAAGAAAACATAAAAGATATCTGGAAAAATGATGAAGGCATAAAAAAATTATAGAAAATTGTATTCGAAACATGCCAGATAGAATTAAGGCAGTTTTAAAAAATAAGGGCGGAGCAACAAAATACTGATTAAATTATAAATTTAAAGCCGAAATAATAAAATACAAATAATTTGAATTAATAAAACCTAATTTTATTTTATTTGAACCTTAATACTGCTGTTGTTATGATTCAAACTTGTAGTTTGAATGTTTTTTTTTATCGTTCGCAATTCCATGGCCAGGTACTGTATGTACATTTTGCATAGTATATTCATATTTAATTGAAGAACAATATATATGAATTCATAAGAGATAATTTTATAACAAAAATAAATAAAATACCTACATAAGAAATAAGAAATCAATTCCACACAAATCACAATACAGAATAAAATCACAAGAAACAACTACGCTGTATACAATCATTGCACAGAGTTTTGGAAATGCATGGCTACTTAGATTACTTTCAACTTTTAAAGTTCAAAAAATTTGCGGAAATTCTTCGAAAAATGCTCAAAAAATTTTTAAGCTCTATTGCAACCAAATGTTGCTTTTATAGAGTATGTAACACGTGGTAGCTTTGAATAGGTTGCGTTTATTGGAAAGTTGCTTTTATCGGAGTTGCTTTTATTGAGATTCTACTGTAATTCACTGATTATTTACCATAGCCTTGTTGTACCTATTCTAGATCCCGTCAACTTTTATCATTTTAATAACACATTTCTCATCTCATTCTTTCGCAGTTTCACTTCTACCGCGTGTGAACTGCACACATGTTTTTTTTTGTAGATAGGGGGCAACTGTTCGCCCCGGCCCCAAATATGAACGGTACGCCTCTGATACTAATATGTTATAGTTAGAGCTGAATATAGAATTCTGCAAAAGCCAATCCGCAATGAAGCAAAAGAAAAATTAAATATTTTTATCAGTGTATTAAATTTTTTTTATCTTCTTCGCATAGAAATTTTCATATTGCTATATAGCAATTTTAATTATTCCAGCTAAATCAACTCAGATTATGAAACAGCGTAGCAATTCCTGCCTACCAATTACAGTTCGCTATATGCAATTCAAAGTGTAAAATTGCACGCTTTAGAAAACCTGCTCTATAGCCTCCCTTACAATGGCATAATTTTTTCCATTTTAATTTGTTTTTCAAATGTGCTGGAAATTACTTCAATAATACTTTTTGTTACTCTCTACTGGTTTTTCCTAATTTTGATTAGTAAATCGTAAATCCTTCCATTACTGCTTATCAGTGATGGCATTTTCGGTACATTTGCGTCCTGAATAATCGTTGTCAGTACATTCGACAAGTTTTCAGTACATTCGGTACATTTGAGGCATTTTCAGTACATTCGCCAAATTTTTACCACATTTTCAGTACACTTGGACAATTTATAATATTTACCTTTTTTTTTGTTATTTAGTAAATGAAAATAACCGCAATGAGAAAATTTATGTACATAATATAATTATTCTATTATATTAAATACGTTTTTTTTTTTAGCAATGTGTAGATTTTGTAATTAATTTAATGTGAAATTTATCTAGTTTTGCTAGGGTTTTTGAGATGGGAAAAGTGAGGACCTTTTTTTTTTTTTTGATAGTAAATTTTAGAACAATTTCGTACATTTTTGGAAAATTGGGTGTTCAAGACAAAAAAGTACATTCGGGCTCCAAAAAGTACATTTGAAGTCTCGATTCAGTACATTTTCACAAGACCCAAATGCCATCACTGCTGCTTATAGGATTCAGAATTGTTTTTTGGCAAACCACTTTAGTTGAAAGCGTTGTTTTTCTCTATTCGCTAACTACAACATTTGCATTCAATTTTCAAAAATGCGCTTTTTTGCAATTATCCTTATTATCCTTAGAAAACTAAAAGTTCTGTCACACACTTCGGTTGGGATTTTCTTCTTCTTAACCATGTTATGCCAAACAAAAAAACAAAACAATTTGTAAATTAAATTGTTTTCTTTTAGTGATTTTCGTAGTTTAATCTCTTGATTGCAAACTTCATACGAGTTTTTCGCTAATTTCTGGTTGCGAATTTCATGAAAAAACCAAGAGAAATTCATTCAATTTCGTATTCGCATCTGAGTGCAACTAATTAAATTGAGTTTCAAATTTTAATTGTGCAGCAATTAGTAGTGTAAACCACAACCGTTTTCAGGATAACAGAATTGCTAATTGGCCAATCATGGTTAGCTTAAATTGTTTAGCTTAATTCATTTTTATATTACTTGGTTTTAACTTTAAATTAATAAATATAATAATTACAATCTCGAAGAGTAGTTTTTAAATAGTTTTGCTCAGAAATTTTCACAATTTTATCAACATATTTGCAAATATCGGAAAATTTTTTCAAATATTGAAGTTTCGAATTGAAGTAAAATATAAAAAAATTGTACTTCATTTAGTATTTGACTGGATGTCGAAATTTGTGACCACTTTTTCAAGCAGCTGTGGTCGTGTCTCGACAATTTAACTAATGATGAGCAAACTCAAGACCATAGTGGTCTTGGACTTGCACATTGGGTTTTGGTATTTTTTTTTGTAAAAAAAATTTTAGCTTTGCGCATTGGGTTTTGGATTACGACATGTTAGTCCTGCATCTCGCATTTGAAAGTCGTATATTAAAACGTTAAATGTTAAAAATGTGATTTTTGTATGAATCAATGATGAAACGACCTGAATTTGATTAAAACGTCAAAAAAGATAAACAAAATTTAGTTATTTGAATTTGTTATTTACATATTTTATTGGAATTATTTGAGTGTGAAAATGGGTCCTTCGGTATTTTTTTTGTCTGAGTTCATCTAAGGAAAGAGAAAAAGATGAAAGTTCGTTACTATCAGCATCAATTGAACAAAATCGTTTTTGTAGATTTATAAAGCAGTTCCGCCTTAGCAAACAAGCTTTTCAGTTTATGCTTTCCAGCTAACATCTCCCAACTCAAATGTCAACAGCGGTGCCTCCAGTTCTACATTTTTATTTAAAGAATTATTTTTCTTATATTATTTCTGTCTACCGCTATCATTAGCTTGTTTTAAGGGAGCGATGGGCACGTAGTGGCACATTCCGCCCTCATAGCCCGAACCGTTATTCGACGCACAAGCAACCAAAAAACAATTCGCAAAATTTCAACGCTATCGACGCACAGCGTTGACTTGAGCGAACATGCAAAATATTTCAAGTCATCAAACGCTCGCCCAGTTGCATGGTACCTCAGAGTAACAGCCAGCCTTTTATTTGGATGAACACTCAGTGCCATGCTTAACTCTTTCTTATTAACTTTTTCATCTCGAGTCAAAAAATTTTTTTCTTGTCTTATTCTCACAGATTTAAGTTTAATTAGCAATAAAACACAAAAAATTATAGTAAAAAGTTGTTGGGAAAGGCTAAAGCGCTTTGGGAAATTTGTAAAATATTTTGACCAAACTGCATCAAGGGAGTAAAAATTTAAGAAAATCATTATATATTTTTAATTTTTTTTTTATTGAAATATATATATATTACTGTTCATCAAAGGTACTAGTTGGTGCAGCCTAAAAAGCATAAAAACTCAAATTTTATATTCCAGAAAATTTATTGTAGGCTTAAAAGTAAGTTGGAAGAGTTAAAAAAGTTGCCGAAGTACAGATTATGACCGGAATTTGTCAATATTTTACTTAAGTACAAAACAATTTCTATTGGGAATCCGTACCGTATCCGTAAATTTGTTCGTTAGTATTATTACGTTGTAAATCTATAAGAATCTCATCATCGGAATCGATGTCGGCAACTTACACAATTTCACCTCGTTCCCCATTTTCATCTTTTTCTTTCTCAAAATCTGATAAATCTGCTTCAATCAGGTCCAAAAATTCATTAATTTTTTATGCTCATAAACCTCATTTGCGTAAACTCATTGTAAAAGTATTTCTGTAAACTTAAAATATTCAAAAAGCCATACAAAGCAGAACAATAACAGTTTTTTTTCATCGTAGGCCGCGGAAAATATATAAAAAAAACAACAACCTTTCTTGAATTTTGTACAATATATTGACCAAATTATTTATTTGTACATTAGCATTGGCGAAATTTGTACAATATATTGTACACTTTTTTTAAACTATTAAAACAATTTTTTTTTCCAGTTTTTCTGTTGAAATATTGATTTCCTACTAAGAATTGGTTCTTTAACTTTAATTTAAACTAAGGTAATTTTAAAAAAATTGTTCATTACCTTCCCAATGTGCACAAAAACGGATGCGGGTCCGTTACAGACCCGGAACGGACTAAATGGATCCGTTACGGACTCGTTTTTTAAAACTAAAACGGATCCGTTACGCACTCGCTTTTTTAAATAAAACGGATGCGAGCCGGACTCGTTTTTTTAACTAAAACCGATCCGTTACGGACTCGGAACAGACTTCTTATACGGATCGGCTCCGGACTCCTTTTTGGTGAGCAAAATGGATCCGATCCGTAGTCGGTTTTTGTAAATAAAGCGGATCCGTTCCTGATTCCGATTCGGATGCGAAATCGTGGGTGATTCGCCTCCAAACAGCGGGAAAGATCATCCGCGTTGTTGGATCCGTTTCGAACTCGGAACGGACTTTATATACGGATCCGTTTCGGATTAGTTTTTTTGTTAATAAAACTGATCCGTTAGGATCCCTTTCGAAATCGTTTTCGTATGAAATTCCTCTCGAAAAAGTGTAATCCGTTTTGTCGGATCCGTTCCGAAGTCGTTTTTTGTAAATAAAACGGATCCGTTACGGACTCTTTTTAAGACATACTAAAATGATGTCGTTAAACTGCGCATGCAACAACCATTGTCTAATCAGGGAAGCTTCGGTTCAAGTCCCGGCGAAAACATTTTTTTTTTTTTTTAATTTGAAGGTATTTAAAAAACAAAAAGAAGTTTACCTAAATCGAAAATATCTTGAAAACTGGCTTTTATGTTAATAATAAATAACGAGTCCGTTATGGATCCGTTTTTTTTAATAAAACGGATTCGATCCGGACTCGTTTTTAATTATTAATATAAAGTACAGTTTTCAAGATATTTTCAATATATATATAGGTCTTTTTTTTTTGCTTTTTAAATACTTTCAAATTAAAAATTAAAAAAAAAATTATGTCGTCGCCGTTATTTGAACCAGGAGCTTCCCTCATTAGACAATGGTTGTTACACGCGCAGTTTAACGACATTATTTTAGTATGTCTTAAAAATGCTGTTGGTAGCTGAGTTGGGTAAGATGAGCATCTTTGAACACTGGCATGACGCAGGACGCAGGTTCAGTTCTGTAATCGGGTGACCTTTGAAGTTTTAAAAACATATTAATTACATTAATAAACAATAAGTAACAACAACAGCATTAGAAAAATAGATGGAAAGTAAAAATCAAAAAAGAAAAAAGTTTTTTTAATTGCGTTTATTTGATACAGTAAAATCCGTTTTATTTAGAAAAACGAGTCCGAAACGGATTCTTATATGAAGTCCGTTCCGAGTTCGAAAAGGATCCGACAATGCGCACGATTCTTCCCGCTTTTTGGAGGCGAATCATCCACGATTTCGCATACGAATCGTATCAGAAACGGAATCCGTTTCGGATAAATAATACGAAGAAGCGGATCCTAAACGAATCTGAAACGGATCCGTGTAGCACACTGGGTTCTCAAAAATCTAAAGTTTGTATGTGCATTTCTTTAAAATACACGGACGGAATGCAGACTGTTTTTCAAAGTCAAATAAAAAACTTACCATACCACCTTTGTTACTCAAATTTAAATTTTAAAAAGGAAAAGCATGCTTGATTTAAAAATGAAGTTTTGTTTTTTCAAAATCTGCGAAATTTTTAAAAGGAGAAGTAGAGAAGTGCGATAATTTTTTTGTTCAATATATTGTACAAAAACAACGAAAGGGTTAAATAGTTTATTATACTTAGATGTTAAATAAAAGATTTAAATATAAATTTTTCTATCGCTTGTCAGATATGTTAATTTAGAAAACTGCAGATATCTTTGTTTTGAAATAAGATAATGATATGCGGTTTACGGCATTCTTTTAAGCAAATAAAAAAAAACATTAATAATGATGTATCACGGGATCAACGGTAAAATAAAATGGGCCGATTTTGTAACTTGAAAGTAGAAAATCGGTATTTTTCCATCAGCTTTGTGTAGACATATAAGGCTATTGTTATCCACTGGCGCATCGTGAAAAAAACAAAAAGTTTTTTTTTGAACCGCTCTAATGTAGATATGCATGTAAATATTGTTTGGGAGAATCGAGCAGCCTAGTTACTTTCAGGAATTATATTTCTTATCTCTGTCACCTAATTTTTTTTTTGGAAAATTATTTTGCAGTGTTATAGCCTATGTACGTTCCTATAAATTTGTTAGAGCTTTATCATAAAAAAATGTATCGAAGAACAAAGTTTTATCTGTTCATTAAAAAGTGAAGAGGGGACAAAAATGCATACAGACATATTGGTACATCAGTTGTTTGAAATCAATGTAAGTAAAAATAAAATTTTGAAAGCAGTAATAAATTGATAAGAATACGTCCGATCATTAATAATATCTACGAAGAATAATTTTTTACCAGTCTTGCTATCAGCTACTTATTAGTAGCCATAAGCCGTTGACCATTTGGAAGAAAATATTAATTGTAAAAATTTAGAGTAATGGAATATTTATGGAAGAGAAACAACGGAATACTCTTGCTCTCATTCTCGAATTTTCAATTTACATGGCAAACAACAACTCAGGATTTTTGAAGGATAATCAAAAAAAAAAAAAAAAAACATATTAGGTATGTCTGCTAAAAAAATTTCAACTGTTTGTCTTGCCAGAAAAAAATTTAAAAAAAAAAACAGGACACGCGTACAAAGTCGCAGGCAACAGCTAGTTAACAATAAAGGGTTAAAGATAGTCATACTATTGCCATGCTAAGCGGAATCGTACAAATCATTAGTGTCTTAATAACTCAATTAGTTTGCACAAAGTTAATACAGTTTTGATGTCTAAAATTCTCTAAATTCTTCTCAGATGAAGAGGCAAGATGTTTTTGAAATATAGCGAAATGACTCGAAAGAAGATCGCGGTATCAGAAATCATTAGAAACGATAATAATGGAAGAAAAATTATTGTGGGTTCTTCTCGAGTCTTAGAGATTTTCGAAAGTACTCTGATTGGAAGAATTAAAAAGAAAGTAAAAAAAATTAAAAAATTACCATAGATTTATAAATACAACAGCATGAATCATGGTTAGAAGAGTCCATTGTGTTGCCGCCTGAATGCTTATACCAAGCTGTACCAAATATTAGTACATATTCAGACCAATAGACTAATAAAACTACAATAAAAATAATCGAAAAGTAAAAAAAAAAAGTCAAGAGTTTCGTAGCCTCAAAATCTCGAGAAGAAATAGCATACTTACGGACTTCTGAGAAAATGGATATCCCAACTTGTGAGAGGATTATTTTTTTTTTTGCACATATTTACATATGCCACGGCTATCAAGCACGCAAGACAATCAAAACCATACCAAAAACTTAGTCCGGAAGAGGCTAATGGGCTAATGGTCCATACAAAATTGAGAACAATAGATAGGGTAATAAGCAAATACATACTATGTACTACATATTTATACTTTATAGAAAATGATGGAAGAATGTAAAAGACAAGGCGCCTTTTGTTGCCTAGATCTAATTAACACGAGTCTGTTTACTCCAAAATGTAGTTAAGTGTAAATAAGAATTACTGTACAGCTGTTTTAAAAATAAAAATAAATAAGCATTCTATATATTTGAATTCAAAATAAAAATAAATTTTTTGACAAAATCAACTGAAAAAAGCAAAGGCCACAAATGGAAAATAAAAGCCAGCAGCTAAGTGTGAGCATGTCACTTCGGTCTTTACAAAATGGTAAGTAAAAAATTTTAGCCGAAATTCGTTTTGTATTCCATGCTCGAAGAGGCTTTTATAAGACGGATACCAATCTATTGATGTTCAAAAGGTAAGTTATAGAAATTTATTCATGTAGTTCAGTAATCAAAATATTTTTTTTTTATAGATATGCGATCCTAATCTGCGAATACTTAATGTAAAGTATTCTGGGGCTCCCCATGACGCTTATATTTGGAGTTTTTGCGCTGCACGGCAAGCTACATATCTAGCGAACATAGCGTATGAACGTGGTAATCGACAGAAATTTTTAATTGGTATGATTTTTAAGTGAAAACAATTGGCTTTAGCTAATTATAGACATATTATTTTAGATACCTTTGGTTACGCCTTGAAACCGTGGCTAATGACACCACTACAAAACCAGCCGGAAGGAAATCTTCATTTCCGGTATCGTGAGACGTTATGTAAGGCACGGCATTGTGTTGAGGGCCTTGTCGGAATCTTATAAAGTAGCTGGAGATGTCTTTTTAAGCAGAGAGGATCCCAGTTTTGCTGGAAAAATTGTGAACGCTTGGGCTGTGTTCCGCAATTTGAACCTCAGCTTAACTGAAACGTTAACGAGGAGCTCTTCAAACTTAGAAGTTTCGGTTGCAGGAGCTTAAGAGGAAGAATTTCACATTGGCTGGTCAATCGCAAAACGTCTGCAAAACAGACATAGTTTCTTTTTTTTTGGTGTAAAACTTAAAAAATAGAAAAAATCTTTATTTGTTTGGTTTTTGTGTTTCTGAAGCTGTAATTTCAAAAATTAAAAAAAAACAAGAATTTATGCTGCAGCGTCGCGTATGTGAGAAAATTAACAGGAAAACTTTACATAAGCCAAAATACGTAGATATGGAAAATCAGCTATACAAATGGTTCTTAGATCAACGCGAAAGGAACTCTCCAATAAGTGGTCCTATTTTGAAAGCTGAGTAGAAGGAGATATTCAAAAACTTACCATTAACCTTCTTAAAATGGATGAAATTATAATTCTTGATTCATCAGATGAAGATGAGTAGCAAACAAATAAATCACAAATAAAAATAATATCAAAAGAATCACTTGCACCAAGCCCCACACCACTAGTCCAATCAGCAACGATAACACCAATATCTTCTCACACCCACATACAACCAAGAAAACCACAGATTACAAAACATTTCAATAAACTTATTTACAATTTATTACAGAAAGAGAAAGACAATTTTACCAACACTATTTAAAATTCCATTCATTTTATAAACTACTTAATACTATTCTCTAGATCAACGATTCTTAAACTGTGGTCCGCTGACCCCAGGGTCCAGGGGTCCGCGAAACAATTTTGACATCAATAATTTTTCATCATCAAACTTTTCACTTTGTTTAAATAGCTCTTTTATTAAAAACTAGTATCGTATTGTGGTCGAAACTCGACTGTACAAGTTTTAGCATGGCATCCAAAACTTGATTCCGTTTTGTACAACGTATTTGTGTAAACAGGCTTGTTCGGTACTATTATACATATATAAAATCAAAGTACAGAAACCAGCTTAATGTAGAAGCAGACCTGAGAATAAAACTTCCGAATATAGAGCCTCACATTGTGGATTTGGTTTCAAGAAAACAACATCATCCATCTCATTAAGTAAAAACTTTTACAGAAGAAAATTTAACAAATATCGCTTATAAAAGAACCAATAGTCACCAAAAAAATAATTTTCATTTTAAGCTTTATTACACTGTGCGACAGCCAAAATCGGCGGGAGTTTGGACTAGCGGGAAAAGTTATATCGGTCAAAGAAAAGTTATACGTGTCCCGGCGTTTCGCTGGGTCACGTCTAGGAATCGAGATATATCGATTTGAAGTTTGTAAGTGTCATATAGGGGAATTTTGTTTGACATAACTCGAGAACGACTAGTCCGATTTTGCTGCAACAAACTTAGAAAAATTAAAAATTGCATTTGCTTTAATCCATTGATTCTCTACATAATCTACAGTTTTGCAGTTATAAATAAATTTATGAAGAAGAAAAATAACACTTTTCCCATTTTTAGATTTTTCATGATTTTTAAAAATAAAAAATTTTAATTTTTTAGGCATTCCATTTCATTTACGCTGATGATGTTATAATATTCACCAAAATAGCTGATATGAACACAGTGAAGTCCACCTACACTAATATTCTGAACGATATCAATGAATGGGGTAAATATTCTGGAGCTAAGTTAGCCATTGAAAAATGTAAAATCCTGCATATATGCAATAAAAAAAGTTGCACTTAATTGTTATTAATGTACAAAAATGTTAAACTAGAAAATGTAATTTTTCTAAGAAATTTTGGAGTGATATTTGATAAAAGTTTTAGTTTTAAGCAACATTGTATTGAGTTAAGGAAGAGTCTATTATCCAGGCTAAACATTATAAAATATCTTTCATGAAAACATTGCCTAGTTCATATTACCACTTTAGTTAATATCACTAGAGCTCTCATTCTTTCTAAGCTCGAATATGCTTTGCCAATTTTTGGATGGTGTGCTAAGACACATATAAAAAAACTTGAAGCTCCTTATCATGCAGCAGTTCGCAGAAGCATAAATGCCTTTCCAACATCACCAATTCAAACTATTCTCGCCGAATCTGGTTTTCCTTCAACAGTAATCCCCGCTTATTTGTATCACACTTATTGAATTTCAATCTTAATTTGCCGAAGCGTTGTGTCCCCGTTTCCATCGTTGTTGCTGGTAAGACTTGCACCTGATTCTACTATCTGTGCTGAAGAGATTACTGCATGGAATGCTTATTCGCTTGATGAACATGAAATAGCCATAAGCATGGATTCAGATGATTGTAATGTTCCAGAAACTCTAGAGTATGTTTCTTCAACGATTCTATATGAAGTTTGCCTTGTTTTTTTCCAATTATGTATCTTGAAAACAAAAAATTAACCCTAGCACCAGTAATAGAGTTAATTAAGAGTTATATGTTAAGACTTTTGTCAAAATAACAATCCGTTTTATTTTGACTTTTTATTTTACTTTAAATGTGTTCGACGGTCCCGCTCGACACCATAGAAATGCCTATGTACATTTTTTTCACTGTCGTCAAACTCAATATAAATTTTTCTTAAAATAATCTGAGATCAATTTGTTTTAATGTGATCATACTAATAGCTCATCGAAGAAAATATCGTTTAATATTTTTTATAGGAATTTTTTTAAGCCTTTTTTAACATTTCTTGGAAATCCCAGTAGCGTTGGAGATGTGTACATATTGAGTTATAGCTGATAACTGACCCATTTACCTCCCTAAAAAAGGGTGAATCTGATGAAAACTGTTGCTGGTATACAATCAAAAATTTAGAGTAGGAATATACTATGATCATTATCTTGATTTTTAAAATTTTGGTAGATTTATTACCTCATACCACTTTTTATAATAAGAATGCAATTGTAGGTCCAATGTATTGGTTGAAATGATCATTTATTTAATGAAGTTCAAGTGGAAATTCGTAATTCTTAATACGATATGAACAAAGAGTGAAAAGAACATAACAAAGTACAATTGAAATAATTTTTCTTTTCAATGTTATTAATATTTTAAGCTACAATGCAAAATTAATCCAATATATATATTATAAACTTAATTTTCTACGGAATTTACCATATAGTTATTGAAACCGTCTTTGGGTTGTTAGTTTTGCAAATGTAATGTGCTAGCTGATGACACTGCCAATCGTTCATCAGAAATTCATTGCCTTTACGCCACAGATGTACACACCTTTCGGTGCCAAGATTATCTGGCTGACCTGCTGACCATTTGGTGAAGAGCATTGGTTGTCCAGTGTTTATCCAGAAAAATTTAAACGCTGTATCAATATCATTGCCTGCAATCCAAAACCATTGATTTATGGAGTAATCTTGTGACACTAAATACGTGGACAGTGCTTGCCATTCTTCCTCTGTTTCAATGCTCGACAAATGCGCGCCTTTAGTACGACAAAAGTGTACAGCATCAAGCCAGGTTCTCTGAAAATATTTAATTAGCATAGCAATCAAACAATCTGTTGTACGATTTAAATACCTTGATACTTGGTTCAATTAGATAGTAGTTTTCGCCAATTTTTTTAAAGGGTTCTATTAATTCACTGACAGAACTTCCGGTACCTTTTGATGAAACAATTTATATATTGCTCAACATGATTAAGTTTCTTAAAATAATTTGTTTCATTTACCGTCAATAACTGTAGTTTGTATATTAATTGCTGCAACAGTGCCAAAAAATATTGAGAATATTACAAAGATAGAATAGTTCTTCATATTGTAATTTTATTGTTAAAAAAGTTACGATCACTGCGATATTCTTGAAATTACTGCAATGACAATAGTGGGATACCTTTATTTATATACTCAGCTAGTACCAAAGAGCCAAAAATATTTTTCTTTTTTTTTTTTGAATGTGAAAAATTAACATATACAATATTAAAAATATATTTGCAATCTTATCGATTTTTATTTGCTGAGCTCTTGAAATTACTGCAAATATTGTATTTAACAGTTTGTCACAACGAACTGTTTACTCACCTACATATGCGTTTATGTATGTATGTTTCATTGGATTAAGGGTTGTCTGATAAAAGCTTCCTCAAATTTGGACAGATGATTGCATTTAATTTCTTAATTCATATAAAGCGTGCTGTTATGTCATTCTTGTGTATACCAGATGATCATTTGTAAGATATCATTCAATTCAGTTTAGTAATTAACAATGAATTTTGGCATATGACTACAGCGATTAAATCGTGTAAGGCGAAGCGAATAACAGTGACAAAAACAGATCAAAGCTATAGTCAAAAAATTTAGAGTCCAAGCAAAGAACTTCAGATGATTACCATAGGTCAAAGCTTCTACTTAAATTTGATTTGGATAGGCCATCATAATTCGAATTCTAATCTGTTGGGATATAGATAGCTGAATTTTTGAATACTGGTTGGAAATATTTCAGGAGTTTGTCTTTTTTGAACCATTGATTGTTTTCATATATTTTTTGAGACAGAATAATCCCTTTCCCAACATAAGAGACATGCGGTCTCTTTATCATGATTGTATATCATGTTCCAGCAAGATATTATAAAACCAAATTTCGCTACAAAGGCAAAATATCTTATTAATTTTAATACAAAGCTATTTTAACTACAATACTATATGTAGATGGTAGAATTTTGTCTTCATAACTTCCCCTGATACTTCAAAATTTTGAAATACATTAAAACAGGTTGAAAACTCAAGTTGAACAGTCTTGGTAAATTCAATTAAGTTGAAAGAGGTTAAGAAAGTCGAAATAAAAAAGTTGAAAAAACAAAAAAAAATTTTAATAAATCAAAAATTACCATGCTTAATCCTTTTCATTAACTTGGAAGGTGCCACGCCCACTAATGCAATTTCAAATAATAAAAAAAATTATTCCCAAAGCACGCTAAACACATACAAAATTTAACGTTTTTTGCATGTATGGGAGTTGACACGCCCACTAATACAATCCCGTTGAACTTAATTTAATTTCAAAGCTTATAGTAACCGACACCTCCACATCAATTTCTAAATCAATTTCTAAAAAAAATTATTCCCATAGCACATTAAATGTAACACTTAACGTTTTTGCATGTATGAGAGGTGCCACGCCCATAGGTACCATTGCCATTGGACCTTCCGAATAGTCGCGGCCAACATTTGAATGAAATTATCTTTAAAAAGTAAATATCAGAGATTGATCTTTCGGTTCATAATAAAGATTCCGACATACAATTCTGTTTCAACAAGCATATTTTTTTCATTTTTACAATATATTTTTTAATAAGCATTTTACTTGATTTAAAGCGTCAGGCTTAATAGATAAGAAGACTTATAGCTTTAGTAGCAAAACTCTATTAATATTATTACTAGGAAATTTTTATAATGTACACAAAAGGTTTGCTTACGCGTCTTCAATTAACGCGAATTGCGACAAACCGTTTACTTTTACGTGATTTTTATTTTTTATTATTTTCAGAAGTATTTTGTTATCTTAAATTGGTGTGGAAATAAAAGAATGGAAAGCTAGCTTTTTTAAAAAGAAAGCAGGTGAGTGCAAACACTCACGGCCCGATGCGTTAACTTAACGATGTTTCGTATTGAAAAAAGTAGTTGCGAAATTCAAAAAATTATGTAACACCGATAAAGGTCGAAAAATGTGGATAAGTCCAAATATCTTGGAAAAGTGACTCATTATGTCGAAAAATGTTATATTAAATAATTATGAAAAAATCCAATAAGAAAAATCTTAAAAACGACAAAAAATGTTGAACATTCGAGAAATATGTATGTATGTTGAGAAAGTCGAAAAATGTTGAAAAAGTCCGAAAATATTGAAATGATTGCCGATTAAATATGTTGTTTTTCAAAGTAATTAAGGAATTATACCGTTCATCGATTTGATTGAAAATTATTTTGTGCGAAGTTATGCCCATTTAAAGTTTTAGTGTCAGAGCTTGAAAAATCGTTGAAAATTGTTTCAAAATAGTCGCATTTTCATCCAAATCAAAATAATTAACTTTTGTCTTCTGATTATACAATGTTTTTATATATTTCCCATAATAAAATGATATTACGAAAATAACGGTAAAAAAAAGTATGCAGAATGCAAGCAGGATTTGCAGAAAGTAATTAGGGAAATATATAAAAACATTGTATAATCAGAAGACAAAAGTTAATTATTTTGATTTAGATGAAAATGCGACTATTTTGAAACAATTTTCAACGATTTTTCAAGCTCTGACACTAAAATTTTAAATGGGCATAACTTCGCAAAAAATAATTTTCAATCAAATCGATGAACGGTATAATTCCTTTGAAAAACGACATATTTAATCGGCAACCAATTCCGCAATTTGACGTTACTCCGACTGCATGGTTTGAGATGGATTTGGTCTATAACAAAAAATTTAGAAACATTAGAAAATTCGTGTAATGTTAAAAAAGTCGAAACCATTCCTAAAAATCGGATAGAAAACTGATTTTTCAACTTTATTTGGGATATCGTGAAAAAGTACGGCAACAGCTGTTTTATTTCTTGACATATCTAATTTGATAGAAAACTCCCGTCGATTACAATCTGTTAATAGACTACTGGTTAATTTCGAGACACTTTAAGAGGTATTATATTTATTAGTTGAAACTAATAATTTTTCAGGACAAAGTATACAACCTTGTAGATTTTTGTAAAAATGGAAAAAAGTGGATTTCGAATGCTCATAGAACATTATTTTTTGGGGAAAAAGACCGTCACTCAAACCAAGCTTGATAAGTACAATGGGGACTCTGCACCATCAACTTCAATGGTAAAAAACTAACTTTCGTTGTGGTCGCACAAGTGGCGCTGAACGCTCCGGACGGCCAATTGAGGTCAATACACCATAAAATGTCGAAAAAATGCACGATATGGTGTTAGCCCATCGGACAGTGAAATTGCTTGAGATTTTTGATGTCATAGGCATTTCATATGGCTCTGTGGTTTGGATTTAAAGCAGGGACATAACTATTACAAGTTTTTTGTCAAAAAATTGCTTTTTAATTATTATTAATAAGAGATGTTATATTAATTGTCCATAACTATTATTTTTCAATAGTTTCTTTTTTACGTTGAGTCATAACTGTTATGAATAAGAAATTGTTTTTCCATTGTCTATAACTATTATTTCTCATTGAATCCTTTTTTACGTTGAGTCATAACCATCGTCAATTATTGTCCAATGGTGGTCCTGAGTCCCAAAAATGACAGATTTGGGTCGAATTTTAGAAATTTTTTTTATGCACCAATCGAAGGAAAGAGTTCGAAAATGGATTTTGACATCATCAGAGGTGATTCCGTGTCCCAAAAATGACCGATTTTGGTCCATTTTCGAAATAAAATGTTATGCACCAATCGATGGAAAAAGCTTGAAAATGGATTTTGACAATCATCAGAGGTGGTTCCGAGTCCCAAAAATTACCGATTTTGGTTCATTTTCTAAAAAAAAATTGTTATACTCCAATCGATGGAAAGAGGTCGAAAATGGATTTTGACAATCATCAGAGGTTGTTCCGAGTCCAAAAATTACCGATTTTGGTCCATTTTCTAAAAAAAAATGTTATGCTCCAATTGATGGAAAGAGGTCGAAAATGGATTTTGACTATAATTAGAGGTGGTTCTGAGTTCCAAAAATGCCCGATTTTGGTCCATTTTCGAAATAAAATGTTATGCACCAATCGATGGAAAAAGGTTGAAAATGGATTTTGACCATCATCAGAGGTGGTTCCGAGTCCCAAAAGTGACCGATTTTGGTCCATTTTCGAAAAAAAAAGTTATCCACCAATCGATGGACAGAGGTCGAAAATGGATTTTGAACGTCATTTGTAGTATCTTCGGACCCTAGAAAGGACCGTTTTGACCAATTTTCGGAAAATTTTTTTTTTGCTCCAATCGATTGGGTAAGTTCGAAAATTAATTTCGGATATCACATTGGTTGGCTCCGGACCTTGGAAAGTACCGTTTTCGACCCTTTTGGTGCTTTCCAAGGTCCGGAGCCACCCTAAGGTATGCCTAAAAGCCATTGCCGACCATTTCTTATCGTTTGGAGCAAAAAAAAATTTTAGGGTGGTTCAAAAATAAATTTTTTTTTGCACCAATCGATGGGGAAAGGTTGAAAATAGCCATTTCCAAGCTCAATCTATCAACTGGTGCAAAAAAAAATTATTTTTGAACCACCCTAAATTTTTTTTAGCTCCGAACGATAAGAAATGGTCGGCAATGGCAATCGCAATCGTGAGACGTGTGTTGTCTCAAAATTCCATGAATTGTGTTACGAATTGGTACCTCATCCACCATATTCTCCTGATTTAACCCCCAGTAACTATTTTCTGTTTCCAAACCAAAAGATTTAGCTCCAACGATGAAATTATTGCTCAAACAAATGCCTATTTTGAGGACTTCGAGAAATCCTATTTTGTTGAAGCAATAAAAAAATTGGAGAATCGTTGGACTAAAAATAAAAACTTTTTTGCTAAAAAAACTGTTTCATTCCAGAAGCAAGTTAGTCGATATTAATGCCGCTAATGGTTAGGAAAACCACTAGACTATGCATGGGCAAATTCTGAAAACAGAGGTGGAATTTTATTAAACAAAAATGCTTTTATACGTAGCGTAGCTGAGCACTTCTGTCGCGCCCCTCCCACAAAGCCGTAGAAAAATACCATTTAATAAAACACTTTTACTGTTGACGCACTGGAGGGTATATGTATATTAGACTGACCCAAAAAAATCGAAAGTGCTCGGGTTTTTATTGCTCTTGATTTTTTTGAGTCTATGATGTCTTGTGGACATTTGCTGATATTTAGAGAAAAAAAAAATATAAACCCTTTATACTCCCAGGTCGGCTGTTTTTGAAAAAAAAAAAAGTTTAAAAAAACGTAAATTTTTGAGGCATTGCGCAACCGACCGTATATATGTATATAAAGTTTTCCACTGAAGCAGTTTCTTAATCCTTTGAGCTCGCTGAACAAGATGCAACAATTTTTTTTTCTTTTTATACGGTATTTGTTACTTTTTAAGAAGATTTTAAGTTACAATGCAAAATTAATCCAATATATATATTATAAATTTCATTTTCTACGGAATTTACCATATAGTTATTGAAACCGTCTTTGGGTTGTTAGTTTTGCAAATGCAATGTGCTAGCTGATGACACTCCCAATCGTTCATCAGAAATTCATTGCCTATACGCCACAGATGTACACACCTTTCGGTGCCAAGACTAGGCTGACGTGCTGACCATTTGGTGAAGAGCATTGGTTGTCCAGTATTTATCCAGAAAAATTGTGACGCTGTATCAATATCATTGCCTGCAATCCAAAACCTATGCTTTGTGGTGTAACCTTGTGATACTAAATACGTGGACAGTGCTTTCCATTCTTCCTCTGTTTCAATGCTCGACAAATGAGCCCCTTTAGTACGACAAAAGTGTACAGCATTAAGCCAGGTCCTCTGAAAATATAAATATCTAATAAGTATAACAATCAGTTTGCTGATATAAAATTTAAATACATTGATACTTGGTTCAATTAGATAGTAGTTTTCGCCAATTTTCTTAAAGGGTTCTATTAATTCACTGACAGAACTTCCGGTGCCTTTTGATGAAAAAATTGTATATTGCTCAACATTGATTACGTTTCTTAAAATAATTTGTTTCATTTACCATCAATAACTGTAGTTTGTATATTAATGGCAGCAACAGTGCCAAAAAATATTGAGAATATTACAAAGATAGAATAGTTCTTCATATTGTAATTTTATTGTTAAAAAAGTTACGATCACTGTGATATTCTGGAAATTACTGCAACGATAATAGTGGAATACCTTTATTTATATACTCAGCTAGTACCAAAACGTTTGTCACAACGAACTGTTTACTCACCTACATATGGATTTATGTACACATGTACATATCTCTCATTGGATTAAGGGTTGTCTGATAAAAGCTTCCTCAAATTTAGACAGATAATTTAATTTAATTTCTTAATTCATACAAAGCGTACTTTTTTGTCATTTTTGTATATACCAGATGATCATTTGTTAGATATCATTCAATTCAGTTAAGTATTTAACAATTAATTTTGGCATATGACTGCTGTAAGGCGAAGCGAATAGCAGTGACAAAAACAGGTCAAAGTTAAAGTCAAAAAATTTAGAGCCAAAGCAAAGAACTTCAGATGATTACTACACTGAGAAAAGAGTATGCTTCCTTTATATAAATGTATTTGGTTGGTAGATTTTTAAAATATTTGTTAACTACTTATCAAAAAATGTTGGTAGTTATTACCATGTCCTTAATTGAAATTTAAATGGTTGCTTATTGGCTCAAACGTTATATTGGTTAGAGTCGATTGAAAAAATTTGTTTGGGTTAAATATAATTTGTTAATCCTATTTTTATTTGATTTCACTTCTCATTAACATGAAAACTTTGCAATTCACAACATATTCAAGTAAATCACTACTTAAGTATATTCTGCTTAATACGCAATTTAGGTATTTATGATTTTTTTGAAAGGCTAGAACAACGATTTCATTTCTTAAATTAATAAATTAGGTATTTATGATTGTATAAATACCAACGACATCTTATATACACGGTTCGCTTGAAACAAGATCAAGATCCATAAAATTGTCAAGTGTCTTGAGATTCAATTACATAATCCGCGAAATCCGATCTGCTCATTTACTCGTTTTATGGCTATTTAAATGTTTTACTTTGGCCGACATGGTTCGTTTCTAGCAAGATCAAAATCGGTAAAAATTGTCGACCAAATCTGATAATGCACAATAATTATCTAGTGTTCGGAGATTCCAAAAACATGATCCACAAAATCGTACCTAATCACTTACTCGTTTTATGGCCATTTTAAGGTAAACGCTTTTACCGATAATATTGATAAAAATGCTTCCTAGGAAAAATTGTGAATAAGTTATTAAAAATTTAAATTTTTTTTATTTTGCTTTTCTTTGTGGACTTTGTAATCAAAAATACTTTTAAAACCCATAAAACAAAAATATATAAAAATTATTTCTCATTAGCTTTTGGGCCGAAAAGAGTTTGTTAAATTTTTTTTTTCATGTAAATCGGTGAATAACACAACAAATATAAAAGTTTTTTTAATTATTGTTTGTGGTGAGCTTTTTAGTCGAAAATTCCTCAAAAATCCATAAAACAAAATTATAATTTAAAATATTTTTCACTAGTCCTAAAAGAATTTTTTTTTTTTATTAAATTTTCATTTCTTTTCCATGGAAATTGATGAATAACATAACATACAATATAAAATTTTTTTTATTTTTTTTTTCTTCGTAGGCTTTGTAGTCAAAAATTCTTTTTAAACCTACAAAAGCTATTAAAAAAATTTTATTTTTTTTTTGTATCGGATTTTTTCCATGAAAAATGGTGAATAACACAAAAGCGTTTACATATTTTCAAAAATAAATGACTTCATCGTATTTAGCGACTTAAACTACATAAACAACAGTTATCATAGCATATTTTAAAACTTCAATTGATCTTAAAAGCATCAAAAACTACACCGTTCGCTTCATAATTTTATTAAAATTATCGATAAAAGCGTTTACCTTAAAATTACCATATAACCCGCAAATGACCAGGCACCTCCGAACTCTAAATAATAATTGTGCTTTGTAAGATTTGGTTAACATTTTTTACCGATCTTGACTTTCCTTGAAACGAAACGTGTCGGCCAAATTGCTAACCTTAAAATGGCCATAACACGAGTAAATGAGCAGATCCGATTTCGCGGACTATGTATTTGGAATCTCAAGACACTATATAATAGATGTGCATTGTCCGATTCGGTTGACAATTTTATGGATCTTGATCTTGCTTCAGGCGAACCGTGTATAAGGATGTTCCGATATTTTTGGTCATCGATTTTTAGCACAAATCGATATTAATAAATGTATACGATTGCGAAAAAAAAATGGTTTTAGTCAAATGCATGATTTAGTGATTATTAACAAACGAATGATTGCTATAAAATATATAATTGATACAATAATACAATAATATTATTCAATTCACTGTAATGTAATATGTGACATTTTAACATATGTATATCAAATATTTAATTCGCCTATATCAAATATACTATTTGTTAATTATTACCAAATTTTGGTATATATAATTAAATTGTTTTCTCAGTGTATAGGTCAAAGCTTCTACTTATATTTGATTTGGATAGGCCATCATAATTCGAATTCCAATCAGTTGGGATATAGATAACTGAATTTTTGAATACGGGTGGAAAATATTTCAGGAGTTTGTCTTTTTCGAACCATTGATTATTTTCATATATTTTTTGAGACAAAATAATCCCTTTCCCAACATAAGAGACATGCGGTCTCTTTATCATGATTTTATATCTTGTTCTAGCAAGATATTATAAGAGCAAATTTCGCTACAAAGGCAAAATATCTTATTAATTTTGATACAAAGCTGTTTTAACTACAGTACTATATGGAAAGCTAGATTTTTGTCTTCATAACTTCCCCTGATGCTTCAAAATTTTGAAATACATTAAAACAGGTTGAAAACTCAAGTTGAACAGTCTTGTTAAATTCAATTAAGTTGAAAGAGGTTAAGAAAGTCGAAATGAAAAAGTTGAAAAAACAAAGAAAAATTTTAATAAATCAAAAACTACCACGCTTAATCTTTTTCATTAACTTGGGAGGTGCCACGCCCACTAATGCAATCTCAAATAATAAAAAAAATTATTCCCAAAGCACGCTAAATACATACAACATTTAACGTTTTTTGCATGTATGGGAGTTGACACGCCCACTAATACAATCCCGTTGAACTTAATTTAATTTCAAAGCTTATAGTAACCGACACCTCCACATCAATTTCTAAAAAAAATTATTCCCATAGCACATTAAATGTAACACTTAACGTTTTTTGCATCTATGAAAGGTGCCACGCCCACAGGTACCATTGCCATTGGTCCTTCCGAATAGTCGCGGCCAACGTTTGAATGAAACTATCTTTAAAAAGTAAATATCAGAGATTGATCTTTCGGTTCATAATAAAGATTCCGACATACAATTCTGTTTTAAATGAAGAATATAACAAAACCACCAGCATATTTTTTTCATTTTTACAATATATTTTTTAATAAGCATTTTACTTGATTTAAAGTGTCAGTCTAAATAGATAAGAAGACTTATAGCTTTATTGGCAAAACTCTATTAATATTATTACTAAGAAATTTTTATAATATACTCAAAAAGTTTGCTTACGAGACTTCAATTAACGCGAATTTCGACAAACCGTTTATTTTTGCGTGATTACGCAGTATTTTCTTATCTTTATTTGGTGTGGAAATAAAAGAATGGAAAGCTAGCTTTAACAAAAAAAAAAAAGCAGGAGAGTACAAGCGCTCACGGCCCGATGCGTTAGCTTAACGATGTTTCATATAGAAAACGTTGAAACGTTAAAATGCTAAAAAAGTAGTTGCAAAATTCAAAAAATTACTCAGGCCGACAAAAATTAAAAAAAGTCCAAAACCAGAGACCAGACCTATCATATCCGAAGGATCCATACGTCAGGTTTTCGAAATATTCTAAGCTAAATGTGCAAAAAACACGGTTTTTGGCTATATTTGAGGTTAATTTACATCGCGAATAAAATTGTTTTTCCAAAACTGGTTGCGGCATCTGAAAGTATTTTGTCGATATCTCATTTAATCACTGAAATATCATAAATTTAAATTGCTATGCATCCTGCCATACTAGAATTAATGTAGATCTGTATGTAGGCCTATATAATAAATTTCAAGTTACGATATTTAGGAGACAAAAAAATTTATCGATATAATCTGCCACGTAGATGTCAGGCAGTGATCAAAAACAATGGATACGCCACAAAATACTTACATAAAATATCTCTTTCTTACGTATACATATAATGTGCTATAGTTTTGTCGCGTCAGTTTTAAGTATTTTGCTATAATTGAGCCACTATGTTTTTTTTAAATGAATCCATATGTTTAGTTTTTTGTAATTCATAACAATAAATTAATATTCTTGCTAAATTCACAGAAAAAAGTTAACTCGAAAGTGAATTTTACCTTTTTATTCCGTTTATAGCTGATAAGGTAAGTTACGTGCTTTATTTTTGTGCGACACTGTATGTATGTAGTTTACGGCAAGGCAAAAGATGCCATTCTTGGCCCAAAGTACTGGCTAACACTAGATCTCTTTAGATTAATTTCAGTTTTCATGAGCAAAGCCATAAAATTTACTAAAATACAATAAATTCATCAGCTAAAATATAAAATGATAACGAAATTGTATATTTTTTTGTGAATTACGGTAACTCTGATATCTTTCTTAGTAACGAAAATGCTTTTCATATAAAATATTGCCGTCTTGGAGTATTAGTCTCATGCTATAAAGTGCTATCTCTTATAAATTTTACTACTATAAATGCCGCATTACTTGAATATCCTAATAAATATTAAAAGTTTTCAAGTTTATTACAATTATAATGAAATATAATATATTTTACACTGCGCCCTCAACAATGAATAAAAAATTGACATTCTGTGAAATTTCTTATTTCGCTTATTTCGTTGTAACTACCAGTCGAAGTTTGACCACCGCGTGGGGGGAAGAAAGCAAACTTAATCTTTCGCCCGAATGACAACGTGAGAGGTTCGAGTAGTGTCTTACATTTACACTACATAAAACACTCGCCAAAAAATTACTTTAAATTTAAACATACATATGTACTTTTGAATTTAAAAAAAAAAATTATTTTAATTTTAAGTCAAATTATTTTCGTTCAATTTTCAAATTTCAAAAAAAATAATTCGTCGCCTGAGTTCTCTTTTGCTCCATACGCCTGAAGGTGTATTCCGAGGAAATCGAAAAACAAAGTTTGAGCCTTAAAATAAAAAAATTTGTCCGAAAAAGTACCATCAAAATTTCAGCTAAGCAGTACGTTGAAAAATTGGGTAGCTCTATGCTAAATTTCAAAAATGGGACCAAAGTACTTTTGGAAATATATGATATTTTATCAGATAAGTCATAGTGGACAGTTTGCTCCATACAATACAAATGAATGACAAACTTATTTTTTATATGTATATGGAGCAAACATGCATTTAGAAGCTAATGTAATGGAGCAAATAAGAACTGATTAGTTTTTTAACTGAAAATATAGAAATGTTAAGTTTATGAAGCAAATTAATTAAAAAACATGATAATGAGTAGTAGATAGTACTGATTTTTATTAAAAATTTAAATAATAAAAATCACAAATATGGTTTCACATGTTCGACATGCTTTTTTTATTCATCTTCTTTGATTTTAAGTTATTGAAATGAAATAGAAAATTAATTATAAGTATTAATTTTTCGATAACAAAACAAAATGTAAAGTTAATTCAGTTACTTTATAATTAGTGGATGAAATTAAAAAAAAATATTAATTCTATGAACGCAAGTTTTGATTAGAAGCGATAGAAATTATAAAAGAAACTAAAAAGGTTTTGATTCACAGCATTTTCACATTTTGAAAAATAACTTATCTTAAGTAATATACATTTTTATTCAAATATTATTAATTTTGTTACTTTATAAAGTAGTTTGAGTCAAACAGCTGAATATTTGGTTTTATAAAATTATTCAGTATGTAATTTTTAATACTGCTTTAAAATAGTTTTGGTCTGTTGGAGATAAAAAAGGTATTAAAGATTTTAAATCATCTTTTTTTTCTTTTGTTAAAATTGGCCGCTCCTGCATAGCTGTTAGCTTGCATAGAAACAAATTTTGAGGTGTAGGCAAAGCATTTTTATTTGCCTTTTTTTATGTCGATTGTTTTAAAATCTAAATTTGAAAAAGAATCCTTATATTCAATTTGGAAAGGCTTAGATTTTTCATATCGAATAATCTTTCCTTTTGTAAATGGAAATTTAATATAATTTAATTTTGTTAAAGGTACAGCGTACGATCCATTTAAAAAATCTTTAGTTTTATTTTTGGACAATTTATGCATAGCAATAATTTTAATAAATAGACTGGACTATGTATGTCTAAATTTTTCAAATGATTTTCTATGGCTGAATGGACACAGTCAACTTCTTGTAGCAGTAAGTGGCCAGGTTCAGAAAATTTTTGGATCAATTCTTTGACATTGGTAGAATTTTGTAAAAAATATTTTAAAGCCGTAGACATTATTTTATTTTTATTTTGTGGCTCGCAGCTATCACTCCACAAAGTAATTTTAAATTTTATTCCAATGTATACAAATATCACGCTGATTCAAATTTATTATTTTCTGTTTCAAACAGGTTTAATAGTTACATGTATATGAAAGAAAAAATTCTGGTGCAAGAAAATAATATTGACTGGGCCTATTGAACTTTTTAGTTTTCTTATAGTAGCTTCATGGGAAATAAGCCTTTTTTACACAATTTTGTCTAATAAAGAAAAACCTTACACCAACGGGATCGAGCCCATCGGAATATGGACTAACATTTCTTTACAAAAAAACAAATGAAAACCAAATACCTTGATTTTTTCACAATCTATAAACGAAACTGTCTAGTTAACCATTCTTTCCCATATAATTGTATAGAAAACTAAAAAGCTCCATGAACCAGTGAATATTTTTACTATTCTATCTGCTTCAACTAGAAATTTTCTTTGATGTACTTGCAACTATTAAATCTGTTTGAAACCAAAAAAAAATAAATATTGAATCACCCCAATATACACATAAAACTCTTTTTAAACTTTGTTTTAAAGACATAGGAAATACTCAATATAAAAAATGATAATGATAGTCTAATACAAATATCTTTGGAGCAAATAATAACTCAGTAAAGTATAAATTATATATGGTTCATATCACTCAGTAGTTTTTATGGAGCAAATGAGAATTAACAATTTAAAAAAGTTTTTTTTCATATAAAACTTGCTCTATAAACTAAAAATTGGCTTTTGCGGCAAATAAGAAATAAAAAAATTAAAAAACGTGGCTAATGGAGCAAATTGAACACTATATATCTCAGAAACTAAAGCAGATAGGTGTATTCTGATAACAGCACTAGAAAGATAATGTTTCAAAACCTATAGAACGAGTCGTAAGTCAAAATGTCAAAAAGTTGCGTATGGAGCAAAAGAGAACTCAGGCGACGAATTGTAGATCAAATTTGTTCTAGTAAATAAAATATAAAAATAAATATTAACGTAGGAGAAATACATATATGTAAGTTATGACGATGTTTGTATTAATATTATAAACAGACATAAGTATTTATGTATAGCTATATGTAATGCTACCAACTATACTTACTTTGTAAGTATCATACTTATTTTCAGCTTCATATACTTACTAAAACTCAATACTTATAAGTATACTTATTTTTAAGAACTATACTTATTTATACTTACTTTTTGTTAATTTAATTGTTTGAAAAACGTATATGTATTGGAAGAGGTTTTAAAAATATATTAGGGTAATTTACGATCTTGTTGCATCGTTGCAAATGCGTTTTTGCAAGAGAAGATTTTTGTGAACACAACATATTGCAAATGCATATCAATGCGTCTTGTTTCTGTAAAAGCAGCTAATTTTGCATTTGCAACGATGCAACAAGATCGTGAATTACCCTATTGTAGAGATTCTTAAACTGTGGTCTGAGGACCCTTGGGGGTGCATTTACTTTTGTTCAAACCAGGGATGCCCAGCATCTGACTGTTTCCACTCTTTGACAACATCATCAATTTTTGTAAATTTATATTTGAGCTTCAAATAAATTTGAAGTTGAAGATAAAATAGAAGTGATTATAAAAAAAAAATCGAATTATATTCAAACGCATTCAAAATTGTGTTTATGAGTCTTCTCCAACACTCGGCGATTTTATAGAATTTTCTAATAAAGAGCTCGATAATGAAACGCGGCTGCTTTTTCTCGAACATTTAATGGCTCTAAAAAGCAGCTTTCGGAAGTATTTTCCCTGTTCTGATTCTGGCAACGACTGTTTCTGGGATCCATTCAACACAGATGTTAGTAATGTTAAGCAATTGTCGACATTAAAGCAAGATATGCTCGTTAATATATCTTCCGATTCGGTTTAGAAACTAAAGTTAAATAAAATTGAACTAGCTAACTTTTAATTCCTCCTAAAATCCGATTACCCTGCATTTGCAAATAAGGCCCTCCAAAACTTCATTCCGTTTTGTACGAAGTATATGTGTGAACAGGCTTTTTCGGTACTATTATATATGTATGTTCTAAATCAAAAAATAGAAACAAGCTTAACGTAGAACCAGACCTGAGGATGAAACCTTCGAATATAGAGCAGGGTTCGCATAATATCACTCACGAATACTCATTCCTTACTTTTTCTCACTCATGCGAATTCTGGTTTGTGATTTCTCGTGAGCTAGAGTTGTTGTTGTGTCTATTTATCAAAGAGTAATTTTCATCAAATGAGGTACGTAATGTGAGTTTTCAATTGAAGTGACACACAAAAACAACTCAAGCTCAGGAGAAAGCACAAAATAGAATTCGCATGAGTGAGAAAAAGTAAGGAATGAGCATTCGTGAGTGATATTTTGCGTACCCTGTAAGAAAATTTTTTTTTCTAACAATACATACTTACTTATACTTATTTTTAAATATTATACTTACCAATAATTACTTTTTTAGAAAAAAATATATGTACTCATTTTGCATTAACATGAGTTGGTAGCATTAGCTATATGTATTTTGAATAGTGATAATATTTTTTCTCATTTAGTACACATTGATGCAATAGTTATATTTTCACAACTGCGTTTCTGCTACACTGCGTTACTATACAAAGTAACGTAGTTTTTGTATTGGCAACACTAAACGTAAGTGGAAAGTAATACATCAGCTTCCACACCACGTTCAATAACTCCAGTTTCACCTAGGACTAGAAGCCGCAGACAGCTAAGACGTGACAGATCAGCATTATATAAAAAAATATTTAATTGGAGGAAGAACTGGAAAAACTGATAAAAAAGTTTAATAAATACAAAAGGAGATGTCAAAGGGCTGAAAAGTCAAACCAAGATTCTCAAAAAAGTACATATGTATGTTTGAAGGTAGTGAAAGAAAAGAATGTTTTAAAAAAATCTTTAAGCAAAAATGTACATACATGCATATATTGAAGTCGAAAATAAAAACTGCTATTGTACGGGGGAGTCTTTGGGTATTGACCAAATAAAACAAAAGAAGACTGCCCCCAAAAAAACATTATTGTTGAGAAGATCAAAAAAATTTCTGACCGTGACGATGTATCCAGAGCTACAGCTGGAAAACGAGAAACTTTAACTATATAAAAAACAAAATACAAAAACGATACCTATTGAACACAATGAAAAACATTTACCATTCATTCAAAAAAGAGAGTCCTTGCGAAAGATGTCTTATTCGTATTTCATCAAACACCGGGCTTTTTATATAAAGCCACCACCTTCAATTATTGGCAAAGAAACCTGTCTATGCAGGACACACACACAAACGTACTGTATTTGATAAGCGCTGTCCACAAAATCAAGTCAGTTCCTGACCCAAATATGAATAATCTCATCGAAAACATAGTATGTTCTACAGAAAGACGAGCAATTGCACCGGCAATTGCAAAAACAAAGAAATGTGTACTATATATCACACATGATCTCGAACTAGCTAAATGGCTGAAATGGATTACAATATCGGAAACTATCGAAAAGTCAGGTAAAAAGGTAGAGATCACAAAAAACGTAAAACAAATAGTTGAAGGGACTATTGCAGAATTATCAGACACAGAGGGAATTATAGAAGCATATTTATTATTTAAAAATTCAATATAGATCAGCTACAGATAATTGACAAATGACGAAATTTCAACTTTAGTGAAAACTATAGATGCAAATAGTTTGAAGGAGTGCTGTCCTATCATTTTGGTGGATCACGGCTGCTAGTAATTTTGCATACTGGAGCAATGTATTCAAAAGCTTAATACGATAATCAACCATGACAGAATAATGTTAGTTCTATAGTTTAAAAGTGCCAAATAGGTGAGCTTAATTAAACGTTAAAATAAAATATAAATTTTTAGTTTAGCAGACAAATTTTTTGACCACTTCCTTTATAAATTGATATAAGTAATATAACTATCATGAAAACTACGCTGCAGCTATAAGTATGCTAAAGAATATATTATAACGACGATTCTATATTATTAGGTACTAAGAAATATGAAAATATTATCTTGAATTAAATAATTTGTTTTTTAAAACACTAAAAAGTAATTTGGCCCACTTAATGATAAGCCTTTTAAAAAATAATTTATAAGTAAACAAATATCATCCAAACGGACTGAATGTGCCTCAAACCTCTACTTACAATTGAACTTTCATACCCGCACAGAACGGCAATGGACGTCGAAACAACAAATTGCTAAAAAAATCCTCTGCTCTCCATTATCTTCATTATACAGTTTTTTTTTATGGTCCTCTGACTACTATACCTATAAAATCAAGTGTATGTAAACAAATGATAAAAATTTCGCTTATTGTTTATTATTTTGAAGTAACTGAAAAGAATCACACATTATTTTTGGAATAGATAACACATTTATGGAGATGGTTTCATTTTAACTCATAATGGTTTTATGTCTCTGAGTGTACAATATTTTACTTTCTGAATGAATTTTAGTAAATAAGCATTTAATACTATTGAAATTAGTCCGATATATCTAACATATACATTAAAAAAAATATTTCAAAAATAAGTAATTGTCATTAATTTGGCAGAAAACAAGGTTAAAAAGTTATTTCGGGAACGCGTCCGAAACGCCACCTTGTAACTTCAACTTACTTAAAAATGTAGTAAAATCCAACTTTAAATGTTTTCAACATTCATTGTGAGTATATTGGTTCTTAAAAAATAAGTTTTTTAAACTAGCATAGACAAAACAAATTTATTTTAAACGAAGGATTAGTTAAAAGCTTGTCCAACAAAGTATACGTCATATTCGTGAACGCGACTTTTGGCGCTAGCGCTGTAGTAGTGAACAAGTGTTTTGTGAGGCAGGCGTTATTTGGTTTGTTCACAAATATATAATAATTTAAATGTTAAGTATCTTTGTAATCATCTTATATTGACCGTACCATTATTATAAATCATTACGGGAGCGTGTGTTACTGTTTCTTAAATCAAGATACCTGTTATTTATATCTTAAAATTATTATTGTTAGATTGAGGTTAACCTCTAAATAAGGCATCTAAGATGGCGGGCGTCGGAATAAATCACGCGAGAGTAAAAACGTCATTTCGGGAACAGTCATAATGGCAACGTTCCCGAACATGATATAATGTTCCCAAAATGACTTTGTTGTTCCCGATATGACGTTATTAGCGCTGAATGAATATTAAATGAGTATTTTGTGGAAATAAGAGTTATATATTTACTTGCAGCAAACATGGAAACAAATGAAAATGGGAAGAAGAAAAAAATTTAAATAAACATTTAAATACTTATTTACGCCACAGAGAAAAACTCAATGCAAGAAAAAGAAAATTTTTAGATAATAAGTATGTAGTGCTTCACCGGGAACCGATAAATATCATTATCGTTTTCGTTATTGGGACCGAGAACGATAACAAGACGATATGAAAAAAAATATTTCTGGTATGACCGCGGACGAGAAGGAGTAGGGTCTGGCCAATATCTCGTTCTCGGCGATAATGTAATGTTAATCGTACGATTAACATCGAGATCGAGATTCAACCAGAGGTGCCATAATACAAAAACACTTAAAACGCAATATTTTGGCACCAATGGTAGGAGGCGTTTTGAAATTCTATAATAACTTCAGGGCCTCTTTCCCAAACAATATTGGTGGACAAAGGAGCGTGGCACCTTTATAGAATAAAAACACTTAAACCGCCATATCTCGGCATCTATCGCAGCTACAGCTGTGAAATCTGATACGTTAATGTAAATTGTTTGTGCCAAGCAACGCGCAGGCCCATGCAGTGTGGGCACATATGAAACCAATTTTAAGGAAAATTTTGGAAAACAATAAATTGACACCCTGCATATTTACTCTGATGGTGGTCCATACGTCGCAGTATCGTAATAATACCTATGGCTCAAAACTTTAAATGAGGAATTCAAACCAAATCATAAAAGCTACGTAAACATTTAGCGAACCCGGACATGGAAAGTGCCCGTTGGATGGTTTAGGTGGAGTCCTAAAAAGAACTGCCGATAGCCACGTGTTGATGGGGAAAGATATCAAGACTGTCTCAGAATTTGTTAATCTGTTCAAAGGGTCTAATATCAACGTGGAAGAAGTTTTTGTTGTTGAAGTTAAGGGCATAAAGAAAATGATGCCTAAATCAATTGATACTGTTCCAGGTATAATGAAAATCACCAATATTTTTTGGGAAAAAGGCCCCGAACCCACGGATGTTCATATGTCTTTAGAAAAAGAACAACAAGAACTAACTAACATAAATTTTCAAGATCTGACGAACACCAAAGCAAACAGACAAAGCATTTTTAAAAGAATTTGTGACTCTTCGTCATCTGATGACGAAAATTTAAAAACAATTTCTGATCGTCAGAAAGATTAAAGGTCAACGTTAAGGATAAAGCAGCCAGATTGTCTTTTAATACAAATAGCAAAGAAAATATGCATTGAAATTCCCGACTACATCATTCAGTGAACGCCGCAATCATTCTGGGAACACTATATCATATTCGGCAACACTACTTTTATTTGTTTTTTTATTAGTATTTTAAAATATTTTTTAACGGGTAAATTCTTACATACAAAGACAATAAAGTTTTTATTATGATCCTAACCAAGTTTACTTTTCAAGTTATTCGTATTCTCTAGTATAGTAACTTTAATGCTTGGAATTTGGAACTTATGATCATTTTGATTTTCAGTTTAATTTTTTTTTCGAAATATGCTCATATTTTTACATAATTTTCTTTTGCACTTAGTTTAATTTAATAAAACACTGTTAGAAATAATAACTAACTAATTTTTTTAAGAGGGCTTCTATTTAAAAGAAACAATTTAGTATCGTTCCCGATATGACGAATTTTACTACCGAGTTTGCTTAAAATTGCTGTAATACAAAAAAAAAGTGAAATCTGTGCGCGCCCCTTTTAAATCTATTAACAACACACGGTGGTCTTTAAAAAGTTTTAATTTTTCGAAATACCACCCGCGATTTTTTTCGGGGATAATGTTGGGGGACCCTTCCAGTGTTATGTTCCAATGTCAATGTTTTTCGACATTTTCCTTTTTTTTTAACGATTTTTTGAGTATATCTCGGTGTTTATATACATTAGAGCGGTTCAAAATAAAAACTTTTGGATTTTTTTCCTGATGTGTCAGTGGATTACAATAGCCCTATATGTCTAGACAAAACAACCCATAAGGATTTTCATCAATTTTGAAAACTGTATTGCCGCCGCCTGTTTTAAGTTGCCTACCCATTTTCGAAAATATTGATTTAAAAAATGGTGCAAGCTAAAGAGGTTATCAAATTTTGCAACAAAGTGGGTACGCTTTTCGAACTTTTCTCGATCGAGGAATTCGAATCCGTGATTAGTTTTTCTTCTTCTTCTTTTTTTCTTATAAAAAATTTATGTTAATTATGTTATGTTAATATATGTTAATTTAGAAAAATGTAGTAATCTTGGTTTTGAAATAAGATAATGATATTCGGTTCACGGCATTCTTTTAAGCAAATGAAAATACATTATAAATAGTGTACAACGGGATCAGTGGTAAAACAATATTGGCCGATTTTGCAACTTGAAAGCAGAAAATCGGTATTTTTTGTTTTTTTTTTTTGGACAATTTTAAATTTTGTTATAAATTGTTAAGAATTTAGAAAAGCACGACATAATGCAGGAACGAGTTTTGACAGAAATCTACACCACTCTGACTTCACTGCAAAAAGACGTGAAGGAGTTGTCAAGATACCAACGAAAATTGTGGGAGGTTGAAGAAAAAAAATTAAAATTAATGCAAAGAGCACAAGAAAGAGAAGAACAACTGTTTGAAAGTGAAATGAAACTAAAGGCTTTAAAAATGCAAAAAGAAACCAAAGAATTGGAAGTCCTTGTAAACCAGTGCATACGTTAATATAGTGTTCTGGTATGTGCATACGAGTATTTTTATCTATTTATATTTTAAGCTTTTGTTTTGTGACTGAATTAAATTATCATTGAACCCAGCCAAACATGACAAACCTAATTGAATTATAGACTAACCCGCAGGTTGCACACTATCAAGAAAATTTAAATGCCTACAAACACATTTAAGTCTTTTAAAGTGAGTGCCATTGGTTAGAAAGAGCTAGTAATAGTAACCAAAAAAAAAAGACTTTAAAAACAAAAGTCAAAACAAACAAAAGTCAAAAAATTCACTAAAATTTCAGAATTTTCAAAAGATATGCTCAAGTAAACAGCTGCAAAAAGTGGTAAGGTCTATATTTAATTCCCCAAAATTAAAATAATTCACTATTATCAATATACATATTTAGAATCGTTGACGAAAACTTCGTTTGTAGATGCCAAGAACAGATCAAATTTTGTGCGCGTGATGACGAAATCTGTTATTCATCATTCTTGGGTAGACTCTACCAGCCCTGTGCGCTCTGAGTATGCGTGTATTAATTAACTTCCTCCCACTATATTGAATTTGTACACAGTCCATCAAATGTAATATTGAAAATATTCCAATTTGGTACATAGATTTAAACAAATAAAGTTAAAACGGAACATTTGACATTTTCATTATATTTTTTTTTTTGCTTTTGGGGAATGTCAGAAATAAAAAAGGTAAAAATGAAAGGGACAGCTGTATTTTTTATTTCATTATTTTTCTTATGCAAAAATTCATGAGTTAGACCAGGATACACGTATAGGACAGATGTGGTTAATTTTTTCCCGATGCTAGAACAAAATTAACCGGTAAAATACGATAATTTTAATGGTCGAATACCAAGTTTTATAACAGTTATAGGTTTTGCTGGGAAGTGTTTCTTATTTTATTTAGTTTTGTATTGTTACTTTTTTTTTTTATTTGCTTTGTACCTGAATTTAGTTACCAATGAAATGTTCCTTATTTTATTTAGTTTTAAACTTATTAAAATGAAAGAATTTGAATTACAAAAAACTTATTTTTATTTGTTCCCGAATTTTCGAAGCTTCAACATTTTGCAAATAATCAGAGTTTTCTATTTCAAAATTATAGTCCATGTTTTCGCTGTTATTTATTGACGTATTGTTGTTTGCAGTCTCGGTGTGATGTGTAATGCAAATGTTATGTAACGCAGCACAAACGTTTGCGATTTGCGTTGCTTTAGCAGGCTTATAATGCAGTTGTCGAGCGCCGAGTAAACATCGAAACCTATTTTTGAGAACACCTATAGTTCTTTCTACACTGTTCCTCGCTTTGGCATGTTTGCTATTAAAAATTGCCTCTGGACTTCCTTCCGCCGCGGACCGATAAGGCGTCATTAAATACGGCTCAAGAGGACAACTAGCATCACCTGTTCAAAATGTATTTTTATATAAATTATGTGAATATCAACTGAAAATTTTATTGAATTGTTAAATATTTACCTAAAATCCAACAGTTTCTTTCACCAGCATCGTACCGTTGACTGTCAAAAATGTAATTCTTAGTTATGAAGCCATTTGTAAAACTGTTGTGCAATATGTTATGTATCTTTGCACTTTTATGGAAAAATTTGATATTTTGATATTTATATGCAGTAGGTGATACTTTATAACTTTAATATGCTATGATAGACATACATATATCCAGGAAGAACAGATGACTCATTCTTTAATATTTAGGTTGTATTTGAATTTGGATTGAATATTTGCTGAAATATCTAAAAATTATCATTTTAATACTAGTTACTACCTATTTGTCCATAAAGTTCAAAAATTTTTGTTTTTATATCAACTCTTTTTGTAAGTCAAATTGTTAACAAATTTTAATATAAAGTAAGGTTACGTTTGTGAGAAAACTATTTTTTATCGAATGGAATGCAAACAACAAAACCTCTTAGCTATCACTTTTAAACAAAATTAAAAAAAAATGAAATTTTATTTCTTGAAATTCAATTTGAAAAGAATTTAATAAAATGTGACTTCAAAACTATCAAAATTTTAAAAAATTTTAAACGCTTTATTTTTTTCACACTGCTCCACTTTCCCCTGAGTTGTGAGTTTTCGTTATAATAGGTGTCCAAGTGCATTCTATTCCTATTTTTGAGGGCATTTTTAAAGATTCACTTGATATAGTTTGACTATAGTACTATTCTTTGTTACGATTGGATCTGATTTTGATGGTACCATTTTTGGATTCAAATTACCATTTGTTTCCGATTCTTTAGTACTAGTTTTTAAATCAGGATTACATTCATTTTTATGTTTTAACGGTTCAGCATCATTTTTAGTTTTTTGCTTATTTTTTGGGCAAGGGGAGCAGTTGTTGCCCTTGACATTTTTAATCCTGGATAAAATGATTTTACATTTCCTTAGTTTTGGTAGATGATTGTCACAACTTTCTGTGGTAGTATTAATTTCTGTATTTGAACATATTTCATCATTAGCTAATAATATTTTCGAACGATCATCACTTGATCTGCGCTTAGTAGTCGACTTTAAATCATTTGTACTTAAATTTGATTCTGTCAGTGTGAATCTATTTATAGTGCTTGCAGATACATGATTTACATCAATTTTCATGTTCTCTTCTGGTTGATTTTTATTACCATGTGCGTCTTCTGTGAGATCTACTATGACACAATCAGGAGATTCGTCTGATAAAAAGAAATTAAAGTTATTAAAGCGTTAGTAAAGTACTTATGTATTCAATCTTAAGTTATTAATTTGGATAAAAATCTGAAGCATGAAAAAAGCTTAAGCATTTTAAAGCTTACATTACAATATGCAAAATAAACCAAATTTATAACCAAATAGCAACAAATAAAAATCTTACATATATTTGTATTAATTCTTGACTACAATAGCAGTGCTTAAACATAGATATGCTTGAAATAGTCTTAATGAAAATTGCAATTCTCCTATCTTTAAGAGAAATCACAAGGACGTGGATCGAAGCCAATATCGGCGCTTCTCCTGACTCTGACATCAAAAACTCTAATTTTCCATATCACTATACAGATATTTTTTGTTGGTTAACTTCGAATGATTTTTATGTGTTAAATACGAGTCGGATACATTCCTCACGTGAATAGCAAAAAAATGATTTCCTTTGAAGCCGAAGATTTTGTTTGCATTCTTCATCACTTGAACTTTCACTAGTATCGGATACAAAAAACAATTTTCGCCACAAATTGAAAATAAAACGTAACAATTGACATAAAAAATTCAAAGATGACATTTATTATTTTAAATTATCGATAACTTGTCAACGGCGACACAACTTCCTAAGTAAATACCGATTTAGCATTCACGCGATGTCGATGTCGACATTCAGAAAGAATTGACAACGACGTCGACGACGACAACTATAATAGGGGTGATTTATTTTTTTAATGATAGAAGTTTTTAAAGATCAATTTAGTTTATAATGAGTTTGAACTTTATATTAAGTTTTTTGAAGTGAAACTTCTTTAGCACCGTTGTGATTTGAAACTCGATGATTGAGAATGATATAGAATACAGACATACAGTGTGTTTAGTTACGCTATTGATCTAAAGGGTTTGCTGGTTTGTGCATTCATTCCTTTTTCAGCAACATATCTTTCTCTCAGAGTCTAAGCAAAAACATGAAACAGAGAAGACAGAATTTCAAAGTTATTTAGATTGTGATTGGAATATTAATGTTTTTTTTTTGCGTCGATTCAGTGCGACTGCGGCACATTTTCAAATTCATTTTGGTGTTGAGGAACTCAATCAAAGAGAAGCGCTGCATCCAATCTAAAATTGCATACAATTCATACAAATAGACCGATGAGCGCCTTCATAAAAATTCATATTTTCCAAAGTTATGGTGGGCATTTCGATTTTAATGCAGATACATTCTTAGGATTGATTAAAAATAACATTACAAAAAAAACAACTTTCTTAGAATTGATTGAGGATTAACATATAAAAAAATTTTAAAAAAAACATTATATATTGAAAATATTTTGAGAAAAATTTAATATTTAAGTCTTTATAATTTTTTTTTATTTTTTATTTCTTAAAAAAAATGATTAAGTGATTTTTTATCCAATCTCCTATAGTTTTTGAGATATTTCGTTTAAAAAAATGTTCAAAAACGTCAAAAAAAGCAAAGTGTGCAGTTATTAAAAGCATGACCGACTTACTATATGTATATAAGTTTGTTTTTTTATTTGGAATTCTGAAGAAGAACAGTTTTCAGCAATGTTCAAAATACCACTGAAACGAATTCAATAATATGGATATCAAATAAAATATAATCCTATAAGCTGAAATTCTGGCAAAATTTTAAAATCAACTACATCATTTTCGAAATCATTAAAATATTGGAAACATTTTTCAAATCTTAACCATTTTTTTAAACGAGAAGTGTATTAAAAACAAATGCGAAGTCTCATATTAAATAAAAAGAAATAAATTGATACATTTGAAGATAATTAAAATTACATGTTTATGATATTTTTTGGAAGAAAAAATTGATTTGTCAAAACCTGAGAAAAACCATCATATCTCGAAAATTATACTGTTTCTGATTTTAAGTTTTGATACTTTATTATTATAGTCTATGAAATTATCTTTCTTTATAGTTCTGAAATCAGCTTCCGAAATTTTCGTGATTAAACACGGTGTAATATTGGGAGGCTCTGAGAGTTCAATCCATAGAACGAATATAAAGGGTATAACAAAATTCTCTCAATAAATAAGTGTAAGTAAGTTTTAAAACATTGTTCAAAAATGAAAATACGTTGTGCTTTCGTGTAGCGCTCCATTTTTAATAACCCTGAACTGACAGCTGTCATTTTTCTTACAACAACAATACTTTGCCGCGCAAATGGCGTCAAGTTCAAGCCGAACGTGTATTTCGGGACACCCTTTACTTCTTGCGATACTCTTTATGTATATATGTATGTAGCTTTGGTAAAACTTATGTCAAAAGTTAACTTCCTGTTGCAGTGATTATCAAGATGCTAACCAAAATCTAAAACGACTATGGTTATGAAATAAGACTTTATTTCTTAAGTCTCATAAACTTTTGAAGACGTTCAAAATTTTTAACGATGATCAACCCAAAATGCTTAGTTTAATTAAAACTTTGTCCAAAGAAATACTTTCAAAATACTTTTTATTATCAATTTTAAGAATCCTCGGCAAAACTTAGAATCTACGAGTATGAGACATATTTATGAAAACTGGTAGATAAAAATTAAGAGAAACGACTGACAGCGCAAACTACAAGCCTGCCAGTATTTACATGGTTGAAACAGAAGAGATTCAAGTAATGAACAAACAAATCCTTGCGAATCGCAACAGTAACCGTTTTCTTGCGTTGTTGTTGTTGTTAAAAAATTTCCATCCGATGTTATCCGGTTGCTTGTTAATAGACTCACTCACGGCTTTACTTGCGGCCAACCATGAGATGAAGTTCAAATTGAAAGTTATGCCGACAAGTAGCAAAAGGACAAGAAAACGCAGTACACTCGGCATAGACGAAGTATTGAAGATTATTGTTTTACTCCAATCGTGCGACCGCATAAAGCGGCTGATTTGTTACCAAAAATTGAATTTGAAAACCTGTAACTCTGGTAAAATTTAAATTAAAGCAATTTGTTACGTGACACTTTTAAGGATCAATAAACTATCTAAATATGTAATACCCTATATATGAAAATTCAGCTATTCGGCTACACTTTATGCAAAAATAATGTTACATTTTTATATGAAAAAGTTTCATTGACCTTGGGCGACCTCTAAATTTTCGAAATCCGAAATTTTCTTTGTAGTAGATTTCAGATTTTATACATACCTACTACTAAGGCTATCATGTCAGTTACAGAAGAGATGAAATTTTCAAAAAAAAAACATTCATATTTCCAATCCCTATACTTTAAACAATACATCACACTGAATGTACCGCATTTCATGAATATACAGTTGAGGAAATAAAATAGAAAATTGGTATGAAAAACAACCACGATCCTTAGCCGAAGGTGTTTGGGGGTACGACCTGCTATGTGACACCATACAACTACAACTGCAAGCATTTGCTGTTTTGTTTTTTTTTTTCGTTTGCAAATCAACAAAAGTCTAACAGTTGAAACTGGGGTCACCGGGCCGAACTCAGTTTAAGTTGCGGTTTACAATCGCGCAGTTGATTTGCCAACAGCACTCTGTCGTAAGGGTGAAAATTCAACTAAGAAGTAGTGAACTTTCGACCGGAAAACGGAAACCAAGCATGAGGAAAGTCGCTTAAACGGTTTCTTCTTCCTGTCGTAGTGGCAAAACGAAACAATCTTTAAATACAAAAATTTATTGGTTAATAAATTTAAATAATTTTCCCGTTTTTTTTGTCGTTTTTAGTAGCAAAACTGCGTGGTCTATTGTATGCACAGAGGAGCAAATCCGTGGTTACAAAGGATAACAGCTAATGTCAATCTGTGATCTCAAGGTGACGCAGGACTTATGTTGTTTTGCCTTGTGATCACAAATCTATTCTAGCTGTTATTCCTAGTAGTTATGAAAGTAATCCAGGTCACCAAACAAAAAAAAAACATATCTAGCTTTTTAATGAAATGAGGAGGGTTTTAACTACTGGTATGCCACTTGTGTTCTATCTATATCTAATATATAAATAATATTATATATAAATAAATAAATAAATTAATTAATTAATAAATAAATATCAATGAGTCGATTGTATCAACCGATTTATGGATGCGAGACCAAAACCCATTCTTGGCCCATATGGCCTATAAATCGTGTCGTTTTGGGATTATTAAAATGACGCTTAAAGTACTTTAATACATTGCCAAGAAACACGGTTGGAAATAACAGAAGTATAATACAATAAGGAACACTGCTTGACCTCGGAGTTTGTTTCGATTAGCGGTGATTGATTGTTATTGCGAACGATTTGACATTTTTTTTTTTTTGGCGTTAGGTTGGTGGAATGCTTTACGCAGCATCAGCCAGATCGTCACGAGAGCGGTGTTTAAGGCTCCCATAATGGTATATCGACTAAAACATCTCCTCTTATTCGAGAATGCCACGCTTCTAGGAAACTTGTTGAGCATTACTTCAGGAGGGTTCCCTTTGCTTTGGCGTTCTTTGCCATCATCTGTTTTCTAAACCTGCGTCCAGGCCCCCGTTACCACAATTTACTGCAATTCGATAAGCGTCCAGGTGTCTCTTCTTCACGTGGAGTACGTTTGCTCAAAATCCAGTATTCTTCGCTGTTACTGCTAACATGCAGTCCCTGTAGCTAACATCTGCTTTCTGTCCAGTTTTTACAAAAGCGTATGTTCCGCGTCATCAATTTTTGCGTCGTCGTATATGCAGTCTGTTCTCTCAGTTTTCACCATCTTATTGAGATATTTTTGGAAATATCCATATCCAGATAGGAATTGTGTGATGCAGAAGTTTACTTCGCTGAAACTTCTGTCTAACTAGCTGTTCAACTAAACGCGCTGTCCAGCGTCCTACACTTTCATTTTGCCAGCTTTGCATAGTGCAAGCTCTGACATTTTGTTTTGTCAGCCGGTTTCCGATTTGGCTTCTCTGTTTCCATAGTCTTTGGCGCTTCAAATCAAGTAGATTGATTGTTATAGTTCCGCCAATTACCAGCACCGCAGCTTGTGAGATAGAGCGGTATGACGAAGCTACTCGCTGGTGTTTGTTACGCCTAGCGAAGAACTTTCCGGTGATGTTGCTTTTTTTACCACAACTATCCAAATAATTTGACATTTAAGGCCTTCGTAATGCACTTTAATGATATTATCAATATTGATAGGAAAACTATTTTTTGCAGTGCTTTCCAAATTGACTCTCTATATAATCGGTCAGATTGTGATCAAGCTCAACTAAAATAAAGCAACTTTGTGATTCGTACATGACCGATTTGTGCTTTAATTACTATACACTGTGTGACAGTTTTTTTTATAACAGTATAACCGTGGTATACTTCTGAAAGACGATGTTGTTTTGAACAATTTTGTTAAACAAAGTTATTGTTCAACATGTTAGGTTTTTGAGATATCCTAACCTAAAAATGCAAAAAAAAGGCACGTCCTCTTTCATAATTATATGGTGGTTACTCTGTTAGAAATATACTCGCAATGTTATATACTCCAGAATATAGCAGAAAAACTTGTTGCATAATTAAGTTAAGACATCTCGAAAACTTGATGTGGTGGACTATAACTTTGTTCGGCAAAGTTGATCAGAACAACGTCCTCTTTCAGGATAACACTCTCACACAACGGAAAAATCAAGCAGACTGCCAGGTGTAGCTAATGCAAAAGTAATCAATTTGTGTTTGTGTATATATACTGAGGGAACGCCATGTGCCTTTAGTCTTCTGAATGAAGAAGGCGTTTTCGAGTTTGAGGTATTGAAGTGATTTACCATTTGCATTGATTTAGCTATGACAATGCTTATTCAAGACATATTTGACGGTATTGCGAAATAGAGCATTCAAGACAAGAGGCTTATTTCTTGCAACTACTCTTGGCTATATGCTTGTGCTATTGTTGTTTCCTTACCCTCGAGTTGAATCATGCTTTATGAGCAATTGTGATGCTTTTGCTTTCTATTCTGGAGAAAATTTACGCCGTTAAAGTGAAGGTACATTAGTTTTTCGACTGAGGAGTAATGTGTTAACGTGTTCGCGTCCAACGATATTCAAAAACTTTATGCGTTGTAATTTAAGAACGTACTGATGAAGACGGCCGCCTGAAAAGAGTGTTTGGTTGTTTCAGAATCACAATCTTATTACTTATGAATTTCTTTGGAAAAGTCGTCATATTATCCTCTGTTATTGTTTCTGTAATCATGATTAATTCGGGAGAAATTTTTGGTCGGCACAGATCCCCTAGTGAGTACGGTGCTACATTTGAAATGCATAGTTTGAAATTTGGTTCATGGTCCTCCAGTATAGTACTAAGGTTATTGTCTTAGACTTTTCTTAATAACAGTCACCATTGTGAGTCCTAGCTAGCAGCCCACTTTGGATCAGACACTGGGTCCAGAGGTTTCAGCGAATCATAGTCTCGACATCTCTTTCTCCAAATAATACCTTGTTTACTAGAACTTCAACGAAAAGATCTATTCTACAATTTTTGTAAAAACTTGGTCTTTTTTTAATTAAAACATTTTTTTAAAGAAAGAATGGCTTAAGACATATCGGGGGTTTCTGGGGTCGCTGAATACGAATCTAAGGTTGAAATTTAAAATTCAAGGCAGCGGACCCAATATTAGGTTATTGACCTTGGATTGGTATTCAGTGACCCGAATCGGCTGATTTTTAAATAATCAACCGCCATATTGAATGCACCTTTTTAAATTAAAAAATTTTTGAAATATAGTCTCAGATTCGTAATTGGCGACCCCAAAAACCTCCGTATAACTAATTTGGTACAAATCGGCTTGTTTTTGAAAATTATGTCCGCCATCTTGGATCGGCCATCTTGATTTTGTCAAATCCAATCTTGGATTCGTGATCAGTGACCCCCAAGACCTTCGTATACCAAATTTGGTACAAATCGGTTTACTTTCAAAAATTTGGCCACCATATTGAATATTTGACCGCCATATTTGATCCACCATCTTAGATTCTGTCAATCTACCAAGAAAGCTTTTTAGGAGCTACAATTTGAGCTAAGAAACGAGCCGATCGGTTGTGAATTTTTATTTTTACAAGCTTTTATTGCTGGACACTTGATTTTTCTCCTGCTTCCGGCCGCATTTGGATCTGCCATTTTAAATTTCTGAATGGGCTGCTCGGCTTTTAGAAGCCTTTCACGAGACGAACATTTTAAACCTCGTACATCTTGATGGTCAAGCCAATTTTTGGCCATTTAGGTGATCCGCTTTACGTGAAGCGTCCCTTATGTATAATACGCTTAGAAAAGAAAAAATTAGTAACAAGTAACATACTGAATTGCAGGAAATTAATTGGGCATTCTTAATACCGTAAAAAAATTATAAATTATCAACACAATTTTTACATAAAATAACGGTTATTTGAAAAAAAATGGTAAACATTTTTTAAAAACAGCCATATCATAAAATATATGGTACTAATTTAAATATTTTATGCTCCAATTTTATAGACCTCCCATATGGCATCAAAACATTTAAAATCTATTAAGGAGTTCCCAACTTATGCTAATTTTAAGAAAAGCTATATCCGCAACTTTCCATGACTATATTTTGGAAACTATATTCGAGCGATATTTATTTTTGATATATTCTTTTTTCAAAATTAATAGGGTCAGTAAGAGTTAAGGATAATACTTAATTTAAAAAATTTAATAAAATTTTTTTATCCTATTTCGAACCAATTTAGGGTGCGCCCCCACTTTTTTTTTAAGGACCACCCTAAAGTACATATGTACATATATATTCCGACTACTTCATTATTTCGCCTAAAAAAATGAAGTGTTGATTTGATTGATTTTTATAATTTTTTACAACTTATGAACTGCTCCTGCCGTATATTTTAAGGACTAAAGCGCTCTCACGGTCAGTAATTTTACACTATTTGTTTTGAAAAATACCCAAGAGAAAATTTTGTCTATTCAGTACCTATACTTTTTCTAACTTCAGCCCATGATATAAGTTCAGTATTTAATTTATTATTTTATAATATCTAAGCACTTTTCAAAAATATATTTTATTAAGGGTTAAGATAATATTCCCTATATATATCTAATCCTTGGAATTGGTAGAACGATGCCTACAGCTTCTTGATTTGGCTTAGGCATACGGGGTAACTCTTTCATTAGATTTTTAACCCGTTCCTGAGTCTCAATTCTTTTTAATGCACTTATATAATTGGGACTTTTTTATAGTCCCAAGTTTTATCTGAATCGTCAGATGCATCTGAGTCGTCAGAAATTACTATATATGTTGATTCCATGATCAATTCTAAAGAAAAATAATTACGATTTGAACTATTTTGGTTAATTTTGATTTTATAAAATTTTAAAAAAAATCATATATTTGCATTGTAAAAATTTTCATTTTAATTTAAATATATATGTACTTTTGAAAATTGAATTAGTTTTTTTTTCGAATCTCTTATTAATTGTATTAAATTTACTCACTCAATTGGTTGCTGTTCAATAATATGTATGTAGCTTCCTCATGAATGAAACCTATGTAGATCCGCTACTGAACTGACCTTATTTTCAACTTTTCTTTGTACAACAATTTGTTGTACTGTAATGTTTACCGTTCAAAATTAATGCCATTAGTTAGAAAACAACTGGCCTCTGACCTTATCATCACCTGTAACTAGAAGACAATGTTCATACCACTTAAGACTAAGATTACGTTTTCTAGCAAACAATTTTCACAGAAACACTGAAGCCCAATGAAATCAGGATAATAAATTTTTTGTTTAAATTTTGAATTTTTTAATTTTCAATAAATTTTCTCAAGGGAAATGATTTTCTTCACAAGTAGCGAAATACAACAACGTGTTGTTTTCTTATTATTTTTTCTTTTTTTTTCGGCGAAACGTTATTTCAAATTTGTTTCTTTGTTAAAATTAATTTCAAATTATGAACTCAATTTCCGGCAGACACCATCCGAAGGAAAACACGATGGCAGATGAACAACTCTGGGTGTAGTTTGAGCGCAAAGTTGTAGACAATTTGAAAATTTGATTATATTGGTCACGCTAAATGGGCGATGGGCGCATTCTGCAGTGTGACATTAATTCACCGTGAGGGGAGTGTCGCTAAGATACCCGCACTTGAAGGAAACTTTACCATACCATAGGCATTAATTTGAGTTTCTAACCAAATTTATGTGGTCAATTTTTGTGTGCGTGAAGCTGTTTACTTTTTAATTTTCATAAATTTGACTTAAATATGACACAAAATGCTGGAACCATGAAAACTTTTCAACACAAAAATTATGATGTCCATAATGACATTTTATGGTGACTGAACAATTTTTCAGGGAAAAATTAAAATTTATTGTTAATTAAAATTGCAATTGTAGTATGTACTTTCAGATTAAATAAATATTGATTGCACTAAACTGTGGAGGTACTTTTGAAAAATATTATTTACACAATTTCTTGGAAAGCTGTCATAACTTGGCGTCTTAAGTTCTTATTTTTTTTTTTCTTTCAACCAAATGAAAATCTTATAAGCTTAAAATTTTCACATCACTTATGATGTCCTTTTAATGTTTTAATCCAAAACAAACTTAAACTATGCCATCTTGGCGCAGAACATGTACTATAGTTGGTTGTTCACATGTGTTGAAAATTGAAATTTATCTACACACCTTACCACCGCTATTACCACCTACTACAACATACAAGAACATGTCTCTTAAGAGACACCACGTAAATCCTTTCGTAAAACTTCAAAGTTTTCCAAGTGATGATGATTTAAAACTTATTTCTTCCTTGCACTTGCCGTGTTGGACTTAATCCAATGTGCAGCCGTCTAAACATGAGCAAAACTTTTATAGACACATAGCAAAAAAAAAAAATCACAGTTGACTATGGGCCTTGGACGCACTCCGTATGGCATATGTGCAACGTCATAAACATTTGCTTAGTAGATTATGTGTGGTGTAAATTTAGCGAAAAAGTGGTCTCATCATCGCATATCTAAAGAAAAATTGAACTAAATTTTTAATTTACTATCAACGGATTTATTATTGCTCACAAATTAGTTAGAAGTTTTAATAGAAACTGAAAAATTTCGAAACTGAAATAGGCTATTGAGAATTAGAAAAACAGCTGAATAAATTGAAAGTGTTTAATATGACTACAACATCGTTCTCTATTTGAGAAACCTAAAGTTGTTCAACTCCGTTCTAATCTGCACAGTTCAGTGTAATGAGAAGTGTATCTTCATCTTTGAAAAAATTGGTAAATCGGTTACGAAAATGATTTCCATACAATCTTGCTCAGTCCTTGTGGTGTTTTGATTCAAAATTTATGAAATTTTATTACCTTTTATTTTAGTGCCAAGAACGATGAAATTGGACAATTTAGCTCAAGATATGAATTTTAAGGGAACAGTACACCTTGGAAATGAAACAAAAATTTTTTTTTAAAATGCTTTATATTTTATGAAAGAAAAGAGATATTGTAATGAAACTTTGCAAATATATTATCTAGTCAAAATAGTATACAAACATATTTTTTCGGATTTATTCGGCCAGTTTTTAGGCTGCAGCAGGTTTTTGAAAAAAAGACCAAAAAACCACGGCGGGCGTGATTGCTGCTCTCTGGATGGTCTCAAAAAAAAAAAAAAAAAAAAAAAAATGGGTTTTCATCAGCATCAGCCGCTATAGAGTGAACTAAAAGAATTTAATTTGGACCAAAAAAAAAAAAATGGCAGCGTTTTTTCAAAATTCGACTATTTTTGGCGCCAAAAAACCCCTTGTAAATCAAAAAATCGTTGTAATTCTAGTTCACATACATATGTACAATAACATACTAAAATTTCAGAACAATCGGACAACTAGTTTTCTTTTTATCACGCCCGCCAACTCAAAAAACGTTGTTTTGAGAAAAACAAGCTGCAGCCAAAAAACAGGCCGGAAAAATCCGAAAAAAATATTTTTGTATACTATTTTGACTGAATAATATATGTGCAAAGTTTCATTACAATCAATATCTCTTTCCATTCACAAAAAAAAAAGCATTTTAAAAAAAAAAATTTTTTCATTCCAAGGTGTACTGTCCCCTTAAAGTGAAAGATGGTCGAAAAAATTAAAAAACCACAGTACATATCTCGAAAACTGTACCATTCAAATAATTTTTATTTTCATTTCCGAATTCAGCAGCCAAAAGGACATCAGAAATGTAACCTCTTATCAATGGAGCATTTTGAGTGCAAACTAGTGTAATTGCTATCGTTCTCTACCTACGTTAGTTGTTTGCGGTAGCAAATTTTGTTCTCCCAAAATCATGATTAGCAACAATATTTGCTCAAATATTGTACCGATTTTTGTACTTTGATGAAGCCAAAAAGCCTTGCCTATCGAGTTTAGCTGTTATTCCTTGTGGCCACAGCATTGATAAATAGACTTTTTATATGATTTTTTTATATTAACTGTTGAAATTCTACTTATTAATAAAAACTTGTTTTTATGTACCATATTGCAAGTCCTTAATTGAAAAATTATTTTATTCACTAAAAACTATTGTAATAAAGAATACCCACGTTTTCACTTACACAAATTGCAAATTGCTTCCAAATTAATAAGTACATCCTGTTTCTAACTGCGAAAAATAAAAAATAAAAACTTGGAAAATGAGTTCACTGAACTAGATCGTAAAATTAGAGAACAGAAACTATGATGGTTGATGCATTAATATTCGCTGTGTGTTAATTAATTCGAACTTGTGGGGATATGTGGATGGATCAATTGAAGGACCTCAAAATGATAGCTGTGCGGAAGTTCTTAAGCAGTGGAAAACCAGTGATCAAAAGGCGCTATCAACAATTAGGATAACTTAGGTATTGTAAAACATCTTTTGAAGCATGAGAAGCTTTAAAGAAAAAATTTCAACCAAGAGGTCCAGCGCGAAAAGTTTTGCTGTTTCGGAAGCTGTTATCAATCAAGAAGACTACAGAACAAACAATGTCTGAATTGTCAACAATAATTTTACTGAATAGTTTACATGAGGATTTCGAAAACTGTGTCGTAGCAATTGAATCACGCGATAATTTACCAGATTTAGAAGGATTAAAAACAAAACTTCTGATAGAATTTGAAAGGCGTTGCAACGAAGTGGATAAATGTTGCGAACAACGTGCTCTATGTAAAAAACCGCACGAAAAGAAGCCTTTTGATATCAATCAAAAAACAAATGGTACTCGAAAATGTCAGGATAGTGTTTCAAGTGTGAAAAATTCGGACATATAGCCCGAGAGTGTGGAAGACGAAATTGAATAAGTGTTTTATAACAAGGATGCGCAGCCCATAGCTCGTTTGGTTCAAGTTAAATAATTTCGGTTCGCTATCGTTGCATGGTTTTTGTTTTTGTAGTTTTGTCTTCAACGCAATTTATTGTTTGTGTGATTTTGTTTTCAATTCATTTGCTCCTTGAGCTTGAGATTTTTGTTTCCAAGCTTGCCGTAGCTATTTAAAAATTTTCATAAATACTAGGAATTTTTTCGCAAAATATTTTTCAATACTACAATTTTTTTTCAAAATATTTTTGAGTTTTTTTTACCAGAATTGAGGTTGTTGTAACCAGCTCGCGAACAAATTTTCGTGCGCATCTCTGTTTTATAACATGGAATTAAGTCTGCAGAGCTGCGAAGAAACCCTTGAATGTTTGATAGTGGATCGACAAGTCATATGTGTTGTAATGAGAAATGGATAACAAAATTAACATTAAAGAAAAAAAAGGTTCCTGATCAATTTTTATTGCCAGTTATTATCTACATGTATGCAAGTGTGCGGCGCTTAGAAATTCAAATTTCAATATCACAGACATTTTTAAAATTTCAAATTTGAGAATTTTTTTGCTTCAAGCAAGATTATTTGTTGTTTTTGTTTTAGGTTTTTATTTGCTTTGGCAATTTTCATTACTTGCAGAGTTTTCTAACGCAACAGGCATAAAAGTGATAAAAGTTTTTTAAAAAAAGGTGATGAAAATAGTAGTGATTATGTAACATAAATTACAAAATGTAGTGGAAGGATTTAAAGGATTTTTTTGCATATAATGCTATCAAAGGTTAGTCTACATGTAGCAAATGCTCGTATGCTCGTCATATCAAACGAAAACATCCTGATCATCATCGTAGTATTACTGAGATAATAAGTAGTCAACCATCTACATCTGGAACCATTAAAAAATTTAAAATGAAAGACGAAAGTTTCGTTTCCATTGAAAATTATTGTAATTTATTAAAATTAATATGACTTCAAAATGTTTCTTTCACTGATGCCTGCCTTAAACTATAGTTACAGTTAATGGACGACCGTTTAAAATTTACAAATATTCCGGGATGCGCGATATTATAGCACCGATGATAATGCAGACACTAAAACTAACTGTAAATTTAGAAAACATAAAATATCTGGTAAATAACAAAGCACGTGAAGTAAGAAATGCAATTAAGACTGAAATCGAAAGAAAGTTAATATCCATAAAAATTGATTCCGCTTTCCGATTTGGTAGAAGCGTAATTGGTATTAATGCTCAGTATGGCAAAATTGAATGGAAAATTCATTTGAGAACATTGGCATACGAAGTTAAAGACAGGCAAATATAAGATTAAATCAAATTTACTCAGTTACATCTGATAATGGTAAAAACATGATAAAAGCGACTGAGCTTTTAAAGAATGAATTTAAAGTTGAACACGCACCCAAAATTTACAGGGTTTGAAACCCTGATTTCAATCTTGAAATAATAATAATAATAATAATAATAATAATAATAATAATAATAATAATAATAATAATAATAATAATAATAATAATAGAGTTTAGCTACTACAGCTATTTGCTTTCTTAGCAATTTAGCATGAAGCTTTAAAACCAAGTAAAAAGCTTATATATTAATGGAAATGAAAAAATTATACATGCAATTAATTTTTTATTTTTTTATAATTTCTTCTTAGCTTTATCACACTTTCTCAACATACCCACCCAGATCATATGTATATAAACATACAATTGCATGAATGCAATTGCATGAATTGATCAACATGGTCCAAGGCATAAATGTTAGAAAAAACTTACCCATCATGCTGTGGGGCTCGGACAACACAAACATAAAGACCAACAACCATTAAGCTACAAAATTAACTATAGTTATTTTTCAATCTAAGCTTGAGTTGATAAGAGTAGTCATGCGATTAAAAGGAGCTGTAGCCATATAATTAGTTCTACTGAAAGGTTGGTAAAATAATTGATAAGAGTTACGATTACTCCTGCGATTAGTATTTAAATGAATATAATTAAGAAGCTCTGGTGCAGCAAGAGAATAAGTCACAAGTTGATGCAGATAAAGTATATCCGCAATATTTCTACGCGAGCTCAAAGACTGCATATGTAGTAACTTCAAACGATCCTCATAAGGAGGAAGGTTTAAAGAGTCAATCCAATTTAAGCCATTGAGAGCAAAACGAATAAAATTTTTTTGAATTCTCTCAATTCTATTAATGTGAATATTATAAAATGGTGACCACACTTGGCTGGCGTACTCTAAGTGAGGACACACTATTGTATTATATAAAGTCACCGTTACTAAAGGGCTATTAAATTCTTTTGCCCACCTCTTAATGAAGCCAAGCAGAGATGAGGATTTTTTACAAATTTGATTAATATGCTCATTAAAAGTTAATTTAACATCAAAATGTATACCTAGGTCTTTGACTAAATCAACACGACCAATTTTCTTATCTTTTAATTCGTAATCAAACTCCACAACATTTTTTTCTCCTGGTAAAAATCATAGTTTGGCATTTATCAGGATTAAGATGTAAGTTATTTTTAGAACACCAAACCTCGAAGGATTTCAAGTCAGACTGAAGTGGAATAGTATCCCCAACCCCCTTCACGTTCCTGTAAATTTTCATGTCATTTGCATATATTAGCAGATGCGAGTTTTTAATGACATGTGTAACGTCATTAATTGCTAAAATGAACAGGAGCGGCCCCAGGTGGCTTCCTTGTGGAACACCTGATGCCGCGCTGAATGGGGAGGAAAACACCCGCCGAAATCTTATCTGATATGAGCGATCAGATAAATAAGATTCAATCCAGCTGACAAAACTTAAAGGAAATCCAAGCTTTTTTAACTTAAATAAAATCAAATTGTGTGGTAATTTGTCAAATGCTTTACTGAAGTCAGTGTAGATGCAGTCAACTTGCCCACCAGAGTCAAAAGAGCTTAATGCAAAGGAAGTAAAATCAAGGAGGTTAGAAACTGTAGATCTGCCATTAACAAGACCATGCTGACGAGTTGTTATGACTTCACTACAGCACACCTTAACTTGATCGTACACAATGCGTTCAAAAATTTTCGGTATCGATGATAACTTCGCTACGGGCCTGTAATTTGAAACATCATTTTTACACCCTTTCTTGAAAATGGGGCTTATGTATGCATTTTTCCAAAATTTAGGAAAATAGCTATATCTAATTGATTTATTAAATAACAAACTGAGGGGCTGACTCAGCACAGAGCTACAGTTAACTAGTACTGTCGCAGGAATACCATCAGGTCCGGAGCTGAAGTCATCATCAAGAGATGAGATATATTTCTCTATTAGTTCAGGTGAGAAAGATATCTCATTAATCGAAACTAAAGGGTCGTTATCCATATATTCAAAATAGTTGATCTCAGGGCTAAATAATTCCGTAGAAAAGGATTCTTTAAACAAATTAGCAAACAACCCAGCTATAATTTGTGGGTCGCTAGTGAGCCCATCAACTGTTCTGAATTCTGATGGAAACCCGTCAGACTTTTTTTTTGTATTAATAAATCCCCAAAAATGCTTGGGGTCATGAAGAATATTCAACCTAATTTTATTCAAATATTCAGAATAAACTAAAGCCGACATATCCTTAAATTCATGGAAAAGTCGCTGGTAAGCAACTAAGTCATTTCGGTCCTGGCTACAAACGTATTTGTTCCATGCCCTATTACGGCCATTGCGAATTTTCAAATGAGAATGAGAATTTGCTGCTAAATTTTTGAAATCTTTACAACATATATATATGTAATTTATGATTTTTCTTGCAACGTTGATGTCCCATTTGTCCTGGACATATCCGCTTATTTTACGTTTTAAATCATGTTCAATAATATTGCGATTATTTAGAAGGCTATTCTACAAATTTTATTCATAATAAAATCAAATCTTGTTTGTAATTTAAGCAAATCTTCTACTGACAATCAATAGTTGCATGTTTTTGGAAATTAGTTTATAACAAGAGCTTACCATATCTCTGTGATGATAATTTTATAATGTGAGTTACCATTATTTTTTCATTCTTGATGATGATTTTTGTCAGCTCACTTGTCATATATTCTTTTTTTGGTCCAATTAGATATTCACTGGACTTTGGTGTTGTTGTATTTAAAAGACGTTTGACATTATAAATTCAAAATAAAATTGAGTTTAATTTATGAAAGAATATATTTGTGCTATATTATGTATTTTTTTTAAATTCAATTAAAAGTTTTTTGTATTTCATTGACAACAAATTACAGAACAAAATATTTTGTAAAATTTAAAAGTTAACAAGTGTTTAATTCACAAGTGTTCCCTAAGGCATGCACGAAATTGATTGTATCCAAAATGAGTATGAAATTATGGTTTGACGTTTTAATTTGACGAAAGTACTTGATACAACTTATCCAAATTTTGGATTTCTGTGTTCAGTAAATAAGTGGGCTTTAGCCTGTCTATGGAAATACGATAAGTTTTGTTTCCAATATTGATTTCGAAAAATTTTGATTTTTCGTTCAAGTACTTGGAAGGGAACACAACATTTTGGTTGCTGTGCTTTTCGATGACGTATCCAATTTTGTGAATAAGTATGTAGTTCTTTGTTGATAAAGAATTTTTTGTTGATATTGTTCGAGGATTGATTTGGTTATCATTTTTTGAAGAGTTGCTAGAAAAATCATTGGATCGGATTCAACCATAACTGAATTGAAAGGTAGTCTTATTACTTTACCATATTAGTGACTCAGCTGATGACGCACTAATGTCTTCTGTGTTTATGGAAAAGGTTAAACGTTCGTTAGCAGCACAAATTATCCCAGCTTCAATGTTCTATGGAAACGCTACACTAGACTATTTACCTGAGGATGAAAGGCTGTTGTAAAATCATGAGCAAATTCATATATATCTTGTAATCTCATTGCACATATGTGATGTGAATTGAGTTCCTCGGTTAGAACAATGACATTTGGAACACCATAGCGACAGATCCAACCGTCACAAAATACACGAAGAACTGTTTTGGAGCGAATGTATTTATTTGGAATTACTTCCAGCCAACGACTGAATCTGTCCAAACAAGTTAGAATGCAGTTATTTAAAGCCCTCAGATGATGACAAAGGTCCAACGATATGAATGTACACAATATCACTGCAGGTTGATTGGAAATTTTCCGAATTCACAATCTTCACAGCATCGATTCGTTACATTCTTATTCATAGATGCCAGAAAAACTATTTGCGAACCATATTTTGAGTAGCTCGTATTCCTGAATGCAAACGGCAGTCTTAAAAATGTGCAATCGATAAGTACTTGGAATGTATGGGTGGGCGACGCCAGTCGCAGCATATTTGAAAGTCTCTGTCTGGGAAATGAATAAGTGAAAGTTGACAGCTCATCAAGTTCATTATCATCACATTGAAGGCTTGTCATTTTCTTGTAACCAACCGCTCGATTTTCAACACCAACACAGGGCAACACAGGATGCGCCCAACAAAGCTTTTCATTAATTTATGAAATATTTCTGCATCTCATTAATAAATAAAATAATTTTCTCCTTCAGCTCTGTGGTTGTCTCGGTCTTATTAGTATATTCTTTACTTTTCAATTAGTACATACCACAGAAAGAAGTCAAATTTTGTCCAATTTCTAGATCTCGGAGGCCATTTGACCTCAAAGAGATATTGTTTCTTGGAAATTTCGCTTGCAACATTATTTCACACGCTTTTATGATATCGTTTTCTTGATATCATATAGTTCCCAAGCTCATGTCATCCATTTCAGACCAGGATATAATTTTTAGTTCGGCCCGATAATGCTTACCGTAATAGCAATACCAGCATAATTTTTGAAGAAGTACCGGCGATACGGTGAAGCGTTTCACGCTACATAATGTTGGGTAATCAAAATCTATCAGGCACTTTGAAACTTAATCCACTTACTTACTTTTATTATTAAGAAAAACTCATGGAGCGCATGGGTCTGGCCAGACCCATATATATTAGGGTAGCTTAAAATACTAAAGTTGCTCCAAACTTCGTATCCCCGGGCACAAAAAGTTTCGTATTGGTGCCAATAAGAACCACGTAAAATTTGGTCCATTTCAGAAAACATTTGTTGGACCCGCCACCGATTCGAAAACTGGAAAATGGTCCTTAATCTATCGAAAATTATTAATATCTCCTCGAAGCTGCCCCCTAGACTCTAGGGCCTAGAGGGATCAAATATATGACAAGGTCCCATTATTTTTTCTCTCCCAACATTTTTCCCGAACATACTTACTCCCTATCACCACCCCTTAGGGAGGCTTCCCAGCAAAAATTACATTCTTGTGAAATTATGAAATTGACTCCCCCTCTTCTCAGACGCCTCTGGAGGGGTAAAATGTTAGCCCAACTTCTATTATTTTTCCCTTCTCAAACTTTTCTGCCAACCTTTTGAGGTTCCCCATATAAAAAACACAAAAAATTTCGAAAATTTGGAAAAACCATTCATAGCTCCCCCGGAGTGACCCGCAGAGGATTCATATGTATCAGTAGGTCCTATTATATTTTCTTCTCCAATATATTTTTCGAACATACTTACCCTTATCTGCCACCCTTTTGGGGATACCTCTACAAAAAATGGAGAAAATTTCGAAAAAAATTCATAACTTCCCTGGAGTGACCCGTTGAGGGCTCAAATGTATTACCAGGTCTTCGCTACATTTTTTCTGGATATACTTAGCCTCTATCTCAACCCTTTTGGGGGGATCCCTTGCAAAAATGAAGAAAAAAATTGTATTATATTTATTTTTATTGTGTTCATTCTGCACTTTTCACAAAAAGAATACTTTTTACGATTTGTAGCTTTAGCTGTTTTTGTTCTCCATTATTTGACAAAATTTGGGTGTAGTCTTTATGAAATCATCATCAGTTTCCCATGAAGATGGATGGTTATTGAGAAATTATGTATTCAATCCAAAGAAAACAAATCTTCTGTGTAAAGTTCCTCCACATCGTCATCATCGTAATTATCCAAAACAACCTCTTACTTAATATTTTTTTCAATATCGTATGATAAAATTTGTTGGGTCTGCTCAGACCCATGTGCACTTGACTGGGAAAAAGTTTAAAATTAAATTTTTTATTACAAATATATCGTAAGCTTATCGTTTACTGTTCTATTGCGTTATTGAGGAAGTCATGGGCGGGGATCACTCAGAAATACCTAGAAAAAAAGATATACCTATCAGAAAACAGATTGGGCCTGGCCAGACCCATATGCCCGTCGGAGGGTTGAATATGTACACATCTGTGTGATTTTATTAATTATAATTTTTAATTGATCGGTTATCTGAAACTCTGGGAATTGTTAAGTATACCTATAAATCATTATGTATTTCGGATTCACGGCACAGAATAAATCTTTATAATACCGGCCACAGATTAATTGAAGTACATATGTCCGAAAGATGTTTGTACTCTAGTTTATAGATTTTTTCTCATTAAATTGGAAATCTGAGGTATCCTTGCTTAAAAAAGTAAAGTACGCTGTTATGAATTAATGTTTATGTTTAAAATTATTAAGCTTTTGAAATGGAGGCTTTTCATTAACTTTTTTTGGACAACATATTAAGTGCTATTTTCGTAAACCTCCATCCTAGGAAAGCAACAACGACCTTACTAAATATATGTAACTGACAATTTACGACTGTTTCAGAATTTTTCTCTTTCATCTCCAAACAGACTTTGAAAGCCATGACCGCAACCCATTGCGGACCAGCGCCCACCACCAAAAAGCAGCAACACTCATAATTCACCAAAACAAAAATGAAATACAACATTTTAAGAACCTTTACAACTAAATACGGATAATCTACAAAATATAGTTTGAATTCGCAATTTATGAGAAACGGGAGGAGTTTTTCATACATTTATTATTCGTTATTTTTTTTATTATTTTTTGTTTCATTTCGTGCTCCTCTTCCTTGAGTGTTTTGGGTTGCTTCAATTCATTTCTTTCGAATCGGAGAAAAACTATGTAAAGATGGGTGTGTGTGTGTGTGTTGTGTGTTAGTGTTACTGTATATGTGTTGTGCGCAGAGAAATGCAGAGATTTACCGTTTTATACTTGACATTTCCAAAAGTTTAAGTTTTAATTTACGACACCATTTTCTATACAACATAGCAACAAATAAAACGAACGGATGAACGAGAGAGACACATCCTTAAAGCGTCTGCTTCTCGGTGAGTCCGTCTGTGTGCCCATTTTTGTTTTCAGTTTTTCTACGATCACTGTGTGTAAAAATGAAGATTGAGGTTGATGTACAAGTTGGTCGTTTTGAAAAGCGCAGGACGAATTATTTGATTATGTGACTGAGTTTTGTGTTATGTCAACCTTCTCAGTTTTCAATGAGTATACTGTTCCATCTGCAATTCCAATTCCACTTGTACTCTATGAGGGTATTGACTGCTTTTCATTTTCCTCTCCACTTTATGGTGGTTAGTTTCTAATTTTAATTAAGAAATTTTTAATGTTATCGTAAGTACACTAGATAGCTTCTTTTGAAAAATTTAAATTGATTTTTCGAGATGCTGTCCACCTGAAAACCAAATCATTTAGGGTGTTCAAATTTGTGTTATATTTTTAAATTTAAAAGACATAAACTGTGTAAAATCTTTATTTATTTTTTGATTGAAAATCAAAGTATGTACATTCGTTCCGGTTAATAATGAAAAAGGAGTATCGTTCAAAAGACCTCCTCTGCTAGCTCGGCAAACTGTCAATATTTTACCAAAATTTTGAATGCCTTTTTCGCATAATAATGGTTCAATTAGTGATATTTGTTCGATAACCTTATCTTTGAGGTCTTGGACAGTTTGAAGATTATCCGCATAAACTTTATTCTTCAAGAAACCACATAAGAAAAAATCCAATGGTGTTAAATTGCATGATCTTGGTGGCCAAATCCAATGATTCCCTTGAAAAAATTCGAAAGTCTTCTTGTTTTTCTAAGGCTCAATTAAAGAATTGCCAATATTTTAATAATAAAACATGTTTATCACTGGTGTGATGAAATGCGATCCATTCTAAGCGAAATGTATTTACTTCATACTTGAAACAACATCGATGTAATCTAGTACCTGTAAAAAAATTGCCACAAATTTAAAAATTTACCGGTTATGAAGAAAAATAACACGAAAATTCAGCACTGTACTTACCTCAATTTTATAAGGAGGTGCCGAAGTCTGTTAGTTTTACATGGAAATTGTATGGAAAAACTATATTTTATTAAAAAGTTATGTGAATTGATAGGTGATGAATGTTGTTGGACTGCTGACAGTGGCGAACTTAGGTTCGATGCCGCCCTAGGCCCTTGCCGATATGCCGCCATTTTTTTTATGTAAAAGTGACTGTCAAAATTAAATATTTAAATTATCATATATTATTTTTAATATAACTATTTATTGGTTTGTATCCATTTTGGATAAATTATCAAAGAAACTGAAATTTAAGTAAAGCTCTCCGTATACGCTTTTACGTCCGGCTAATTGTTCGCTCAGAGTATCCAAAATGGGATAGTTAATAGAACTTCGAAAATTTTTTTGCCCAGATGCAGGAGCTTTTTCGTTTGCCCATGACTCCTCCGGCGAATATCATAAAGATAATAATCATGGACTCTAGATAGTTATTTGGCTTTTTTCTCATATTCAGAAAATTGTTTATCTCTCATATCTTGAAGAAAAGAAGCCAGAGAATGATAAATTTGGACAACGGATGATTGATGAGAATGCTGAAGTTTTTTATTCGCAGCATTGAAACGACCTAAAATTGCGTTCCAAACAATGACTAGAATTGCTTTTTCTAAATGTTGTAATTTCCTCAGTAGTCCGATAGCTTCAGATCGTATGTTCGGTTTTTCGCAATTAAATCCAATGAATCAATTATTGCAGACCACTCTTTTTCTAGAGCATAATATGCATCGTGTCGAGCAGGCCAACGAGCTTAAGACAGACTTTTGAGCGTTTGTTTTGTACGTTGCACTAAGATCCTTCATCGAGATCTATATATGGTGAAATAATTATAAAGTTCTTACAGAGTAGCAAAAAAAATCGACTGCTTCAGGTACTGATTGAGCTACACAAATGCATACCAAATTTAATGAATGGGCAGCGCAAGGAACGTAATCCCGGGCCTCACGTGCCTAGGCGTAAATCCATCACTGACTGCTGATGGTCGTTTTACAAAGTAATTTTTTGCATTGAATCTGAATCTGGTCTCAGAATTGGCCCATCATGTCAGAATTCTTAAATATTTGAGGTTAAGAACCTGAAACATGATGTTTTTTGTATCTTTTCGAGCCCATTTGTAGGATTTAAAAAAATTTCTGCAGCTTATTTTCAATAAAAGTGTCACTTTTGCAAGGAAACATCGCAGGTCACCATTTGAAATCTCATTTAAAGGACATAGACGGTACTAAATGATGCTTTTGTTAAAAATAAGCTGAACCACTCTTTTTTTGAACTCTGTACACAGACCCTTCTTTCCTACTGGACAGGGCCCCGCAATCGATCCCCTAGTTCCTGCCAGATCACCAAACGATAACCGATGTTTATTACCGAAAAGCTTATTTAATTCTTCTTCTCTACTCTCGCCCAAAAATTAGGCTTCTCGATTTCAGCATGCTTGGATAAATTTAAATATATAAAAATACAATTTAATGGTATACTAAGTACGTACACTGTTTCGAAGAAAAATCATCAGTGTGGCTCGACAAATTATAGAAGCTTTGATGTCCATCGCAAAAGATACAGAACAGGAAGGAGAAACTAGAGACGAAACCGAATTGAATTAGTCGGTTCAGAAAAATGGAAAGGCTAGAATACATAATACTAAAGGATATTTGGAACTCTATATTGGAAAGAATAGACAAAATAAATAACTATCTTCAGAAAAGAAATCACTTGATGATTTTATTATTAACCTCAGGGAAAAATTTAATTACTTCGAATCGTTCGCCAAAGAAAGAAACCCGGATTCTACCTCAATGAACAAAACGATGGCCCTGCGCCATCAGCCCAACTAAATAGAGGAGAAAAATTCAAAGAAGGAACCCTTTTGACCTTGATACTCTGAGCGTTCATCGAAAACAGCGATTAAGTTCGTGTAAGAACATTCTGAATTCTGAAGAGTTGAGACAAAGTTGAAAAGAAATTGCTGAATTTCATTATGAAGATGTTAATGAGAAAGAGTTGACAGTGAAAATGAAGGAACTAATAGTATACTATTCATTTAATGTCACTGTCAATACAAATAAATCTTGAACCTTGTTTATCTACTTTCTTTGTTTATTCTAACAAAATAGTGTTCTGTCAAAATTATAGGGGCCCCATTACACTGTGGAACAAAATTTCTTTTGTAAAAGTCTACTCGTATCTGACGCTGCGGGGTGAAAGTATAGATCTTTTGGATGCATTTCGGCAATTTAGAGCACAAAGTTCTCAAACAAAGTAACAGCTTTTCGGTTAGAAAGGGTTAATGTCAAAAATTTTTGTTAAAATGTTATACCATTTTAAAGGGAATAAATTGAGCTTTATAAATATGTTAATAAAACTGTAGACTAATAGCGAATTTTTTTGAAAACAACAGTTTTTTGAAAAAAAATCGGTCCAAATTCCGGAAAAGTCGTAATATCTCGAAAACTACGTTCCGGATTGTAACTTATTATATTGCCTTTCACATGACATCTCTTTTGGAAAGCAATGCAGGCGTGTCTGACTTACATATATAGATTTTTAGAAAAACTATGTCCGCAACTTCCGAAGGCTGTATCTCCGAAACTAGATCCGAGCGTCACTTTTTGATTCCATATTCATTCTGAGAATTCAAGAGCACATATGAAAATATTTGGCTTATAATTCTGAGTTCTTGCGCAAAATTTTTTTTTTTTCGGTCTGGCACAACCAGGCACACCACGATTCTGGCGATTTACGTCTATTTCGAGTATCAGCTATACTTAAACTATCATTTGTAAAAAAAAATGAAGTGGGAGGAAATTGCTTCGAAAAATGCAACGCTACCTCCCGGACTATTAGTGAATTAGATCCCTTGACTTAAAGTGTTGGAAAACTATTTTTAAAAAAGCAGCTTCTTCGGAGTAGGCAGCACCACAATTTATCTATAACATTAAAAAAAAAATAATAATAAAATACTTACTGTTCTTCAGCGTAAATGACCATTGCAGGCTTTTTAAGTCTTTATCTGTACTGACTACATAATCAATTGAACAAACATATGTATTCAAATGACAAACAAACTTAGAAAGAAGGTCGAAAAAATTAAAAAACCACAATATCTCGAAAACTGTGCCATTGAAAAAATTTTTATTTTTTTTTCCGAATTCAGCAGGCAAAAGGACATAAGAAAAGTAACTCACGGTAGTCTTTAAAAAATTTAATTCGCGGATTTTGACACTAGAAGGGTCCCCCAACATTATCCCCGAAAAAAATCGCGGGTTGTATTTCGAAAAATTTAAATTTTTTAAAGACCACCGTGAACTTCTTATCAATATAACATTTTGGGTGTAAACTAGTGTTACACTTATGTTAGAATGTAATTTTTGCATGTTGACTGGGGTAACTACATATGTGGAAAAAATGTTGGGGATGAAAAATTTATGTGGGTCGGTGATACAAAGGAATCCGCTTAGGACACGCTGGAAGCGGTGGAAAGGTAAGAGTAGTCAGCCAAATTCCGTATGAAGTTCAATTTTGTATGGGGAACCCCTTAAGGAGTTGAGATAGAGGGTTAGTATATTGTGAAGAAATGTTGGCAAGAATAAATTAGGGGGGGGGGTTGGGCATATAGTTGAATCTTCTAGGGGCACCCTGGTAGCCTTGGGAACGTTGGAAGTAAATTTCATAAAAACATCCCTTTTGTATGGAAACCTCCCAAAGGGGTGGAGAGAGGGGATACGTTTGTTTGAAAAAAAATGTTGGCCATGAAAAATATTTGAGGGTCGGTCATGCAACCTACTGCTCTATGGGCTACTCCTTAGCAGCTATGGGCTGATTTTTCTGAAAATCTCCTAAATTTTGTAACTTTGACCTTGATGAGACGCCAGTTAGCCCTTTCCAATCCACTTAATTTTTTGGCTCACGCATTTTTCTATCAAACCTCACAAAATAAATGGTCCCAGCGTTTTGAAATAAAAATATTAATAATCTCCATATGTCACTATTTCATAGCATATATATGTATATAAAAGTATGCCAAACTATACTTCATAAATCTCTTAATAAAAGTAATTACAAATAATAAATAAAAGCAATTTTGAAAATTCTCTCTCGTTTGAAAGCAATGAGCGAAGCATCATCCTTTTGCCAAAAACCACAAGCCAATAACAAAGGTGACCAATTAAGGAAATGGTTGTTACCAACGTTTGAATTTTTAAGTTCTCTCCACATCACCACGCCATCAACAATCAAACTTGTATTTTACTTGTTAGTTTTAATAATTTATTAATGAAACTTCACACGAAATTGCAAACTTTACCACCACCTCTATTTCAAAACCGAATCCTACCTACCTACACACTACAGCTACTCCAACACAGTGTAACCAAGAAACAATAAAACTCAGCGAAAAGTTGAACAAAGCTCAGAATTTATGATTTTCCCAAAGCATTGTGACACACAAAGTATGGGTGCCTATGTGTGTTTTTTTATGTACGCTTGGGTGTCTGTATGACCTGCTCAACGCTGGCACTGATAGAGGTCCAAGAACTCAAAAAAAAAAAAAATTCCAAGTGGTTGTGCGCTGCTCAAATGAGGCGTTTGGTAATGACGCCTCATGTAGGACAAACAAAATTGTCCTTCATATTACAAATGGATGGGTATCTCTACTGATGCTTCGCTGTTTAAGCTCCATGACTCACACCCCACTCTACAGTTCGTTCATTTCTCTGCAACCGCACTATACTAATAATTTAACGTCTTTTGCTTGGCTAGCGTGTACTTATCCATCGCGTCCGTCGTACTTTGTATTATTTTATTTCTGTCCACAAAACATGACAATGTCCCCTCGAAAAGCTTTGGGTTAGAGTGCTGCATCGTCATAGCATAAGCTGGGATATTTTACCGCCTGCCTTTGTCATTGTGCACTGACGATGTTGTGGCCATTTTTGTTGTGGGATATTTGCTTAGTCTCACACTATTCAATATTTTATTCCTTAATGTTCGTAGAGTGAAACAAAATGTTTCTACCAGGATGCAGTGCTTCGGTTGCAGAAGATGCATATGAGCCAATAATGAGATGGATTGTGAAATATCATAATTTTTGTGTGAGGCTTAAAATTGCAGTGTAAAAGTGAAAAAAAAACATATGGCCAAATAAGCAATATAATTTTTCTAAAAGGATTAGATTTGGTGGAGGCGTGAATGAGCGAAAAACGAAACTAAATTCATTGTACCCTACTACAATAGAGAAGAAAAGATATCAGAAAATAGTTACTCCCTGTTGAATTTCTTTGTATCCTTTATGACACGAAGAACATTTGCTTGAGGATTGGTATGAACTCAGTTTATGTCGACGTCTAGCAGCCGATACCATATTCTAGCGTAAGCTGGTCATTAACAAAGTAAATGTTTGACACATGCTCAAAGGCGTCACTTCACCAAAACCTTGGGGGGTTGGGGGGTGGCGGGCAAAAATTATAATTCCACCATTATTAGATGGTTTTATTGAATTGAGCCAAATTCAGGCTTAGAAATTCTTACTACACTGAGAAAAAAATCAACTAGGACCTGGTTAATTCAACTAGGAGACGTAATGTATTGGCGTCTTGTTAATTCAAAGCTATATATGGTTGAACTCAATTGAGGCTTGTTAATAATATTAACCAGGTATCTATTTAAATTGATCAGGAATCTATTTAAATTGACTAGGAAATTGCATAAAATAAAACAAACCCACTTTTACTTTACTGGCCGTTTCCATTCCTTGGACCCATCAACAGACACCTTTCTTGTCCAGATCGGACCAACCTTTAGTTTTCACCTATAAGCGCTTTTTCATAAGGAATATTCCACTTTTTCTTGGACAGCTCTCGGAAATCCAAGCCCGAGGTTATTCATTTTATTTATTTATTGGCCCTGTTTCGTTGACCATTACTAAGACCGAACTTTAATTTCCTATATTCCCATATTTTCCCTAAATTCCTTTATCAGCCTGTGCTAGTGCGCCACACGCAGGCGCCAGAGAGCCAGCCTGCGAACATTCACAGATCTTTACTATGAATCTACATTTCATGTCGTATATATACAATTCTGAAAGCAAAAAAGTAATAACGAATCATAAAACATCATTTAGATTTAATTTAATACATACGCCGAAAAATATGCAACATTTTCATTACATTGAAATCTGAATAAAGTTTTATGATTTGTTACTACTTTTTTGCATTCAGAATTGTATATATACGACATCAAATTTAGATATATTTCTATAAAAAATCTCAATGTTTACCAGCCTTGTAGTTATTTCCAGTTAAATTTATAAATTTCCTTGTTAAAAATATTGAAACGCAAAAAAAGCAACTAAAATAAATTAACCAGCCGTCTGTTTAAAATAATTAAATATCTTTTCCTTCAGTGTAATCGGCTTAAAAGTCACTGATGATTCCCTTTAGCAATGGATGAATCTAGTATGACTCTACTTTCACCCCCTTTTTTACTGTTTTTTTTTTGCAATTTTTTTGTGTTTTCACACACTGTACTTACTGTGTGTGAATAATCAGTAAAATAATTGTTATTTTCAATACTTTTCATAATTTAAATGAAATGGTTTGTGTTAAAAATAAACGGAAAAAATGTTATTTTTACTATTTCCAACTTCAAAATTTGAGTCAAAAAATTTTCAAATTTGCAATGCCATTTTCACCTTGCTCATTATTAAGCCTGCATGCTTAATAATGAGCAAGTGCTCGAATTTTATGAAGTGTCCTTGGATGCTTTCGTGTTCTTGAAAACCTTAAAATATCCTCGATTTTAGATTATGTTAATATGAACGATTTAATAATAAAAAGCGAGAGCCCATATCGAGAGCTTTTTAGTTAGTCAATGTAAAAATTTAAAATTTCTTAACCATTCTCGATGTGTTTCTTGACCAGCTATCTAACGTCAAACAGTTAGTTTAAATGACAACTTTACATACATATTTATTAGCTTTTATACATGCGAGTACATATGTATATATTTAAGTCCTATAAAATTTTATTTCTGATGACGATCATAAAAGTAAATCGTAACAAAGTAAACCCACCTACCTATAAAACGGGTCAAGGCAAAATATACCATTAGCGAAATACAATGGTATGCCTGAAGGTAATTAACGAGTTCTTTATTGCAGCCGCTCTATTCTCACTTCTTTGTTCATTGTTATAGTGGGTGTCAGGCAGCAAAAATTGCAAATCTGTCTGTGCTTCTTCCTCCCAGTGCCTTGCAGTGAAGGATTAAAATAAGAAAGATGTGCAAATAAAATATTTCAAAGACGAAATGTGGAAAGAGTAGAAAGGGTATAAAAAACCAATGGTGATGGTTAAGTTATGTTATTCCACACTATGGACATACAGTTCCAGATGCGGGACACATGCCAGTGAGATGAGCCAAAAGTTACCCATCGACCAAGTAAACCATCTTTAGACATTAATCTGATTTAACCCTTTTAAATCTGATATGCAAACTCTAAATAAATTATTGAAGTTAAAAAATATTCGAGTAAAATCAAATCTGAATTGTAAGAACAGCTTTTTTAAGGATGCATCTGCTTTCATATGGAAATTCCCGCCATAACTTTGGAAAATATTAATTTTTTATGAAAGTGCGCACCTGTCTAATTGTATGAACTGCTTGATATTTTCCGAAGTTATGTCGGGAATTAGTGTTAACCATAACAGATTTGCTACGTAAAGAAATTTTACAAAACTTGTTAATTAATTTATACATATATATACATAATATTATTTTCCTGTTGTTACTATTAATATATTGTTCAAAGATTTATTTGTTTGTTTTAAAGATTTTAGCTGTTAGAATTGTTTCATATACTGTGAATTTACGAAATAAATCTGGACACGATGTGCAACGCTGATATCAAAAGGGTTAAGTATTGGAGTATAAATTTGCTATGCTGTTTTTAATCTTTTTTTTCTCTATCTCATTCTATATACATACATATCTCTCACTCGCTGGTTTTATATGGAAATTGTCAAAATAAATCAATCGGTTTTATCCAACAATGTGGAATGTTATTCTTGGTGCAAATAAAAAGGATTTGTTATGTTGGTTTACTCATTTTTGTGGTAGAAGCTGGTTAGCACGATATAAATCTTTTCCGTATTTGTAAAATTATGTATTACTTTGGAGGTACAGATGCACTTAGCAATAAATAAATGTAAATAAAAATAATAAATAACTGGCTATGGTATATTTTTTGATAATTTTTTGTCAGTTTAAATATGACATTCAGCGCAAAGTCTTTTCAAATTTTTAGTCAAATTCGTTATGACCGTTACTTGTTGATACCGTAAAATATATTTTGAGTAAAAATTTTTTCCTAATAAATTGTTAGCGTCTCCCTTCTTTATACAAGCGCGTATACGGAGGATGCATTTTATGACTTGTTAATCCCTCCCTTAGAATGCAAAACTAAAATTGAAACTTGGAATAAAGTTGTTAAAGACGAAAAATATACCGTAACGAAGAGCCTATGTACGCCCCTCACCAAATACTGAGACTGGAGTTTCTCAGTTTATTAGTTCGGATAAAATGAAATCAGTAGCAAGCTCCTTTCATTCGTTAAAGATGCCAGGAGAAGATAAATTTTTCGCAGCACTGCTTCAGATCATTATATCACAGTTAATAAATCGTATCAGGTTTAATCAAGCGTTCGGTGTTAGAACACTTTGTTGTTTTTCTTAACAGCTGTGGGATTTAAGAGCAACGTAGACCGATATTGCTTCATTTATCGCTTGTTCCTCAATCGTATCTCATATTCTTATAAATCAACATGATGCATTGCACATAAAGAGGCCATCCCACAGGCATTGGTTTAAAGTTAAAATAACTAGTTAATGTGTTATCTTTGGCCAGGCCGAAACTCACATACCCTACACTGTATTGAAAGTACCTTTTAAATTAATGTTAAAAAAGTATTTGAAGAGGTTGAATAAGTCGGAAAAAAATGTAAAAAATGAGGTCGACAAATGTTGAAACAGTTGAAAAAGATTGATAAAGCCAAAAAAATATGGAAACCATTGAAGAGTTGTAAAAAATTTAAAATTCGAAAATATATGGAAAATGTTGGAAGAGGTTGAAAAACTCAAAGAAAATTGAGAAATGTTGAAACAATTCAAAATCGCCGAAAAGGTCGAAAAAATAAAGAAAATAATGAAATAAGTTGAATGAGGTTGAAAAATTTTAACATATACGTATGGAATATATTGGGAAAATTTAAAGGGTTCAAAAAAATGCCACTAACTATTTTCAATTCAAATTATAAGTTAGCAAAATTATAACTTTTAGAAATTATATTAATTTTAAAGAGAATAATGAATTCATAAATAAATAAAAAAAAATAATAATAAAAAGTCAAAAGAACATAGAAAATGTTGAAAAACACCGATAATAAATGAAAAAGTCGAAATATGCTACACCCACCTCTCCAATTCCGCTACTTTTGGTTCATTAAAGTATATTCGTGTGCAACATCCGCATACCAAATTTTAGTACAATAAGTTTGCGATAAGTATGTCGTAATTAGTCTTAAAATTTAGGGCGGTGACACACCCACTATTACAATTGAATCCGAGTTTGATTGAGAAATAGCTTTTCATAAACAACATCCTTGCACCAAATTTTAATATGATTGCTCACATATTTTGATGGATATCCTACTTAAAATATTTTACTTCTACACATGTGCACCAAATCACAAAGTTTCATCAAAACCGATGCAACTTTTTTCGAAATAAGTTTGGGCAAATATACATACAGTTTGGGCGGTAGGCGTATTTGTGAACCGATTTCGCCCATTTTCAATGGCAAGAAGCTTGTTAGAAGACCTATGTGCCAAATATGATTCAATAAGCTTTATTATTTTTCCCATAAACGTTATATACTTTTTTATGCCTGCCATATGAATGTATTCTCTCTGTAGGATATACAAAGTCTACATTCTCTTCGACAGCAGCCATCCTTGCACTCATCTCATATTAGATCACCTGAAAATTAAATGTTAGCCAGCCCTGTTATGGAGCTCTCTGCAATATATACATATGTAAATAGTCTCTAACTGTGGATAGAATATCATCTGAAGAGTAATCTAAGGCAATAGATGGGCAAAATCCTTTATTCCAGAAATTTCCCCGAAAAGAACAAAGCAGCTACCGCGACTCATGAGATGCTATATAAAAATTGTCACAGGAAATTTGTTGTCTTTATGTTTTTTAAATTTTATAAATATTCTAATATAATATTTTAAGACTTTAAACTTATTTATTGAGAGTTGCCTTGCCGAAGCTCGTCCCGATGCTCGAATTTCGCCCAATTTTTCTTTATAATTAAAAGTGTATAAGATTACAGCTTGAAATAAGTATATGCCAAATGATAGAACTCGAAGAGACCTAATAGAATATATATATTGGGTTGCATTGTTGAATTCTGTCCCGAACATGGGCTGCTACCCGGATACACTTTTACTTATGAAAAATTAGCGCAAGAAACAAGTTTGGGCCAGGATTCAACAAGGTAAGCTTAAATATTCTATGAGGCTCTTTGAGTTCTATCATTTTTCATACACTTTAAACTTAATCTTTATTAACAAATTACCCAAAAATAAATCACATTAGAGAGAAGATTCAACAATGCAATCCTTTATATATTCTATTATGGCTCATCCTTTGGCAAACATTACAAACTACTATATATCTGTGGCAATAAGTAATAACAGCTTAAGTCGATCTGTGATGACAAAGCGAAACAGAGTAAATTACATGCCCATACACAGAACTTATGTTGCTTTGTCTTATTATCACAGATCGACTTAAGCTGTTATTACTTATTGCCACAGATATAATCTTATACACTTTTAAGAAAAAACAAAAATTGGTCGAAATGTGGGCATTTTCGGGCATCGGGACGAGCTTTGGCAAGGCAACGGGTTGGTAAGTTTCACCAAAATACATCACTATCTTTCCTGTAGGTACATACATTCGGTTTTTTTTTTTTGGGCGCTTGGACTACTACTTTCAATTCATATACTTTGCACAAAGGAAAAGAGCCTCGCAATGAGCTACTGCCAATAGTTAACGCCACTTCTGACTATAGGGCACATACATTTTATGTTACTAACAAGAATATGAGAACGTCACCTAGGTTCTCCCTTTATGACTTCAGATGAAGTTCCTCAGAGCTATCCAAAAAGCAAGGCTCTTACACATTAGCTCAATGCTTAGAGAGTCGTTTTACTAAAAAAGTGTCTTGATAACTACATAGCTGTCAGCATTTCGTTTAATCTAATTTTATCTATTTAAAAAAAAGAAAAACAAATTTAAAATAATTAATATTAATATTTCGTACAACTCTCATTTTAAATCGACGTACCAATAAAAGCCAAAAATAAACTTTATTTTAAGTCTTCGCATAAATCGCTAACATTGTTAGTGTTTTATCAAACGCATGAATGCATATTCACTCGCATTGTATGAATAAAAGGAAATCATTTTAAATTCAATAAACTTTTAGAAAACTCATATCCAAAAAGTATTTTGTGCACTTCTGCAGTTCAGGATTCAAAGATGATTCTTATGTGCAACCTCTTGAAGATAATAATAATTTAGTGTTGTTGAAATGACTTTTGACCATCATCCACAATTGATATAACCGAGTATTAGGCGGAAACATACCAACGATAGTTCTCTCTCTCTCTCCGCACCCATGCAACTTCTTCTTGTCCACCTGCATCGTAGCATCGAAAATGTAAAATTTTTGTAACTGAAAGAAATAAACAAAAATATATATGAAATGCCGGAAAATTCCAAACTCATAAACTCACCATAACTCCCATACGCTTGTGTGCTGCAAACAAAAGCCTGTCTTTGAATCATTTGCGAAAGTCAGTTTTGGCTGACTTTTCACCGTCCGTCCGTTTGGTTTGTTTTTATGGATTTGAAAATCCTTATTCAAAATATATGATAAAATAAAAACAAAAATTCTCTCGTAACAATTCCCGATTGTGCAAATTATTGGATTACACACGTGTGCATTGGTTTAAAAGAATACATCTTGCCCCACATCCTTGTGATTACAAGAAACATGTTCAATGCTTAGTTGGCATTGTTGCCAGATATATGCAAAATTGTATTTTATTTTTAAAATCAACTTGAAACAAACTTACGACACACGATCTTTTTTCGTCATTTTTGATGCGAAACTTTAAGACAATAACAATATAAATTCCATGGTTTCTAATCAGAAATTTTTACAGCATTCTTTTGAAATCGAAATAGTACAAATAATAAAATAATAAAAACAGTTGGCATAACAATGAAAAATGTGAACGTTTTTGATTTCAAAAATTAATTCTCGGACTAAGAAATAAAATTCTTGCCACAACAATTTATTCTTAAAGTTGTGAAAATCTGACTGTAAATCTGTCACTTTAGAAAAAATTTATGACTTAATACTTAATAACTTCGAAAAAATAATAAACAAATACTTTTTCCCATCTACAATGGAAAAATAAAGTGTTTTAGCGATGTATAAGAAAATAATATCTCCCGAAATTTGTCCCCGTAATTATAACTTTTTTATTATATCATGATAAGCTCACATTCTTTTTAGATTCAAGACACTTTTTCGTCTTCAGTTTATTACATACGCTCATACTACCGCCAAGGATAAGCAAAAAATGAAAACCGTTCATTTCTGATGTAGATAAACTCAAACTCCAAGCTGTCTCTGCAAAGCTAAAGTAGCAGCCAAAAACTTTTGTGGCTGGAGAGTCTTTAGAAAGTTTGAAAGAATTTTTAAATCAACAACTCGTTCTTGAGACAACAATTTATTTTTTCGAAATGTTAACAATTTTTATATTTAAGCCAACAATAAAAAATTTTACTTTACAGCTAACATTTTTTATTGTTAAGATAAGAATTTAAGTTATTGAAATTGTTACGGAAATTGTTGGGCCAAAGTATAAAATTGTTGGAATTACAATTTTTTTTTCTGAGTGGTGTCAGTCAGAGCATCAGGGTTTTACGATTATATGGAGTCTTTTGAGTGCGTTTTCTAGTTAGCTGTGATGATTGAAATTTTTGATCGCATAGAAATATTGAACACAGTACTGCAGAAGTCGATTCTCTGCGTTATTTGAATCGCGTGACAAAGTGAATGCAGTTGCTGATAGCTTAAATGCGTCTTGTGATTCCAAATTTGGGAGAGCAGCGTCAATGCTTTTATGGAATTCAATCTTGAAGAGCCTCAAGCCTCTGCGTCTGCGTAAAATTCCCAAACGATTCGATTCAACAGAAACTTTGAAATTCTAGACCCCCAAAGATTATTTCAGGAAATTTTTTAAATTTCTTTAGCAATTCGCTATCGGTCAAACCGCTGATGTCGGTAAGATTGTCAACTTTTATTAAGATGATTTTGACATCGAAAGATTGTTAAGCATTTAGGACATGTTTTTACAGAGACATATTGAGCACACGAACAATTTGGGGGAGGATGTGATTTTCTTGAAAAAATTTGAATGGACTAGAGGGCTGATTCTAGAATTCGTGCACTTTGTTCGATTACTGTTCAAAATTCCAGGGTTATCCTGTTTAAATGAATGGAGTTCTTCTTTTCTCCGTAGACTGAAAACATATTTGAGATCGACAATGTTGCACGCTATTTTACATATGTATTCAGATATGACCGACCAGATCGATTTGGCTGAAGTGATGAATTAGTTAATTTTGTGAAATTCGAAGCGTGCAAGTGTTTTGCTTTGAGGAAATGAGCTTTTTTTGTTGAATAACGTGCTTTTTTAAGTTTTTATAAATAAAGAATATGACGAACCATATTGAATATTTGAACAATTTTGTAACGTTATTTCAACATCCATAAAGATTCTCTTCCAGACCTTCTCCCCTCCCTCCTTCAAATACTTTTTTGCTTTCACTCCCCCCTCCCTCCTCCATCACTAATCAGCTACCCACTCGGGCTAGGCATGATATGTCGGGCCTGCCAAAAGAACTCCACGGCGCGAGACTTACTCGACAGCAGTTGACACTATAATTTTTCCACAAGGACTTATAAATTCAGTCCCTGTGATCCTTCTAAATTGTGCATGCATAATTCTCTAAGACGAAGTCGGAAGAACCTGGAACATCTCACAATAAAATCGGCTTTAATCTCAACAAAATCACTTATATGAAAGTTAATTTAGTTTGCTAAGATTTTGTTTTCCTTCACAATATCCTTATCTGACTATTCACTCTAAGCAAAATTATTTATGAATTATTTATAGAAATGTCGCTAAGTCTTGATTTGCAATTTTTGTATTTAACGAGTTATGTACTTGAGTATCTTGACGCGATAGGATCAGCTTTAATAAAAAGTTATACGTTAATAAATTATACACATAAAAATCTAAAGTCTGGCAACTCTGTTTCCTAGGTGTTTTTAAAAGTAAACGAGTTCCTACGTGTAATAAAATAAACTTCTTCTTCATCTTTTTGATTATGCGATATGGTGGATGGATGATGCTGGTAATGTGCCGGTATCTTCATCGAAGGGTAAAACAAATACTGAAATAGAATTAAAAGAATAGTAGTTATTCGTATGTTCACGTGTGTGGCCATTTAAGCGTTTCGTTAAGCAAATAAAATATATTTTGGGTAAATTACATAGACCGCTGGTTTGTATGTTATGCATGCGTTTGAAGCCTTTGTCGATGTACCTGCCATTTTCACCAAATAACTTGCTAAAGACATTTTAATTTTAGTCCTGAAATTTCTATTACTCTTAAGTGTGTTATTTTTGATTCGTTTTATAGAAAATTTTTTTATTTTCCGGAATGTATGTACATTAGGGTGGTTCTTATTTAGAATCAAATGCGATGCCCCGACAATCGGTTCGAAACAGAATAAAAATATTTAAAAAATTCATTTAAAATTTGTTGGGTTAACCCATGCTTACCCTATTTCAAAGTGAAATTTGACTTAAGCGAAAATCAAATGCGACGCCCACCCAATCGGTTCAAAACAGGATAAATAAATTTAAAAAATTTATTTAAAATTTTTATTCCATTTCAATGTAAAATTTGACCTAAGTTTGCTCATTATTTTTGTATATAATACACTTAGAAAAGAAAAAATTACTAACAAGTAACATATTGAATTCAAGGCAATTAGTTGGGCTTTCTTAATACCGTAAAAAAATTACAAATTATTAACACAATTATAGAGAAAATTTCGGTTATATGAAAAAAAAATGGTAAAATATTAATTAAATTAAAAACAGCCATATCACAAAATATATGGAACTAATTTCAAACTTTTACCAATTTTTAGAGACTGTAAAATTACCTGCCATATGACATTAAAATATTAAAAATCTATAAAGGAATTCCCAACTTATACTGATTTTTAAAAAAGCTATATCCTCAACTTTCCATGAGTATATCTCGGAAACTAGATGTGAGCGACGTTTATTTAGATATATATTTTTTTTAAATTAAAAACCACGTAAGAAAATTGGTTCAAAAAAATGGCGACTTAGGCCATTGAGTACTATTAAAAAATGTCTCTTGTTTTTGGAGACAAAATGTGTGACTTTTTGTTTTGCTTATAAATATAAAAAGAATTTTCCCCTCGAATTACCGGTTCTCAACGGTCAATTAACGGCTTAACGCCTCCTAAGAGGCCTACGGCTTTGGCCTGCAATTAACAGCCTGGTCTACTACTGGTCGGCTACTTTCCAAACCTGGCTAAAAATGACATTTGATCAGTAGACTTCGTGTTTTTGCCAGTATCGGTCCTTTGATCCATGGTTAATTTTATTTTTCGTTCTTAGTTTTAATTTACTTATTGTATATTGTTTTTGTTGTTGCTTTCTAACGGAAACTATTTTATAAATAATAACCCTTGGTACCACTTTGATGGCAATTTCTGTTTCTTATTTTCATAAATTTCATTATCATTGGAGGACGTCTACTACATAATTACGTTAGTTAAAATAGGGGGAGAAAGGGTCCGGCAAAATCTCACCAAAAAAATACCTAACGTAATTAATGGACGTCCCCTTGTATGTATTTCTATTTTGTCCTGCTGGCCCCTTTAAACAGATACTCCATCCCTCATCCCTTTTCAATGACATAATTATTATGTCCCCGCTTTCATGTTCTCTTAAAAGCTCTGCTCTTGTCGACTTTTTTCGACGAAATTAAGAAATTTGTTCAAAGCTTAGTCTGATATTTCATAGACTTTTTTTTCGTTTACTAACTAATCCTATAACAAAAAAATGCCTCAACGGAGCGCATAAATATGTTACGCTTTGTTGAACACATTTATGTTTGTTACCGCTCAGAATAAATTAAGTGCGCTCTAAATTGGTAGAAATATTTCAATGCAATACACTTGACACATTTTATATTAAATGGATATATAAATTGCATTAAATACAAATGGTTTTAAGGATATGGTATAAAATTATTTCAAAAATATTCAATTTTAATTTTTAAAAAGTAAATAAGTACTAAAACAAAGTTACTGTTTTAGATAGGTGACCATTTGAGCTTTACTTTGAAAGTAATAAAAAAAAACGCAAGTAAATCTTATCCCGCATTAAGAAACACATGTAGACAGACCAAACCTTTCTTTTTTCAAACTTAAGATCACTCCTTACCACCTCAGCAAAATCTGGCATCTAAGCGACAACATAATTTAAGCGCATAATGTCCAAAACATAATTGGGATCTTGAGTACTGAAAATTTCTTCCTCTGTTGAGTCACAAAAAAACGGCGCAAACAACACTATTAATTTTAAAAGCCAGTCACACTTTCTCCACTATAAAACAGTTCTTTTAGCGGATATAATTACAATATATGAAGCCACAATCATTATTTATACTAAAATAGGAAACTTTACTGTCTGCACTGACTCTATATTGCTTATTCTTCAACCCAATAGGTAACATTGTCAACCAGAATTACTATACCAACCTTATTCGAAACGCTCTCATTTCAAACTTCCCAACAATTATTTTAATTTGGGTCACTGGTCATTCCCAGTTATCTGACAAACCAATCTGCGAAAATACAGCTTATGCCCCATTCAGGATTACTCCCCAAAATTTTTTTAAATTTTAACCACACCACTCAACTACCTATGTAGATATGATTTAATCATTATCGAACGTTTAAGGTTAGGGCATTCTAGAATTAGACACGAACACTACATAAACAGCAATATTTCTTCAACTTGCACATTTTACGACTCCAATTTTAGGATATCGATTGAGCACTTATTAGTTGAATGCTCATATTTCACAAACGTTTGAAATTAAATTTTTTCACACTACAACCCAAATTGTGATCCAACCCCACTTATAATATACTCAGTGGCGTAGCTAGGGTGGTGCCAGCGGTGTGGCCAGACCAGGCACAAGGCTTGGGAGTCGGCAAAATGGTCGTGAAATATATGTTAATTTGGAAGTTTAAGGAAAAAATATTTTCAGTTTTGCTGGAGTTTCGACGATGAAAAATGACGAGCTTTTTTTTGTTTTTTTTTTTTTTGGGCGTCAAAATTTTCTTTGGTACTTAGGGGGGGCGGTATTCCACGTGTTTGCAGCAGGCGCCAAAAATGCTCGCTACGTAACGTAATATACTACCCATTATAAGAAAATGTAACTTTATTAGAAGCTTCTCGAAAGCTCCAGCTTCATATAAAATCAATAGAAGAATGGTTGTCGATATGGCGCATAAAAATAAATGAGCAAAAATGTAAGCAAGTTACTTTTACCCTTAGGCGTGGTGAATGCCCTCCAATTGTTCTAAATAATACTTCAGTCCCACAAAGTGAAATTGTAACATATCTAGGTATTCAATTAGATCGACGACTTACATGGCGTAGGCACATTGAAGCCAAAATAACTCAGTTAAAGTTAAAAACCTCCAGTTTTCACTGGCTAATTAATCATCGTTCCCCTTTGAAGCTTGAATATAAAATCCGTTTATACAAAACAATTTTTAAGCCAATTTGGTTATATGGTGTCCAACTTTGGGGTAACGCCAGCTCTTCAAACATAGAACTAATACAAAGGGCTCAGTCCAAAATATTAAGAATAATTACAGGTGCACCATGGTACATAAGGAATGAAATTATTCACCGAGATCTATGCATCCCATTGGTAAAAGATGAAATAAATAAAAATAAACAAACTTACGCCATAAGGTTGATGCATCATCCTAACCCATTGGCTCGTAATTTAATAAACTTAGAGAATCACTCCAGACTGAAAAGAAAGGATCGTCCTTCTATGGAAGTTGTGCATACTGCACAGCACCGAACCGAACTTATTAGCTCTAACGTCATCGTGCAATCATCGTGAAGCAGATGAGGACTCTATACCGGGACCTAGTTCGTCGCGAGCACAATCCTCCAATACAATCCGACCTCGGCAACTCATCGCAGCCAGCTCCTCTTCCGATGAGGACGTGTGCACGAGACCTAGTTCGTCTCAGCCGCTGTCCGATGAATTGGAGAGTGCAGCAACAAGAGACCTAGTTCGTCTCGGCTACCACCCCAAGAATGCCCTGGAAGCTCTTAGTACCTCCAATGTGGTCATTGCAGCCAGCTCCTCTTCCGATGAGGACGCGTGAACGAGACCTAGTTCATCTCAGCCGCTGTCCGATGAATTGGAGAGTGCAGCAACAAGAGACCTAGTTCGTCTCGGCTACCACCCCAAGAATGCCCTGGAAGCTCTTAGTACCTCCAATGTGGTCATCGCAGCCAGCTCCTCTTCCGATGAGGACGCGTGAACGAGACCTAGTTCGTCTCAGCCGCTGTCCGATAAATGGAGAGTGCAGCAACAAGAGACCTAGTTCGTCTCGGCTACCACCACTATATAAAAAGTATAAGTCCCTGCTAACTTTTTGTTTCTGGAGACGAGTTCATTATTAAATTATAAATTAATTATACATAATATTAATTTATAATAATGTTAATTAGTATAAGATTTTAAAACTTATTGTTAGTCTCTAAAGAGAAGATTCAAAAAACTTTATTATAATATATTTGTCTTTTAAACACCTCAGAAAAATACCTTACCGATTCTCTTGAAAGATAATAAATACTTTATTCACCAAATGGCTCTTATAAGCCCCTATAAAGAATTTATAACTGTAAAAGAAGATATAAAATTATTTTTTTTTTTGCTGCTAGGGATATATTTATTTCTATTTTAAGTTCAAGCAAAATAAAACGAAATCACTCTTTATAAAAAACCCGTAACCAAAATTCGAGAACATTGAATTGAACTACTGTACCAGTAAGCTCGCCATATTATGCGTATTCATTACATCCAAATGTTAACAATCAATTTAATTAGCCTTATTTTGTTTTTGAAACATTGAAACCTCTATCGCGTCTACAGCAAGTAACTCTTAACGTTATTGACAGTGCGAGTACTTTCTAGCAACGATGGAGGACAATCGCTTGCAACGCTTTAGTCATTTATGTCAATTGTACAGCATATTTGGATAACTTAAGCTATAAATAAAGCATCGGAAACGACGTTTTATCTTCATTCCAAGCCATGGAATTTTCAGCCGATTTCGTTTAAAATATTTTTACTACTGTTCGTGGATATATGTTTTGGAATACACTTTTAATCTTTTCGTAATATACGACGATAATAATATCGAGCGTGAATTTTTTACAAATTCTTTAATGAATTTTTGGAAAAATGTTTAACAATGGAACACATAACATCACGGCATAGAAAGTTATTATTGCTATATTTAGATATATTGTCGAAAATTCAAAAAATACGTCGGCAAATGTTGTCTCAGGTGGCAAATAGTTCACTTACAGTGGCTCTTTTGCTTTTAGTTGTCTTGTACTCTTGGCGGAATTGGTTATATCATATTTGCAATACTTCTTGCCAGAAACAAAGTTCTTGTCTGGTACTTCCAGTTATAGCTCACTTTGCAAGACAACAAGTCAGGAAAAGCTTAAGTTTGAAGAACTTGTATTTGATGTTTTTTATAACGTTTTATTTAACGTATTAATATTAATGCTGATATGTTTACAAGGCCTTGTTAAGTTGCTTAAGCACAAATTGTTGAAATAAACATGTTCATTAATAATTTTTTTTTTTCAGTTTACGCTTTCTATTATGATTAGTAAAATTATAGAAAACGAAACACAACGCGTTGGTGACAAATCTGGAGAGTTTTCTGAGTGTGGCAGTACTATCCAAGCTTTAAAAGCATTTGACAAGTTACTAAACTTGTATGACGTCTCACATCTATTTCTATTGATATTTTCTGGCATTTCGTTTATGAGTGAATGAAATAAAATAGTAATATAATAAAATATATTTATCCAGTTGATGACAGTACACTTCAAAATTGATCGTGGTATTGTCCGGTAGAAGACAAAAAAAAGCGATTCCCACCAAACAGTCAGCATTGTGATTTTGATGAATAACTACTTTGAGCCCGTTTATTAGGATGGTCCAGAAAATCCTTTCTTTTAGTTTTCAGCCGCCTTCTCGAAACCGTAGGTTCCTTATGGTTTGAAATGAGGATCCTATTTTCAGAGGAAACAAAAAATTTTTAGAGGTCGCGCTACTCGTTTTTGTATTAAAAATGAAGGTCTCATAACATTTTAATTTTTAAAACATACTAGCTGTTATTTTATTAAAGCTTTTATTTGCTGAAAATGTTATCTAATATTATACACGCAATTTCAAATGTTTTTAGATGTAAAAAACAACAAAGTGGCGACTGCACAGGTGTTAAACATAGCAAATACATAGGAACCATATCATATAAGTACCAATATGTAGGTACCCTTAAACATTTTTTTTCAGGTTCGCCAAAATTCAAGGATACTCTTCACACCACAGGGAAGGAATGTGATATAACAAATTGTTTTAAAAATTCAATGTAAAACTGTGAAAAATCAAAGAAATAAATTTTATTTATTTTTGTAAGAAAAGTACTTATAACACAGGCTGACAAATTTTTAAACCAGACCTAAAAAAACTTGAAATTGCGTGCATAATATTGGATAACATTTTCAGCAAATAAAAGCTTTAAGAAAATTAGAGCTAGTATGTTTTAAAAATTAAAATGTTATGAGACCTTCATTTTTAATACAAAAACGAGTAGCGCGACCTCTAAAATTTTTTTTTTCCTCTGAAAAAAATAGGTTCCTCATTTCAAACCATAAGGAACCTATGGCTTCGAGAAGGCGGTTGAAAACTAAAAAAAGGATTTTCTGGACCACCCTACTAAGTATATTAACCTTAACTCTCAAATTGAATAAAGGGTTCACGAGGCTTATCCCTCCGATATTAACTTGTATTTAAATAAAACATAAGGTTGATTTTCGGGCTATTTTCAAGCTAGGGATTCGAATCCGTGATTATTTTTTCCTCATCAGCTTTTTTAATAAAAAATTTGAAACTAGACCGGAAAACAATATAAAAATACGAATTTTCTTTTTTAATGTAAAGTGTCCTCATAATATCAATATTAACCGGTGACTCATTGAACTTTTAAGTTTTCCATAGATAGGTAAGTATTACATGAGAAAGAATGTTTTAATAGACAGTTTCCTCTATATCTCGTGAATAAAAAATCTTAAAGAAGCGTGACTAAGACTATTGGAAAGAGCATAAATTCATAAAGGATATTCTTGATCACTTGTTTCAGGAATTCAAATTGAAATCAGATTCGATTTATTATAAATATTTGAATGAAATAAAGCTGAATATTCTACAACATCCTAAAGACTTTTGAGAAATAATAAACTTAAAAACAAAAGCCTGACGGATTTCCATCTGAACTCAAGTCAGGTGACGGATTCACCAGTAACCACTAAATCATAGCCACGATGCTGACAAACTTATTCAAACAATTTTTTTCTACCGCAATGTTCAGCGCTGATGTCGCACTATTCCCTCATATAGTCTATCGAAAGAGTATATAGTATATGGTATCCAAAATAAAAATATGAGCCAGATCTATCATACAGATATGTACCAGTATCGATTATATGAAAAAGTACCGAAAATTAGCAATTTTGGGGCATGACGATTTTAAGACCCAGCCGATTGAAAAAAAAAATTCGACCCACCCTATTATACACCCATGTTAATCTAAATAGTATTTAGGATACAATTATGTAAACTTACATTTATAATTCCGGGAATTGCTGAATTAAAAATTTGAATTACGTCATGTTTTGATTGAATTATTGTTTTCCGTAATGGCCAAATAAAATTATAATTTTTCCTAGGTAATGTGGGGGCATATAATTTTCATATGAGATCATTCCATAAAATCGTAGCGAATGATTACGGTATCCAGCTACTCTCAAGGCCATGGTATATTGAGGTAATTTGGGGTCTTTACATGTTTCAGTGTTTATTGTTCTTTCTCTTTCGTCATGACTATTGACTTTTTGCCTTATATGAGACACTCTGCATTAAATTATTATATAATGGTAAGGCTTAGGTCACGAATCCCCCAACCACTGAAAGCTAGCGGCAAAGACGAGTTCCGTTCTTTGACTTATTTCTCTCCCAGAAAAAAAATTTTTTCTCGGTACCTTACTGCGTGTTGGGATGAACGAGTCTAGCCTAGAATGAACTAGGCTAAATGGGAGGCCTTCGGCCGCAGTTTAGGGATCACATCTCCTAATATACAACAACAGCTTGGACATATTGCGACGCGTGAGGTATGACCTTAACTTCTAAACAGAAGTTGTAAACAAACAAAGATATGTACTTGAGGTCGCAACACGGCGACTTATTGCGAAATTTTCTTATAAGTATTTAAAATATTCTTTAAAAGGTTCTTGACTAATATTAACTTTCAGCAGCCTATACAAGTTGAAATACCAGATACGACAACTACTTAAAGAGTGTATTGAACTTAAATTAATTAATATAATAAAACAAAACAAACTTTTTCGTATGCTATGAACTACTAGTATTATACTGTGGCTAATATTATTTTTTGTGACCTTAAGTCCTTGATGGCAAATCTGGCAACCCTAATGAATGCATTTATCTTAATTTTGTAAATTTCTTAACTTCTTGAATAAAATTTCGTTGGTCGGAATTGAAATTAAAAAAATATATCTCTGTATGTATGTATATTTCATAGTACGTACCTACAAACTTTATTAAATATCTTTTTATTTCAGCAGCAATAAATTCCATAAAAGTTTTTCCACCGTCCGTCTTATCATGGCAAGCAAGCGAGACTGCAAAACTCTTTGGGGGATGCATAAATTTCACCATTTTGAATTTACCAACATTAGTGAATGTTTTCATTTGAAAATGAATATGCAAAGTCGAATAATTAAAATCGTTTGCAAGTCGCCTCATAGAATTTATATCGCTAATAGTTTGGCCGTAATCCTCTTTAAGATAGCGCAGTTCTTTATGGGCGACAATTAACACTATTGCCTAATCTGTCCACCATAATTATGTAGGAGCATCTTTTACCCTCCCCCCTCATAACATTAAAACTGATGCAAAAAACCGACGCGGCAACAGAGTCGCTTGCTATTTTAAAGAGTTCGAGGAGAGGAGAATGAGATACTTAATGCGGCTCATTCGGCAGTTTGAATAAATGAGCGTTTTGGTAATTATAAAATGTTTCAAATTTAAGGGTCTTGGTGAAAACCAATTAGGTAACTGCACTTAAATTATATTGTTGCAAAATTTAGCTTATAAATAATTGTGTTTGTTTTATGAGCGTTCGTAGAAGAAAAAAACGCGCCCTCGGAGGAAAAAAACACGCGAGCGTCGACTGGCTCAATCTCAATGAACGCACTCATATGTACAATATTTTTCAAATTTATTTCAGTATTGTGGTCACAGCAAGTGCGCTTAGAGTTAAATACATAGCCCCAGATTTTTCGCCTTGCTGACAAAATTCAATTTGGCCGTTCCAATAAATAAAGATGGAATATCTTTTATACAAGAAACACTCCTTGAAATTGGCAGAACTTTTGATTTTAAAGGGTTGATTTGAAGCAGGTTGGAGGCAGCCCAGTCATTGAGTGCAGTCAAGTCACAGTTAAGTCTGTAAGATAGGTCCTCTACAAGTCCAATAGGTTGGGATAGGTGTAGTTGGATATCGTCAGCGTAAGCATGTACAGTAAAATTGGAAGTTACAGAAAAAATATCGTTAATAAAATGGAAAAATAGAAGAGGATCCAAATAGATCCTTGTGGAACACCTGTATTAATACGTTTGAATGACGAAAATTTGGTTCCAACTTTAACTCGTTCTATCCCTTAAATAACATCTTAATAAACTTACAGAATTTGGGCTGAAGGAAGCGGATACGAAAATTGTATTTCATGCCACCAACATAACTTATGATTGTAATATAACAATAAAATGTTCAGACGCAGATATTGTGATCATTATTAGAGATGCAACCGATACCGATATATCGGTATATTCCGATTTATCGATATCGGCGAGATTTATTGTCCGACACACCGATATATTCAAAAAAATGTTCCTGGAATCATTAGACGACTACTAGATCAACGAGTTGCAATACAAGCTTGTTTGGCACGCATAAAATGCAAAGTAGAACTTTGAACTGACGATTGGATCAGGATCGAGGAGGTGATAAGCATCTTGAAATATTTTGAAGAGGTTACAAAATCAATAAGCAAAGTCACTGCTGTATTATCCGATGCTATTCCGGTAGTTAAGAAAAGTACTGGAGGACATCAAAGGCAAAGAAAATCAGCCGGTACTCCAGCAAGTAGCCGCCGATCTGTTATTGGCTCTTGAAAAAAGATTTAATTTAGAAAGTGAAGAATATTATTATTTAGCAATGGCGCACAGTGGAGCCTTTTGCGATTTCGCGTTGCTAAAATCATAACTTTTGAACGGGTAAAGATATTTGAGTACAGTTTTTTGATTTTGGTTTGTAATTTCTGTAGCTATGACATATATAAGATTCAGGTTTGAGGCTTAGCTATAAATAATTTTAAAAAGAGGTGAAAGTCCAAATTTTTGGTTTTTAGTGGTATGAATTCATAAAAAAAAAATTTTTTTTATAAATTTTTTGCGCTTTATTCAATTAATGAACTTTTAATAATATAAAAATTTTTTAAATACTTTTTTAAAAAAAATTTTTTAATTTTTACTAATTCATTCATAGGCATTTATTTTTTTATCTCTTAACATAATTTATAAACAGTCTTTCTCAAAGGCTAGAAAAGTTTCAAAAAAAAGGTTACAGTAATAAATTAGGTAATTTCTTTAAAAAATCAACAACAATCTACAATTCTATAAAAATATCGTCATTATTTTGGATATCTAAGAAACTTAATACAGTACTACAGAATTTATCAGTCAGTTCTTTTCGTGACCTAACGTGCCTAAGTGATGAAATCAAAGGATCTGAAGATGCTGAAAGTATATTGAACAAGCCCACATTCTGTCGAATACGTGAAATTTTACATGTATTGCTATATCTGTACTTCTTATAATCTTTGTTTTTAGACTCTTGGGCTTCTTCTGATAATTTTCCTATTGGTAAGGCTTGATAATTGATAATTTGTCCACTATGAGCTAAGATCTTATGGACAGAGGGTGTCAGTAATTTTTGGTTGTATTTATGTTCTAATATGTCTGCAGTTTCCTTGGTATACTTTTCAAATTTTTCTACTTTAACGGGTTCTCTACAGGATAGTACGTTTAAAATAACTTGTAATCTTTTTATCACGTCCTCATCGACTCCCGTTATTTCTGTTTCTGGTTTCTCAAAAAATCGCCTTGCTGTGTTTCCGTCATTTGTGTTACCAAATCCTTGCTTAGGAGTATCTACTATAATACCCAGTTTTTCTCGAAATTGATCTTGTATTATTTTTTTGAAATGTTTCCAGTGGCGACTGCTATTTTTCTCTTTTTCGTAAAATCCCCACAGTTTTCAATTTGTTTTGCTGGTCTTCCTCTGGAGGCCTGTGATGTGCTAGGAATATCATCAAGTAATAGCTCAAAGTCCTTTTTAAGAAAGTCTGCATACTTTATATAAAAATTCGCTTTGGTTCTATTACATGACACCCAATATCTCTTTGTGTTGCAGTAAAAGTTTTTTAACTTTTGTTTATGCTCATCCTTAATATGTTTCGGGTATTTGTTGTTTACCGCAACCACAAATGAATCTCCATTTTCGCTGTTTGCAAATATTTCAAACAAATTTTCATAAGATATACTCATTTTCCTTGGAAACTTGCCTAGCTCATACTTTAAATAAAACAGGTGTGTAATAAAACAGGTGTCTATAAAGTTGGCCTGCACTAGAGTTCACTGTTATCAGAAGTGCATCTACCTGTATTCTATACAAAAATTACAGCTTTATTCTATTTGACATTACTAGATATTTTTAAATTGCATTAAAAACTTAGATATAAATATCTGATGCAAGTATTACTATTTCGCTATACAAAAGCGAATTTTCTTAAAAACAGTGAAATGATTTGGTAAAAGTGACAAATCAAGCGTTTTGGAGGTGGGGCAAAGTCCATGTTATATGGACAGAAGTTTTCTAGGTACTCTTTACATATGCATCTATTTGCGTCAAATAGTTTTGGAAATAGGAAGAATAAATTAAGAAAGGGGAGTGGTAACGTCCATATTTACAATTTTTAATTTATTTTGAGTGATGTCTATATTCGCTGCAAACATTCTATCAAATTCAGATTAACAATTTAAAAAAATTGGCACAAATGCATTTCAGTTTTGAAATGAGTTCTGTCGCATCCGAGCGACTGTTTTCAACAGCAGGTCTAATAAAAAAAAAATTGCGGAATCGCATTTTCCCGCTTAATTTGAAAATCTAGTTAGTGTTAATTTTAATTACTAACTTTTATACTTATGAAATTAATAAAATTAAAAAATAAATAAAAAATTTAATTCTTCTATTACTTATGGCTATTAATTTATTTATAATGATCCTTCTATTTAATGTAACATCCGTGTCAGTCTCTGCGACAACTTTTTATAAATATCGGTATCGGTATCAACGATAAATTTTTATGAATATCGGTATCCGTAACGCGTATCTTTGCATTTCTAATTATTATGCTCGCTAATATCCATCAAATGAAGAGTAAATCAACAGTCGGGATAGAATTTGGGGTTGCAAATCATCGTAAAATCATTAATGTTAATGGAATAAATGTAAGTCTTGAAGAGAATCTGTGCAAATCATTACCAGCATTTCATGCATTTACAGGATGCGATTTTAATCCTGCATTCTATCGAAAAAGAAAGCTACAGCCTTTTAAAATGCTATGTCAATCAGATAAGTTTAAAAAAGCAAGTGAGTCATCTGATGAAAAAATTTCATTTGAAATCCTGCAAAGTTTCGTTAGCAATATGTATGGTATAAAAAGCCAAAACGTCAGCATTCCAGTGAACACTGCACGATTTGAATTATTTTTAAAAAAATTTCAAAATCGAAAATGTGCATGAGTCATTCAAAACTTTTCAACAACTTTTTCGTCGTAACCCGAATTTTCAAAAAAGATATTCGTTTTTTATTATTTTAAGTTAAAGACCAAAATAAAAAATTTTAAAATATTTTTTTGTTCAAATATGTATGGCTGAAAATATTTTTTCATTAAATGAGAATTTACGAAAGTTTCAACAAATTCTCAGAGACCGAATTTAAGAAAAAATATTTGTTTTAAGTTAAAGGCCAAAAAGAAAATTCAAATTGAACTTAAAATAAATAAAAAAACACAAATTTTGTTTTATAACTCTATTCCGACGATCTATTGGCCTTGTTAATTTTTTTCTTTCATTGATAAACTGAAAATAACTATTTTATTGAATAAACATTTTTTTGTGTGTAAAAATTAAAACTAAAATAATTAAAGATAAAAATTGGTATAACCATACAAAAGTAGGCAACTTTGCACGACTACATCTCAGCCAATTTACATTGAAAACTCTTTTATACGTCATTATTTTGACGCAAACTACGTGAGCTTTTTTTTGTGAACCAAAGAAACCTCTAAGTCCACTCAGAAAAAAAGTTATACCCAAAAATTAAAAAAAAAATCAAGAAATTGAAATTTTCATTTTTTTTAGGTTATTTTGTAAAAAAAAAATTAAGTTATTTGACTTTATAAAGTGCCAGTTCGAAAGAAAATTTTATTCACTACAAAAAATCTGATGATGTGCATCAACCAAAATTGTATAGTTTTTAAGTTATAATTAAAAAAATAAAAAGGGACACATTTGCACCGTTCTCAAAAATCCAAGCTTCAATTTAATAGCACTTTTGGATTTATCATTTAAAGGGTACAATTGAACATATAAAACAATAAGATACCTTTAAGGAATTAGTACCTTATTCAAATACATAGTCAATAGCCTATTAGTAGTAGAATTCCAATAGCCCGCTGTAGAAAAGTCGAGTGTATAAGATTACAGGATAAGATATATGGGAAATATAGTAATGCATTTTGGAGAAACTAACCAACCAGGGTTGTTTTGCCAAAACCCTTCCCGATGCCCTAATTGAATTTTACCCAAATGTTTAATGCTTGAAATGTGTGCCAAAGGATAGAATAAATACGGTTGACTTGTCAAATCCTCTTTTAAACATGGGTTACCACACGTTTTTAGGGCCAATTTTTCTTAAATGAGTGGCAACCCATGTTTAAGACAATATTCGACAAGGCAACCGTTCTTATATTCTATTTAGACTCTTCGAGCTCTATCTTTTGGCACACATTTCAAGCTGTTTTTCTTGATAAATTGATAAATGAAAATAGACCCAAAATACCGGTGGCAAACCATGTTTGGGACAGGATTCAACAATGCAACACCATATACTATATTTAGGCCTCTTCGAATTCTGTCATTTGGCATACATTTTGAGCGGTAATATACCACAGTTTTAATTAAAATATCATATTGGGCAAAACTCCGTCATTTTCGGGCATCGGCAAGGGCTTTGGCAAGGCAACCCAAGATGGTTAGTTTCACCAAAATGCATTAGGTAGTATCTTTCCCGTATATCTTATCCTGTAATCTTAAATAAAATCAAAAATATTGAACATCATCAACTTGTACCTACATTTTCTTCAGAATGAAGCAATTTAAAGATGGTAAAAGATAAATGGCTTGATGTAGTTGAGCACAAAGGTAGTATTCTATATAACAGTAAAAAAATAATTTGAAACGAAAAAGGTTCAATGAAAGTAAGAGAACGTGCATTTACAAGCGTGTTTTTTGGCAGAAGTTTGTTCGGTTGAAGGCAGAGCTGTATTACTTAAACCTCAGCATTGACGAATCAAGGAATTGAACTGAAATAGATGACAAAATCATAAATAATATAGATAATCAAGTTATTGCTAATGTGGAAGAGACCGATACTGATGAGGGGGAAGAACAAGAAAGAAATGGCCAAAAATGTAAAGTTACGTCAACCGAAGTTATTTAAATTTTTGACAAAGCGATCGAATGGACAGAGGAGAACACTAATTCGCTTGAATACTTTATGGTGCTGCAAAATATCAGAGATATGTATTAATTAAGTCATATTTCTGGGCAAGTCTAATGTATGAACACCTTTGCAAGAGCAACAAACATAACAGCGGCATCTAACGGATGATAGCACTCATTTCCTACGATACAGACACAAAAACCCTTTTTATACCATTAAAAATCTTGGACACATACCGGATTATTATCAAAGCTTCGAACCTCACGACAGTTTGTATTAAACTGCTACGATTCGGTACAAATTAGGGATGGTAATCGTGGGATTCCGCACTAGCTATTTTATATTAGAGATGGTAATTGTGGGATTCCGCACTAGTTATTTTATATGACAATTTTGGGATTGATGTGAATCACGGTGATATTAAGTTTTTTTTATTTTATGTAACATATGTGCAATTGAATCTTGAACACCAAATATCCTACATAGTAAAATCTGATAATCTTATAACTATATATTAGGTGTATTAATTTTTCTGACGCATTATTAGGGTGATCCCACTTAAGAAAAATTTAGGTTAATTTAAAATGGTCATTAACTTATATAAACGGCGATGAGCATTTTTTGTTCATTATCGGAAATCAATTTGAACGGCACATATTTTGCCTTATAACCCCGCATTTATTATAGAAAATATAACATTGGCTATGGCTATGTTGTTCATTTTAAGACAATCCAGCCATATATAACTATGACTTTATATATTCCTTGTACTTTGGAGTATCCCGGAGGTAGTCACTCCATAAGTGACTACTCATCGAGGTGGTTCCCCTGAGTCACTTTGGGTCACTTGGAGTCACCGAGGTTAGTGAAAATCGCGATCTTGCAGGTTTCGTGCGATTTTTGTAGAATTGCTCCATAATCAAAATCAGATTTTTAAGTATCGATAACTCGAAAACTAAACGAGATATACATTTTTTTATTTAAAATTTTCAAATTGTTTTGACGTGTTTTATCGAAAAACAACGTGGCGACAGGAATATCGTAATCGTGCCTTCAAAAACTTTAAAGCATTTAGAAAAATAGTTCATAGTGCAGCGGGTGTCGATCTGACATGGATGTGTTTTTTTTATTGCATGCAATCCAAACTGAAGCAACAACAATGAAATTTATCAGAATTTAAGTAATTAACGCAATATTTTGCCGCAAGTTGTTAAATTTAATTTTGATGTATATCCTGTGATTCATCAAAGCTATTAGGTTGTCTGAACGAGCCCAATAATTCATTGAAATGTCTTCAACCATTAACAATGACATTTGTGTTTTCATAATTTGACACTAAGGTCTTATCGCTATTATATCCCTTTTCCTTTGTACTTGTTTTCATAATATTGGCGTTTTAGTTGTTTTACGGATTCCCTTCGTAGTGATTGTGTGCTCCCAAGTTCCAAGTCTATCTAATTCATTTGAAGAAAGTGTTTACATTAAAAAATTAATTTTATTTATTTATCGGAGAATGCGAAAAGTTCTTTTATATTAAAACAAAATGAACATTGACGATATAATTTACGTTATTTGTCTGCTGGCTTGCATTGGTGCCGGCAGCTACATTAAAAAGCTTCGTGATGAATCGCAGCGCAAGCTGCTCTGCACCGCTTTTGGTGTATTGATGGTGGTCATCGTTTCTGGATTTCATATACTTCATTGTTTTGTTTCAGTGGCGCTGGGTGGTGCAGCGTTACTTCTGGTACATCCAAGGTCAGTTTGAGTGTAGATTTTAGTATTGTCCTATTTCAATTGTCTTTTATCTTTGCATTTGCAGCCAATGTCATCTTGTCTCATTCTTTACAATGTTTGGCTACTTGATTTTCTTCAGACTGGTGCACGTCTTTGGTCTTCCGGATCCACCAGGACATACGAATATGATACAAATGGTTTTAACCTTGAAAGTAAGTGGGTGGTCATTTGCGTTTTACATATCCATATGTAGTGTTATCGATGACGTAATATACACAGAGTTGTAAGAAAATGCACTACTTTCATATTGATAATTTTTTTTTTTTAGAAGGCTTAAAACGTTCTACGAATCTTAAATTTCGTCATTTTAAAGCAGACTAAAAAAAAATAATTCGACTCTATAAAAAGAGTTCCAAAAATGTCATTGGCGTAACTAGCGGTATAAGCTGGCTGCTAAATCCTTAAGGACAGGCCGTAGCCCTACCCAGAAGAAGTAGTCATAATATCTGAGGGCTAAACTTAGAGCTTAAATCTAGTTTTATCATACAATTTTTGTTCGATTTTGATGAAATTCATGAATTTAAATTCTATTTACGAAATTTATCAATTTTAAATCTATTATACTATATTCTCTCACGTTAAAATATTTTAAAAGGCTTGAAGATAATGTATAAGTTAGATCAATCGTCTAAAACCAACTCCTTAGTCCTGTGGGACCTATTAGACCACTAAATATACTTAGTTATCATGTGGAAAAATGAGTTTAAGACTAAAACAATTTCCTCTGGTGGTAGTTTTTAGAGGTCTAAAGAACGTTTTTCAACATTTTATTGAAAATTATTCCTTACACTCATACATAAAAAAGTTATAAAGTAAAAACCCCTATCCCCCATCGTTTTACGGTACTTGACTGCGTTACGTTGTCTCCTAAAAACTGAATTTTGTTCAGCACTTTTTTCAGTTGTTTGCTTACTCGGAAAGTATATTTTGTTTCAAGGTAACATAAAAAAAACTATATATCAATTTTCTTCAGACTGGTGCATGTCTTTGGTGTTCCAAATGTACCAAGACATACGAACATGTTACAAATGATTTTGAACACAGAGTTGAAAAATAATGTATTTTTATAATGTCGATGCATTTTTAATAGATATTTTGAGGTTTTTAAAAGATTCAAGAGATCAAGATTTCTTTCGTTTATTTGTGGAAATCGATGATGTAAGTTCGAAATTGGATTTTGAGTTGGACATGTCCGAAGGTCTAATATTTAGAAAAACGTATAATGTGCTGTTTGATCGAAATTATACTTCGGCGGATTGTTATATTTTAAGCAACCAGAAATGCTAAATCAGAGTATCGGCATTGTCTTCTTAATTAAAATTTAGTCAAACTTCACCAAAAATTGATGAAAACGCTGCTTAAAAATCTGAAATGACAATATTAATATAATAGCATTCAAAAATGCAAACTACCTACGTTAGATTCAGACTACCTTATCGCATCATTTCAGGAATGAGGGGAGGGTTCTAATTTATAGACGATTAACGTAGTATGTCGCCTACCTACTTTGGCCTTTCTGTGCTTAGCATATTGTGTTATCACTGTAAATTCTTGTGAAAAAGGTTTTTTGTTTTTCTTCCAAAGTTTTTTTTTATATTTTTAAAATCTCTGTTCATTAGTTCTGTCACCAAGTATTTCCCATTCTCAACTTTGTTCTCTGTTTCGTATTTCTGTATGTGACTAATATAGAGGAAATCATCAAAAAACTTAACTTTAACTCATTTACTAATCTCATTTTTCTTTATTTAAGGTTGCTGGCCTTGCATTTGAAAAATCAGCTGCTTGGAAAAAACTACAGAAACGTGAGGAACAAATTGCAGCAAAAAAAGACGGTGGAGATACTGCAGCTAATGAAGATGCTTTAATCGAAATATCCGACTATGATGTGGAGCTGCAAAGCATTGGCTTTACTGAACTGTTCCATTATTCATTCAATTACATTGGAGTTTTGATTGGTAAATTTTAATTATTTAAATAACTCAATCAAAAATAAGATAAGAATTCAGTAGAAACTAAAATCGGTAGATAAGCTGCTGAACAGTAAAAAGAAAAGAAACTGTAAGAAATAACTGATAAGCGTTTTAACTTTTCATGTACATATTGTCGTATGTATTTTTATTGTTATAATTGCTATAAAAAATTATTATTGATAGTTCACTGCACTGTTTTGTAGCTTTTTATGTTTTTATTACAAACAGAATGCTTGACAGCAAATAATATGTGCGTTGTCCAAAACATGTTTTTAATTAGGTCAAAAGCTTATGATTTTGTTAAGGCTAAAGTTTTTTTTTGTGAAAATACTTTCAAAATATGTAAAAATGCGTGTTGTATTTGCCATTCACAAGTTGCAATATTGCGTGTTGTTTATGTAATTATTTGCACTCTTTGCAATCAATTTGATTGCATTTACGTGAAACATTTTTTAAGCCAAAACTATTTTTAATTTATTTGATTTCATTCTATTTGCTTGATATTAACTTCTGCCGGGGTACATACAAATTTCATAAAACATTTAAGTTTCGGGTAACCTGATGTCGGCGATTTAATCTTTTGAATGTTTGTACAACTCAAACAAAACATTTTTTTTGTCTTAAAACATTTACCATATGAAAAGTTCGCAGTTTTTATTTATGTTAGATAAAAAAGTCTCCGAACCAAATTTCGAAAAATTATAAATTACGTGATAGAGACGTACGAGTGCACAGTGATAAATACCCATGATTGGTAAGAAACTAAATTTGTTTTTTGGGAGAGTTCATTTAATTTTTCAACATAGTCTTCTTTCGATACACTTATCCCAGCGATATTCCAGCTTGTTCAAGCCGTCCAGATGAAAGGATTTGTCGAACTCTCCAAAATGGGCCTCTGGTTCGGCGATGTGAATCTCTATTCCCCTACCTAGGCATTTTTTATGTTTGGAAAAGAAAGAGTCACATGGGCCCAAATCTGGAGGACGTTTATTCTTAAACTCTTCATCACATCTCTTTAATAAGTCTACATAGTACGCGCCGGCATTGTTATCCCTCCTTAAAATAGTCGACCTTTCCAGCCGATGAAACCGTCTTTTTCCTTCTTTAGTGCATGTTCGGTGTTAGTTGTTTTGACTGTTCTTTGGTCTTTAGATTGTAGTGATCCATGTCTTGTCAACATTTACCAAATGGAGAAGAAATTCCCCTGAATTGCGGTTGAGCAATGCTGCGAAGTTTTTGGTTCACACCGGCACCCTTCGTGCCTATATTTGTCCCATGCTCAAATATTCGTGCAAAATATTACACACACGTTTATCTGAAATGTGTGACTTATTAATCATTTCTTTAGTAGTCACCTTATTTGGAGATTCTTCATCACAAACATTTGTGCGACCACGCTTAAAATCATTAAACCAATAACTTATTGTTGTCATGAAAGGTGCAGGGTTCCCGTAGACAGCATCCAATCATTTCTTTGATTTGCGTACACATTTTCCCATCCAAAAATAGAAAACTAATTACTTATCGATACTAAATTTTTTCCATAGTTGAAACATAGAAAAAGTTGTATGTTACTCGACTGTAAACAATAAAATTTCTCTATGCGTTTGGCTCAAATATTGACAATAGCGGTTTGAAGGATAAATTTCGAGATTTGATACTACTGGCAATTCTTTCGTCAAACACATGTACTTATCATTGTACCCTCGAACACAATCTACACAAAATTATTTCTTAGAAACTCTGTAGCTTATCTCTGTCACAAAAAAAAAAAAAGAAAAAAAAAATACAATTTAGTGATTAATAAATTTTTTTTTGCATCTTCAAATTAACTTTAGGTCCTTATTATCGTTATCGTACTTATCGTGACTACTTCGAAACACCCTTCAAGGACTATGCATTAAATGTGTCAACAACATTGGAAAAACTTAAATACGCTGGATACTATTGTGCTATGTACTTGACAGCCAATTATATTTGGCCACTAGATGTAAGTAATTCAATGTACATACAAAAATTTTGAATATTTCGTAAGTAAACATATTTAATCTTTCCTTCACTTTTAGTATGCACTCAGCGATGAATTCTATAATCAGCGTTCATTTATCTATCGCTTAATGTATGTTTGGCCAACGTTTTTCATTTTTCGCATGCGCATGTATACGGGTTTAACCCTCAGCGAATGCGTGTGCACCATGGCTGGTTTTGGTGCGTATCCCGATGAAGCTGACGTCAACAACGGTGAAGGCCCAAAAGCTCAGTATTTGCATTTAAAACGTGACGCCGACAAGCGTACGTATAATTTCACAACTATTGTAAATACACGCGTTAAGGATGTAGAAACTTGCTGGACATTCCGTGAGGGCATGAAACATTGGAATATTTGTGTACAATATTGGCTAGCAGTAAATGTTTACAAGTTATTCCCGAGTAAAAAGTTTAGGTAATTAATCATTTATGTACTGGTACTTTATATAAACGTTTATCAATTAACAATTTTTCTGTTTGCAATAACACAAGATGGCACAGGTACTAGATGAACTTTAAATAACTGGGCTTGGCAATATATACATTTTTTCATCCTACTTGTACCTAATGCTTTTTATCTTTTTCTAGAACTGGTGCAACATTACTTTGCTCAGCTTTCTGGCATGGCTTCCGACCTGGACATTATTTCTGTATTATGGGTGCACCCTTCTATGTTCCATTAGAAGATATATGGAATAAACTGATACGTCAGGATGCAAAGGGCATCAAGCGCCAAATCATCGATATCGTATTTTGGATTGCTAAATTCTTTGCGTTTAGCTACTTGGGCACAGCATTCTTGTTGGTTAATTTTACTAATATATGGAAATTTTACAGTTCGGTATATCACATTGGTTATATTACATGGGCGCTGATGCTTGGTCTTGGCATGTATTTAACTAAACAGAAAAAAGCTGCTGAACGTAAGCAAAAGCGAAAAGAGGAAAGTGAAAAAGGCATTGGTGATTCTAAAACAAAATCAGATTAATACCTAAATAGTTTGCACTTAATACCAATTTGTGTATCGTCGCCCCAGAGTTATTTTAACGTATACTACAAGTAAGCAATTTTAGGAAATTTAGTAAAAATTTCAATGGGCATTATTTACAAAACTGCTCTATACTATTTTTTATTTAGTTTATATGGGAGAAGGTCAGTTATTGGTAGAAGTTGTATTCTGCATTTCACACTACGTTAGTTGTAGAGTTAAGATAATATAATTCAGAATGCGTTTGCCGTATGTGTTCCTTTCTCAAAAAATTATTTTTTTTGTATATTTTGCCGGTAATGGAGACAAAATTACTCATATCTGCGAAATATTGGATCCGCGAAGACTAGTCATTTCTGATGAATTTGCGAACGCAAAATACGAATTGGTCTTCAGAACTTCCCTTGCATGCCAAAGTTTTGGGATATCCTGGCCAATAATGCACAAACATTATCTTAACTTAAAAAAACAACGATTTTTGTTGTCTGTTGTATGTGGGACCTAATTTGAAAGCGACAAAATAAATTTTCATAAATAATTTTGTTTCGTTTTACTTAAAAATTCCGGATACTACTACAGAATGTATCTCGGGAAGATGGCATATACGGCAAACACGACTATCTACACCTAAGAAACGATAAGAGAATACAGCTTAGTTTTTTTTCCAAAAAAGGTCTAAAAACGTCTGGAGTCCTAGCTCAAAAATGACGAAATGGCGTTTGCGTCAAAATAACGCTCGGACGATGATATGACGCTGCATCTACAATTGTATTTAGTTTTAGAGTTTTGTTACTTAAATAGTTTTGCTTAAACTGATTTTATATACATAATTCGTGTTTTTTCGTCAATGACTTACTCAAAAACGAAAAACTTAATAATGATTTATTTAAAAAATTGATTTTAAAAATTAACCACTAAGCAAGCAGACAAATATTTAATATTGATTGACAATTTTGGAAATGCGGATAATATAAGCAAGAATCTGAAAGTGTGAAATAGCCCTTATATTTTGAGTGCCAAATGGCAAAATTGTAAACATGAAAATTGTTTGCATAAAAATCACACTTAAGTTGTCTTCCGTGCGATATACTAATTATAAGTGATCTTTTAAAATGCTTTGCATCTGTTCGATCTGTTTAGTCTACGATCATTCATTTCCATTTATGTTTTTTTCACTTAATTTCTGGTGAATCTTTTTTAGGCGGTCTTCCTTTCTAATGTGAATCATTACAATGGAAGTAGTTTTGGTTCAGAAATGGTTTTTCTATTCAGAAAGTTATGTTTCCGCACTGTTTCGTAGTTTTTTAGTTTTTACTAAATTGAAAGGGTTGAGCTATGCTATCAGCTGTTATTATGAAACTGGTTCTCAGGCAAACCTGAAATTTTGAACTTAAGCTTTAGATTAAGAAATGCTCTAAATTGCAACACTTTTACATAATATGTTTGTGTCTTAATTGTGTATCCTGTCTTCAATATTATGTTTTATAAACAGAAAATTAAATTCATAATCGCTCTCTTAATGGCTTTATCATAATATAATAAACTTGTCTCAAATGTATGTTTTCGCTAAGTGTATTGAGTTATTTATAAAGTACAAAAATATTTACATTTAAGAATTTTTGATTTGATTGCTGATGTCACTAAAACCGGATAAAAAGTTACATCTAAAACTAAATAAATAAAAATGTATAAAATAAATAAATAAGATTTACATGTACATACAATGTAGTATGTTTATAAATTAGGAAGATTTTTTAAAAAATTTTTATTCGAAAATTGTCATAATGTTTTAGTACATATGTATGTATGTATATACAGTGGTGGATAAATTAATAGACACGGCAAGGACTTAAAAATTTCGTCGAATATTATTAATTTTTTAAGCAAATTATATGCATGTTGTCCACTTTACAAGATAGTCAACAACGGTTTTTTTATATTGGCGCTTTTGCGCATATTTCGGGAAAAATATCAGCTACACGCGTTCTTGTTGATCAATCGAAAATAATTTTGTATTGAAAAAAAAAATTGCTTAAATGCTTAAAATATTGAATATGAAAGCATCAAATAATTATATTCAGGTACAATTTAGAAATTATTAAAAATTTGTGATACCCAGGGTTGCCAAGGAATTTAATGTCAAACCCGGAGACCTGGTAGGAATATAAAAATTTCTGAAATAGACGTTTTTAGGATTACCAAAATTTAAGTTTTTACCATTCGATGAATTAATTTTTTAATATAACTGACAAGAAAAACAGGACGACAACCTTTTTCCCAAAAAAAAAACTTGGACTCTTTACCATTTGAGAGAATTTTTTTTTGTTATTTCGAGGAGGCCGGTAACAAATCCCAGTTTCTGAGGTAAAATTTTCGAATTTAAAGAATGTTTTGGACGCAAAAATGAAAGACCGCAAAAATATTACCAGTAATAGTTTTCTCAGCTATTCAGGTTCCCACTTACACAGATTTGACTGTATATATTCATATTGAAATTTTGAAAATAAATTAAATTTCACAAAAAAGTAATTAAAAACAAAAAATGCAAGTCGTTTCTATTATTTTTTCCACCACTGTATAAGTAAAAAGAGAAATCCACCCTTTGCGAAATTTTCGAATTCGAATAATTAGAAGTCGCCCAAGGCCGTTGAAACTTATTCATATGAATATGTATGGGCAGGGCCGGATTAACGCCTACGCCAACAAGGCCGTGCCGTAGGGCGGCAAAATGGTTGTGAAATATACTTATCTTAATTTGTTTGGGGCGATTAGATGTTTGGCGTGAGGGCGGCAATTTCCAAAATCCGGCCCTGTGTAAGGAAATATCATAATTTTTGCTTTAAATGATGAATTATTCTTGAAAAGTATCACTGGACGAATTGCTTCAACTCAAATATTATCAGAGTTACAGGTTTTCAAAGTCAGTTGCAAAAGATTTTCTCATTTTAAGCAGAAATGAGGATGCTGTCATACATTTCATCTCGCCTTTGGGGAACCTGAAATTCAAAAATTTGGATTTCTCTTTATACTAAAAAACTATCATGTATATTTCAGAAAAAAATAAAATATCAAAAGAAAAAAATCACCCTAATAATATGTACATATAAGATGTACATGTGAAATATTATTTAATCAAGTTTTTGGTACTGAGCACAACTGCAAAATACATATATAGTTTTTACACAAATATGACGTAACAGAATTGTTCTCGGGCTTGGCACAATATTTTATTTTAGTAATTTAAATGTTTTAATGTTTTACATATGTCCATAAAGCAAGAAAAAATAGTCTAAAAATTAATTAAGAATTAAACGAGCATTTCTAATTCAAAGTAAAAAAAAAGATTTGAATATTTTTTGATAAATGTTTATATGCTCATTCGGCGAAAAGTTTAGACCGCGCTCATAATTTTTCTCAAAAAGCGTGTATGATTTTACGAAACGGAACAGATCTGCGCTTTCCGCCGCATGAATTTTTTAGTCGATTTGGAATGGAAATTCTTATTTTTATTTTGCAATGTTTGGAAATTTAAAAACGATTTTTTTCTTTGAATTGTTTTAATAACTTTAAAAATAATTAATTTTAATCAAATATTTTACACTTTTTATATTTACTACTTTGGCTACTTTTGAAATTTATTGTATATCTCTTCAATTATTTTCTTTGGGCGCAATGTTATAACAAAATAAATTTTTTAACGATTTTCCTACGCAGAACAAAAATATATGTTTAATGTTCCCCCTATCATTTAGTAATATTATTGAAAAAATTAAGAATGGATAGTTTAGAGTAAGTTTATTATGGATATTTTTTCAATTAACTAAACTTAAAACATATTTAATAAACATTTTGTATGACACGTATTGTCTTATTTGAAAAATTGTACAAAGTCTTAAATACACGCATATAATGATATATGAAAATTTTTATGGCAAATTTTTTTAGGTATGTGGCTAGTTTTAGTTTAATGGATAGTCAAAAAGTTCGAGATTTTTTTGTTAATTGTAATTCTAATAAAGTTTTAAGATACGTAGAGTGAATACTCTTATTACCCTTGTTAAAAGCGAAATTTTGTTATTAAAAGTTCAAAATTAATCTTTATATTTGAACAATATTGAAGCATCTTTTTTTCAGTCATAAGATTAAAATATGTGGTATAAATTCAAATTTGTTAAAATTTCAAAGCTTAGATTTATTCGATGCCGACTTGAGTTTTGTTTTGTATTCTAAAATTTTAGATTGTCAAATTGGCAAGATTTTTTTTTTAAGTCTATTTTTTTTAATTGCACCAATTGCAGCTGCCCCTTTACTAGCCAGAAAATGCTGCTGTCAGTAGTAAATGTCAGGCAGATGTTGGTTCATCTGAAATGACCATAGTTTAATATAAAATAAACAATTTTTATTTGCTCGCACTTAACCTGTTACCAGCGACATACGACGTTTAATATCCTGTGTAGTGTTATAAGCGCCACAATGCAAGCACTTGAGCCCAATGAAATGGAATTTAGTTTTGCAGGTCTGTAAATAGAAAATGTTAAAAAAAAATAAGTATAAAATCTATAAATAAGGTAATAATAATATTAAATTAAATATAGCCAATTTAATCAAATCCGGAAAATGCGTTACTGCTATAAAAAATTAATAAATTTTCGATATGTATCATAGCTATCATAATTATCATCGCTTAAATGATTGCGCATGTTTGAATGTATGTGGACTCATAGTTCAAACCCAGCTGTGATTTCAGTCATTAAATGATCGTCTGGCTATATAATCCGCGTCATACCAAAACTCTAACTCATCAGCGGAATATGCTCTCACGTGCCTACCATAGAAAAAGAAGACACTATCGAGAAAGAGTTGCATGATACGAATTATGTCCTGAAGAAATCGTGCTCGGGGACTTCAATTGCCAATTGGAAAGAAAAACACAAACAACAGTTTCGTAAGAAAGCGCAGCTTCCAAGAAATAACATTAAGCAAAAGCTTTCGACTAATCGGATAGAACGCATTAGGGTTATTAAAAACATCCAATTTCTTTATAATCTCGTCTCTCTGCTATATGCACGGAGAATTGATGCAGTGATTTTTAATTCAGAATAACGAAAATAATTAGCGACTACGTAGAACATTTTACTAAACGACACGTCGAATGCCTCGGACAGCAGTTGGAACTTTCCAAGGCATCATAGGATGTTTAAGTTGAGTGCATCCAACAAATCACCACTCAAATTTAGAGTACGGAATACTTTTCTGAAGATCACAATTCCATGATAAGAATGCCATTATCTAATAGACTTTTCTAGGATTTTCAAAAATCTAAAATTATGCCAGATATGGTTTTGAAATAAGATAATGATTTGCGGTTTACGGCGTTCTCTTAAGCAAATAAAATAACATTAAAAATATTGTACAACGGGATCGGTGGTAAAATAATATGGGCCGATTTTGCAACTTGAAAGCAGAAAATCGGTATTTTTTGTTTTTTTCCGGTCAATTTTAAATTTTTTTATAAGAAAAAAAGAAGAAGAAAAACTAATCACAGATTCAAGTTCCTTGATCGATAATAGCTGTTTAGTACAAAAAAAATTTGAATCAGCTTAATATATATATAGTATGTCACAGCCGAATCGAAAAATTTCAGGTCTATTAATTTAGAAAAATGCAGATATCTTGGTTTTGAAAGAAGATATTGATATGCGGTTTACGGTTTTCTCTTAAGCAAATAAAGGTTCATTAAAAATAATGTACCACCAGATCGGCGGTAAAATATTATATCAAGATTTTGCAACTTGAAAGTAGAAAATCTGCATTTTTTAATTTTGTCCGGACAATTTTCAATTTTTTTATAAGAAAAAAAGAAGAAGAAGAAAAACTGATCACGGATTCGAATTCCTCGACCGATAATAGTTTGAAAAGCATACCCACTTTGTTGCAAATTTGATAACCTCTTTAGCTTGCACCTTTTTTTAAATCAATATTTTCGAAAATGGATAGGCAACTTAAAACAAGCGGCGGCAATCCAGTTTTCAAAATTGATGAAAATCATTATGGGTTGTTTTCTCTAGACATATAGGGCTATTGTAATCCACTGACACATCGTGAAAAAATCAAAAAGTTTTTATTTTGAACCGCTCTAATGTACACGTGTGTACCACCAATTTTAACGAAAAAATTGTTTCGAAAATCCTTCTGTTACACGAGGTACTAAATATTTAATAGATTGCCAAAAGAACTAAAAATAGCCTTACAATAAGAAAACAAAAATGGATCATGCAGCTAAAAGAACGCGACATTAATGAAATATTTTACATAGAGCGTTAATTTGCAGAAATATTTGCAAGCAGCATTGTACTTGAAGGTAATTACATTGATTATCAAGCGCTGTTTGATATTCAATTGCATATTTAGATTCATTTTTAATCACTACGATCTTTCTCATTTTGAAATATTAAAGAAATATTTTTAAAAATATTAAATGGCATACAGAACTATTGATAGAGACTTTTATAAAGTTCAGGTGGGGAATTCAACACTCGCAAAATTTTCAAGTGTCGAGTACTCTACACCGAGGACAGCTCTTCTGCCGGGCAAACAATGAAATACCGACGATCGCAGTGGCTTGAACACAACGAGTGAATGGAAGATAAAGCTGCCAATAAAATCTTCAACATATATCCACCAGGCATGTGAAGAAAGGATTCAGAGCATCGGGCGAACGCAGATACCAACTAGATCACTTGCTCTTGCAAACTGAAACAACTTCGCCTGTGGTCGTGAAAGATGGATAGCTGCGTAAGTTCAGTCAATGATAAATCCAATTGTGAGTATACCTACTAAACTAATAGATTGAACTTTTAAGCTAAGAAACATAAAAAGCTGTGATAATAAAACCGCATTTTGGCATTCTGATACTCTCGACAGAATTCCATTACACACGAAGCCTAAGCATCCTGACAGGTAATAAAATGTTTGTTTGCTTAAACGCTCCATTTGAGCTATGCCATGGGCATTCATACATATATTTAATGATTTTACGCCCTTTGAATATACTCGCCTTGTGACAATCATTGCAGAATATATGAATCAATTGATTTTCACAGCTTTTCGGTAATTGTATAATTTTCGCCTGAACGTCTAAATATTCCCATAGTGCGGTCATATCAATTAGCGATGTCTGACATGTTGGGCAGGTGTAATGTCCTGAAGCGAGCAATTGGTCAAAGCATTTTTGATGCAACAAATGCCCGCAGTTGGGAATATGGCACGGTATACGTGATGTGTGTATGTCACCAAGACAAATTGGACAATTGGAGCGTGATGTATTTTCGACACACTGTAATTGGAAAATAATTTTCATTTTAAAGAAAAATAGCAACGTAAACATGTTTTATGACTTACTCGATGTCCATCTATTTTTAATTGTAGTGGCAAACACATGTCGCATACTTGACAATGAAAGAAATTCTCGGCTCCTCCAATGCGGCAGATGCCGCATTCCTTGCAGTGATATTGTTTTTTGTCCGTATCATCAAATAGATTACAAATCAGACAGGTGTACTGTAACAAGTAGAAACATTTCTATTAATATCCTTACCATCTAAAAAGTTTTTACTAAAAACCCATTCACTTTACCTTTCCAAATAGCACACCACATCTTTCGCAACGCTCTTGTACCTTTTGACGTGTATTGCACTCTGCGCAAATTAGTTCGGTTAGAGTTTTGCGGTCAAAGTGATGATTTTCGTTTTCATCATGACAGAATCTGCATTTGTAAAATTTGTTACAGCATGGAGTCTAAAAAATAAAACAAAAATGATTTTATTAGGACGCATGGGTATATCTTATCTGTGTATGTATTTGCTTTGATAGAAATTTAAACCTGTCTACTTCCTAGCATTGCTTGATGCCGAACTCTGTTCATAAACTAACTCTGCTACAGCTATATACAATAGTTGATTCAAATCAAAGCAATATTAAGTATAGGTGTGCTCGCAATAATATGAACTATCAATAGATTCTTTCTGTTTTACATTCCTAATACATACGTATCTGTGTGTGCAATGTAAGTAATGCGATATTTCAAAATATATACATATGTACATTCAGGGACTAAAGTTTAAATACAACCCTCAAACTTCACTTTTAAATAAAAGTAAGCATAATAACAAATATTAAGTATGCAGTCCATAATAAATAAAATCGAAAACAAGAAAATTTTAGTTTATCGCATAGATCAGGGGTTCTCAAACTTATGTAGTCCAAGGACCCCTTATCGAGCTAAATTTTTTTTGCGGACTCCATTCCAACCCTAGACATTTACGTCGTTCTTGAGCTTAATTTCTGGACCAATAATGACTTAGGCTTGCCAACCTTTCACCCGGAAAGTCTGGTTTTTGAAAGCTTTGTCCGGTTTTCAAACTCAACCAGACATAAAATGTGCGGTAATCTGACGAGGTTATGGAACGAAGTATGTATTTTAATTTTGCTTTAATTTTTCCGGTTTTTGAGAGTCTTTTCATCACTATGTCCGGTTTTTGAAGGTCCAAAAGTTGACAAGCCTATAGGCACTACTTTCTAATAAATATACTTATGTACCCAGGGCCGGATTTAGAAATTTGCCGCCCTTAGGCCGTTCATAAATTGCCGCCCCTTTTCTCTGGTGAATATGAAAAAAAAATTATTAATATCAAAAGTGAGAACCTTTTTTTTTTTTGCTTGCCAACATTTTGTTAGGAATATTCCCACTTTTTTCTGCCTGTGTAACTCTCACCATTACTACTTAAAAAAAGGTAAAAAATAATTTTCAAAGTAAGTTCCCAAAATTTGCCGCCCCTAAATTCGTGCCGCCCTAGGCCTAGTGTGCCTCTAAGGTAAATCCGCGCCTGTATGTACCATATATCTCTCTGTATTTTAACAAATGGGAAGAGTGGAAAGAGTTTGGTGCTGGGCATCCCGGATTTGAATAAAAGTGAATGCACACTTTGTTTCTTAAAAATATGTGCAATCTTTCTAAGAGTCATAGCCATGTAGAATTTTTAATAAATGAGTTATTTGAATAAAGCGATAAGTTTGATGATGTAAAATTATTTGATGTCAAAATTGGTTCGCAGAGTTTAAGAATCTCTGGCATAGATAACAGTAAATTCATCAAAAATCGAAAAATTAGGCTGAATGAAAGTTTAACTACTATACTAAAAATTATATGGAGATCGCTATCATTTTGGAACATTCGTTATTTTTAAGACCCAAGCTATCAGCAAAAGGCTTAAAATCTTGGTGTAACATACTTCTAAGAAAGTGTCTGACCATTATACCCATCGATAAAAACTAAATGTCCCACACCACTTGCTCCAATAGGCTCAAGACTTGGCACATTACTTCACAATAAAAAATTAAATGCCAAATGTGCATGGTAATGGTGGGCAATTTGGGGCACGAGCCCTCCAACCCTCAATAAGTTCTTGTCCAGAGTTTTCCAAATCATTCCTACTATTTTTGTAAATTTTGATTCCATGACCTCAAATCATTCTGTCTAAAGTGTCATTCTAAAGTTTTCGCTATAATGGGAAGTGCCACACTTGCTCGTTTCAAGTAAATTTCTAGAGCTCGTTCACTTTCCTTTCTTAAAAAATCCGGAAATCCAAGAAAACCAGCTTAAAATAGCACATCATTTGAAAGGACATAAAATGCGCTTTCTTATGTATTAACTCAAATGTTTACTGAATAAAAACTTTTCCAAAAAAATAACGCTTTTTAACAAAATAAATTGGCCAGAAACTTAAATAAATTGTAATATCTCAAAAATTTCAGAACTATAGCTGAAATTTCAAACTTTTATAAAATTATATTATAGTTCATTAAATTATCTTTCATATGACATCCATATTTTGAAAGTTGATCAAGGGGTTCCCAAATTATGACAATGAATTCATTAAAGGCTATATCCCCGACTTCTGATGGCTATATCTCCGAAAATAGATGCGTCACCCAACTTTTGATTTCATATTCGTGTTCAGTATTGAAAGCCTCGTAAGAAAGTAGGATTTTATTAAAATATGAGCGGCACTCCCAAAGTAAACTTATGCCATAAAAATTGTCAAAATACTTATGCCACCCACAAAATGGTTTTTTATATTTTAAATATACTGCAGCACTTAAATCAGCAGAGAAAATACGCAGCTTTTTGTTCTTTTCGACACCTAGCATGTGTTATTTCTTTTACATAAGTATATAGTACCGTTAGCATTGACAGTTAGCAATTGCAGAAAGAACACTAAAACGCACATATTTGTCAAAATATATATGCCGACCACTGTACATTAGGCAAAAACGGTTTAAGTTCATATATGGGGCATAATTTGCCAAACGTCCCAGACCAAAAAAAAATTGTCCGAAAGGGCTAATTGTTGTCCTACTAGATGGTGATTCTCACATTAAAAATTTATTTATTTGGCCATATATGGACTGAGGTGGAGGGGGTACAAATTTTTAAAAATTTTCTTCCAAAGCCTTATTTGTCAATTTGCTGGTATAGTATCATTTCTAATCACGGAAAAAGTTTCCTCAGCATGTTTCTGGATTGTAGACTGGATTTAAAATAGAATAGTAGAAATACTTTATTTAAAGTTATAATTTTAGGAACTTTGCAGATTTTTGTAAAAGCTTTAATGAAATAATTTATTTTTAACAATGTGCAGGATTTCAATTGTTACCCTAAACTAAAGTCATTACAAGTCAATATACAATTTTTTAAGCTTATTAGTGGTTCTCCCAACTCTTGCCAGTTCATCTCCGATACTGTGTCGGTGAGCCATAAGCTCGACATCTGTCCACTGTTTAATGACAGAAAAAGTTCTGCTAGTTGAAACATAACTTTGTTCGCCAACTTTCTCGTAGCAAGCGGATTCCATATCCAAATTTAGATGAACTATTTTTACATATACTATTTGTTATATTGCAAGTATATATATATGTACATATATATGTATATATATATGTATGCATTTTAGATTATGCAAATATATCAACCATTGTAAATAGTATTTCAAAAAAGCGTCATAACTAGACCCTGAGATAGTCAGTGCGCAATGGAAATGATAGTTTAGTATTTTAAACTTCTCTAATAAATAATCATAATATTTAAATGTTAATCTAAAACTCATTTACTTAACGATTTCACGTTTCGATGATAACACAAACACGTTTTTGTACTTTGGATAATAATAAACCAGTTATGAGTTGTGGCTTTTTATAATATAAATTAAATTAAATTAAATATGAATTCGGGAGTTTACAATTACCTATCTGCTTAATTAATTTTAGAAATGATTAACACTTTGAGTAGTGATAGAATTATTAGAAAAATAATATTTTTATTGAATGCTATTAATCAAATAAGTTTGTTGCGCACTTTTTGGTAGCTTTGGTAGTAAGGATGGTACCTTTGGCCTCGCTAAGATTAAATACCCTACATCGCATTAAGAATTAATGTTTTTATTAAAAGTGTATTTATACAAACATCCTATGAGTTGGTTGGTTTGACAAACTGTTCCCAGATTGAGTTTGGCAACATTTATACCAATAGCTCTCAGTATAGCGTTTTAAAAGTAGCTTGTATAAGAGGTACCACACCCACTTAGTTTTCGATTAGTGCTAATTAATTGCTTAAGCTAAACCATTTTTTAAATACATACATGATTGTATGTGTAAAATTTGGTTCTATTGCCTAGAATAATTCTTTTATGACAGGCGCCACGCTCTTTTGTTTAAATTTTCCAGGTAAGTGTGTTCGAGAGCCAATTTTACCAATTTCAATTCCACGAGCTTTCCTTGAAGGTGTAGTTTGCTTACCGTATTCATTTAATCAGTTTGCTTGGTTTTCTCGTAATAATAATTTCCACAAACGTGGTTGATCAACTCAGAAGGTGACGCTGATTTATAAGCGTTACAAACGGATTGACAAATCGAATATACCTTGTGTGTAGTAGATATAACTACCAAGGCTTTTATCCATGAAGTTGTCAAAAATTTAATATGCTACACGGCATTAAGAGTAAAAGTGCGAGTAAGTCAAAATTTTTTATTAAAAAACATGTTTTTTTACCACGCCATGTCAGTGATGGCATTTAGGTTTTGTGAAAATGTACTGACTGAATCGAGACTTGAAATGTACTCTTTAGAGGCCGAATGTACTTTTTTGTAATTTTTTTTTGGCCCAATTTTCCTAAAATGTACAAAATTTTTCCAAACAAATTACTAACAAAACAAAATAAAGGTCCTCACTTTTTCCATCTCAAAAACCTTAGCAAAATAAGATATATTTCACATTAAAATACAAAATTTACTTCCTTAAAAAAAAGGTCACTATTATAAATTGTCAAAATATAACGAAAATCTACTGAAAATGTCCTTAAAATTCGCCAAATGTACACTAAAAATGCGGCAAATGTACCGAATGTACTGAAAACTTGTCGAATGTACTGACGATGATATTTCAGGACGCAAATGTACCGAAAAAAGTACAAATTTACTGAAAATGTCATCACTGCGCCACGTCCTGGCTGGATTAACTAACTTTTGTCCCTACTCTTTTACATATGTACATATGGCAGTGACAAAATAACAATAACTGATAGGTGGGGCGATGGATAATTTGTTATATGTATATAGTCCTTGTCTTTTATACGTACCAAGGTCTTATTCATCTGTATCAAATAGTTACAGATGCTTATATACAAGTATTGTTTTATTTGCATGTGAGAGGCATGGTACCGCCCATTTTTGCTTTGAAACGTACTTTTGCCCTTTTATATCAAGTCCCATTCATCTGCGTCCAGTAGTTGATAAGATTTTTCTCAACCAAACTTTCCGGAAACCTTCCATTTAAAAAGCAAAGTCTTCGCGAAAATTCTATTTAAAAATACTTTTGTAGGAGGACCACCCTAAGTATGCACTCTTAATAATTTTTTTACTGCCTAAGGTATACCTCTTAATATGAAAGACACGCAGTGAAAATTCCAAATGTATCGATTTTTAATGAGAGCCACCCTAAATATGCACCTAATCGAAATAAAAACTATCTTATCTTTTAAGTTAGACTAACCTCACCAGATATTTTTGACCAAAACGCGGAGCAGGAAAAAGTTGATGAAACTTTTTTAAAGATTCTTTTGTTTTAGCTGCAAAAAATTTTATGTACTAAAAAAAGGTCCTCACTTTCACATCCCGAAAACCTAGTTAAATGCGATTTATTATTTCCAATGAAAACGCGGACCGTGCGGAGCAGGAAATTAAAAACGCGAAAAGCGGATCATATGGTCACGTTAAGTTAGACCAAATTTGAATTTAATGTAAACACAGCATTAACTTATACGTTACTCATGCGACATGTATTTTTATTTTCGATATGATATAGCCTTATGATGACACGCACCATCAGTTCTTATGGCTCGAATTCCCCAAGCAAGACTAAATCTTAAATCCGCCACTGGCTAGAAATTCTTGAAATTTCCGGATTCACCCGTATCAGATATTCAGCTTGTACCACATTTTATGATTCGCATAATCAATAAAATAAATTACTCAAACCATTACTAATCTGATTGCTAGTGTTAATTTAAGTGTCATAGAAAACAAAAAATGTAACCAACAAAATATTTTCGTAAAACTCTATTAATTTCTTGTTATTACCTACATATGTAGGTATTTGATTTTCATAATATTTAAAGTGTAAATTTATAAGAAGAATAAACAAATAAATACATTAATTTTGTGTGCAAATGAATTGTTGATTTCGACTTCTTTTCTTATTCGACGCAGGTAGTTGTTTACCAAAGAAATTGCTTGTTTGCCCAATATTCGAGCAAATAAAATTTTGTTTCATCGTCGATTTATAGCTAATTGTGCTTAGAGGATTAACAGCATAATAAAATTTCGTCGATAATTGTGTATTAAAAACTGGAGCTCTTATGTAAAGATATATTAATTCGTTCTGAGCTGTTAATTTGTATACTATAGATGGGGATACGGAAAATGTATCGATATAGTATCGTACCGATATTTTCAGTTTTTAATACCGATATTTTGTATGCGATACTTTGAAAACGACATTTTTTGGTATCGAGTACCTAAACTCCTATATCGTATCGAATTAAAAGCAAAAATAAAAATTATTTCAGATTGAGATTATTAGAAAGATTATGTCATAAGAAACGAGAGAAACAACCTCTGCCACTTATGTATGTATGTATGTAGTTACTGCAGTGTTTCAAAATTACAATATATCAAATATGTATATTATCAAGGATGTACATATCTATATAAAACTAATACCGTGGCAGTTTTCTTATCCAAATCTTATTGTATTTTTTCGGTCATTTATACTATTTTTTGTTTGTTTTTCTGGCTGTGTATATAGGACATTTCACGCTATTTAAGTCACCATTTTTCTGTAAATTTTTTTATTTTCCTTTAGTACTGGTTGAGACTAGCCTACATTATTTTTTTTTATTTTTTTTTTCCGAAATAACATTAATTGAAATTTATTACACAAGTCTACATACACGAAAAAAACACCAGCTCAAATTTTATTAAAAATTAATAGGAGATTATAAAAATTAAAATCTGGAAATAAATATTACTATGTATGGAAATAAATATTACTATTTTATAGTAATAAAATAAAAATTATTATGAAAAATTCTATTCTAGTTTGTAATTATTTTCATTTTACATATTTTAATAAGTGCTTATTAAATATTATTTTCTTCATTCTAATTATTACCCAAAAACTTTGAAATTTTACAAAGAATTTCTTAAATTTTAATAAATTGCGACATTAGAATTTTTAAATATTTCATATTGTAATATATGATTCCCGGTTTATAATTTATAAAAAGTAGTTATAGATAAATTATTTCAAGATTAGTAATTTTTATTACTTATATTGAATTTTATTTCTCTTTTGTTTTTAATTTGTACTCTGTTTGAGTTCTTAACATGTTCATGCAAAAAAATAAACATATAAGGCTTGCCAAACTCTTACTAATTGGCTTAGAAGTAATCAGTTGAACAGAATTGGGACGGGGTCGGGAAAGCGGGAACGGAAACTCGTTAGCCGTCCCAATTTTGTTCAACACATTACTGTAAAAAATTTTAAAAATCAATTTCAGTTATTATTATTTCATCATAAAAACTTTATAATGTACTTTTTAAAAAATAGTACAGTCCTTTTAAAATATAATAAATTATTGCAGAAATTTTAATATCTACTTTGTAGAAATTAAAAACTTGCATTCGAAAAATTATTGCCTGCTTAGATTCAATTTTTATATTACGCTTAGTAATTTTTAATAGACACTCGAACCGTTTCTAAATTACCTACTAATTTTTCTTAAATTTTGATTAATATTTACAACAATTTCGAGTTTCATTTTTTCCGTGTACAGATCAACACAAGTTCCAGTACGGCAGGATAACTGGAAAATTTAAATTTATGATATCCCGAAGAAAAAAAAAAAATGATTTCGGTATAATTTAAAGCGGGTTTTGAAGGATTATATATATTCGGAAAATCTGGTGCCCCAAACTTAATATACGAATTCGACGATTGACATATAAAACCCCCTACATTTTGAAAAAGTGGAGACCTACACACGGTGGTCTTTAAAAAATTTTAATTTTTCGATATACCACCCGCGATTTTTTTCAGGGATAATGTTGGGGGACCCTTCTAGTGTCAAAATCCGCGAACCGCGAAATCGAACGTTCAGCCGTTTTTTTTCGACATTTTCATTTTTTTAACGATTTTTTGAGTATATTTCGGTGTTTATATACATTTGAGCAGTTCAAAATAAAAACTTTTTGATTTTTTTCATGATGTGTCAGTAGATTACAATAGCCCTATATGTCTAGACAAAACAACCCATAAGGATTTTCATCAATTTTGAAAACCGTGATTAGTTTTTCTTCTTCTTTTTTTCTCATAAAAAAATTGAAAATTGCTCGGATCAAAATTAAAAAATGCCGATTTTCTACTTTCAAGTTGCAAAATCTTGATATAATATTTCACCGCCGATCTAGTGGTACATTATTTTTAATGAACCATTATTTGCTTAAGAGAAAACCGTAAACCGCATATCAATATCTTCTTTCAAAACCAAGATATCTGCATTTTTCTAAATTAATAGACCTGAAATTTTTCGATTCGGCGTTGACATATATACATATTAAGCTGATTCAAAATTTTTTTTTGTTCTAAACAGCTATTATCACTCGAGGAACTTGAATCCGTGATTAGACGATAAAATCATATATCTAAAATGTTCCCCGGCTCCCTAGCTATAAGTTTTTACATTCGTAACTCTCTTTGTGTGTAAATTTTAAGTCCTAATAACTGATTTTTGGTGCAAAACTGAGAAAGAGAAGTACTATTGGGGGCTTCTTTAGGACAATACAATTTTTTTTCTCACCGATACTTTAAATTAGTACTATATCGATACTTTCTTTTCGATATCGTGTTCCTCACTATAGGTATAGACATAGATTTGTTTGTTTTTTACAACTAGAATCCATAAATTCGTGCTTTAAAATGCAAACCAGCGAAATCTTATTTGATTAAATGAATTTTGATTTATTTTTGATCTAAATTTTAGTATTTTATTATTGAAACAACAAATCAATTAGTAACTCTTATTTAATTAATTGTAGCCATGGCGACAAGGTGTGAGTGTTTTGATATTTCACGTCAGAAAAATAAGCGCACAATAAAATGACATGAAAAATGTAGATCGGTAGGTTTCAGCTGTTGGGGTACAGACAGTGCTGTTTAGGAACGAAAAATTTTCAATTCAAATACCGTGAAATTGGTATTGACTTTAGTATTCAAAAATTAAAATTGAATTAATTTAGTTCAAATAAGGCCCTACCGTGACTGTCTCTGTTGATGCTCAAATTTAATTATTATTTATCAAAGATTGGTGAAAAACTTCTTCTTGCAGTTTTAATATTGAAATAAGTATTCAATTAGTAATTTTGTTTTTAATTAATTGTAGATAAGGCAACAAGATGCGGGAATTTTAAAGCTCTATGTTAAAGAAAAATAAGGGCAGAGACACCTAAATTATAGAGACTTTCCAATTACCTCTTTTGCTGGAACGACACGCACTGGAAAGATTGACCTCGTCAAATCACATACATTTTTGAGTTAAACTTGAGATATCAATGTAGTTGGACCGAATGTTTACGCATGCGGGGCTCTGAACAGGATATAAAAAATTATGTAAAAAATTTAGAAAGGTAGTAATCAGCTTTGGGGTACAGGCAGAGCTGAAATATAGAATAAATATTGCCAAAAGATTCCGTCATTCGGTTTATACAAAATTTGTGCATTTGCTGAAGAAAGTAGAATTACTATAATGTTTATGTCCCTAGCCTATTTGTAATTGATCGTAGTTCTGATTATTTCCGATTTGAAAGGACTTTTTTAAGATGGAAAGTATTTCGGTACTGTTGTTTGAACAAAAGTACTCAAAAAAGGCCGTATCCACTCAAAATATGATTCCTTACACTGCAATTAATTGTTTTTTTTTTCGTTATCCGGCTTACGATATGAACCTTTTAAAAGATCATTTAATTCCGTACATTTTATATCTCAACAGTTTTTTTGTTGAGTTGATATTTACGGAGTCAGAAAATCTATTAAAAAAAGTATTATTTTTCATTTTATAAATACCGAAGACTGCAAGCAGTAGCTTACCTAGGGGGTTAGCGATGGTGCAGTCGCCCCGGGCACAAGCCTTGGGGGGTGGAAAAATGGTTGTGAAATATATCTCATTTGGCTAGGGTTGAAAGTCAAAAATGACGACCTTTTTTAGTGAATGATAATAAATCAATGTATAGGTAGTAAGTACATTTGAATGTGTAGGTGAAAATTTCTAAAGGTTAAGTGCAATATATCTCATTTTGCTAGAATTGTTGAATGTCAAAAGTGAGGACCTTTATTTTTTTGGTGGAAATGAAATTTTTGTTAATTATCACGCCCAAAAATATATGAAATTTACAAAATGAAAGTTTCAATAAAAGTTTTAGAAAATTGTTAAAAACAGATAAAACTGTTATCAGGGGCAAATGGACTAATCATCATACACTACTCAGCATATATGCACTTTGTCATTCTATTTGCACATTTGGCAAGTATAGAAAAGTATTTCTTGATCCACGTCACCACGCCACCATTTAAGTCGGTATGTTTATCTGTGAAAATAACGATTACGGAAAAACCAAGCTAGATAATGGAATGAAATTTGGTAGACATGCTACACCATGGAACACATATTGAGGCTTGGGGCTTCTCATATGCTAACGGTTCGCTTCAAGCAAGATCAAGATCGATAAAATTTTCAACCAAATCTGACAATTCACAATAATTATTTAGTGTTTGGAGATTCCAAAAACATGATCGTATCTGGTCATTTACTCGTTTTATGGCCATTTAAAGGTAAAACCTTTTTCCGATAATATTAATAAAAATGAGTTCCCGGAAAAATTGTAATTAAGATATTAAAAATTAAATCTAATATAAATATAGATTATATATGTCAGTAAATAGATATCGCTAGTTGCTGGAAGACCGAAATAACTCAAAAAAAAAAAAAGTTTTCGAGTTAATTATGCAGAAATGACCGTCATTTCATGTTTTATGTTGTGTGAAATAATCATCACAGTATCTATCTAATGAATTTTCTTTGTGAGAGCACGGTTCGTCGGAAATGACTTCAACCCGAAAGTGCGAACACTAGAAATGTTTTTCTTGATTTTATATCTGGAATGTTTCAGAACTATTTTTCGATGAAAACTAAAATCTTTGTCAGGCCTTTTTTAAAAAATTCGTTTTGAAACTCAAAGAATCTAAGTTTTAAGTTTTTCTCGAAAACGATAGATAAATGGAAAAAAGTCGTGAGTACAAAATAATTCCTCGAGAAAGTTCAATAAAATGATTCACTAACTAATTTTATTCCAATCCAAACTTTGGGTTATAGTTTTGTTTAAAGAAAGCCACTCCGATTTTCTTGAAATTTTAGTATGACATACTGGAGGATGGAGATCTTGAGCCGCTGCCGCAAACCACCCACTTACTTATATGTAGAATTACGCTGGCTAGCGTGTGGATTTACAGCAGTGAGAATACCATCACCTTTTTTCACATCTCTCACGTTTTCGAAAAAAACTTGAAATTTAGATTTTTTTAATCCCAAAAAGGAATTTTTGAAGTACGGCCCAGATAAAGATTTTTGTTTTAAATCGAAAAATAGTTGTGAAACATCGCAGATATAAAATCAAGTAAAACATTTGTAGTGTTCGCACTTTATTTTCACGTAAATGGTAATATATTGGAAACTTTAAATGCGATTTCTCCAAATTTAGGTTTTTTGAGTGATATACCTTATAACTATGATACTAGTATTAAAAACATACTCACAACAAACATGCAACGTCGTTTGTAATGAATACAACCGAAAGATTGCTCCTTTTTGATGATAACAGTCGCATTTGAGTCGCAAGAATCCAAAGAATCATCATCTTTCAATGCATCACCAACATCTCGAACGGCTACAATATTGGTGTTGTCATTTTTAATGCAGTCATTGCTCAAATGTTGTACGTCATCTTGCATGGCTACAGTGTTGCTGTGTGATTTATTTTTTATGCAGCAAATGTTGCCGTGAGCAATTGTTAAACTGTTGCTGTTGCACACATTGCTGCTGCTGCTGTTGTTGCTGCAATCGAATAAAGGAGATGAATTCGATTTCTTGAGTAAACGCGTAGAATTTCGAATTGATGTTGCAGTTCTCATGCAATTATTCGAGACAGCAACTGTTAGAGCTTGACCAATTGATTCCATCACTGTTGTTGCAGTTCTCGCTTGGTGGTTTGCTCGATGTTTCTTTTTTTATATTATTATTTTTCACTTTTTGTTGCTTGTTTTAAATTGAGTTGATTGGCAAATATTTAAGCATATTGATATGCAAGTAGCAATATTGCTATATCTTTTGTTATATTGTTGTTGTTTCTTTAATTATTCGTTTTGTTATTTTTATGTAGACGTTGTTGTTTTTGTTATTGTTGTTTCATATTTTTTTATTAATTGTTACCGAATGCGGCGACGAAATACTGTTTCTGTTTTCATTTTCTATTGGTATTGCTTGTGAGCATATGTACATATAAATTTGTTTATATCGTTGTATGTTGGTCTCGTTGTACTTTTCTAGATCAATTGTGAGGACACCAACAACGTTGAGTTGACTTTCGACACTTAAAAATTTTTATTTTTTTATATTTTTAAATTAAGCAATATAAGCCCATTGACCCTTGATTCAACTATAAAAGTTTCCGCTAGGTGTCAAACTCTTCCCTGAGATTGTGAAATACCTAGCCAGCAAATATCAAAATCATTCATAAAAATAAATATATTATTCAAAAAAACGTTACAAATCACAAGTTTTTTTAATTACAATAAAATTTCACCGAAAATATTAGAATGACACAAGTTCTTGAATCGAATTGTTAGAAGAGTTTTTAGTTTTGTTAGATCAGCTGATTTATTTTGGCACTAGTTCTGCTCGTCGAAGAAGAAGCATTTGGCATGGCAGCAACCTAATGTAGTTGAATCATATATTGAATATTTTTTTACAAAAAAAAAAAATGATTTTTAATATGTGGACTGAAGTGCATTAAATTTATTATGAGAACACAATACAAAAACCGGACGGTCATTATATGCTAAGCCTTTTTAAATGGAATCCGCTGTATTACGAAAATGTACAAAAAAAATTCGATACATGCAACTACGTTAGGTTGCTGCCATGCCAAATGCTTCTTCTTCGACGAGCACAACTAGTGCCAAAATAAATTATTTATTTAATTTATTTAATTACATCTACCGGGTCAAAAGCCTTACAGATTACATTTGTGATACTTAAAAATAAAAATGATTAACATAATTATAAATAGATTAAAATAAATCATTAATTTTACCTAATAATATCCTCAAGTTCTTTTCTAAAAGTATTTCGAATTAAACTAAAATCTAAGTGATTTACAAATTCGTTGCAATTCGAGAGGCATCTAGAGATGGGCTCATTGAGTCTATAATTAGTCCTATGGAAAGAGACATAAAACAAATTAGCCGCTCTAAGATTTCGAGCTGGAACATTGAATGAAATAAGTGCCAATAGATCTGGAGAAGCTATTCTACCATCAAACAATAATAATAATAATAATAGAGTTTAGCTACTACAGCTATTAGCTTTCTTAGCAATTTAGCTTGAAGCTTTAAAACCAAGTAAAAAGCTTACATATTAAGGAAAATGAAAAAATTATACATGCATGAACAATGAACATAATGTTATTCAACACCCTTCTATTAGATAGGCTACTAAGATTTAGTTGACGACCTTACCAATAAGTAGGCATATCCTCCCATGAATAAAGTCGTCGCAAAGTAAATCTAGAAAAACGTTTCTGAATATTTTCAATACGGTTTATGGACACTTCGTGAAAAGGGTCCCTGATCTAACAAAACAAAAAGCTCTTCTAACAATTCAAGTGATTACCGAGTACCAAAACTTGACTTTGACACTGCCAACAACATGACAAGAGAAGAATGGAATTCTGGCACCATTCTGAAAGGAAAAGGGCTAACCATCTTCTTGAATGGAGACAAGATGGAGTTTGGCGCAGGAGCGGGTGTTTACTCGTATAATATGGGAATGGAGATGTCTATAAGACTAACCAATTATTGTAGGGTTTTTCAAACTGAAATCTATGACATAGACCAAGCCGCATAGGTGATACGGAACAAGGAACTTACTGCCTCCATCATTACCATATGTGTGGACAGTCAGGCAGCGATCAAAGAACTGTATGCCAAAATCGTGAAGTCAAGGTGTGTCGAACACTGCAGGAAATCACTACGTTCAATTCGACAACATACTATTGAGCTCTGCTGGGTGCGCGGTCATAAGGTTATTCCCGGAAATGAGAAAGCTGACGAATGTGCCAAAATAGGATCAGAACAACCGGAGGATCAACAAGTGGTAGACCTTCAGATACCATTGACGGAACTACACTACACTTCAGATAGAAGGCATAATCAAGAAACAAACAAACAGAAGGTGGAGCCTTACTGTTTGATGCAGAACGTCTCGCATTATGTGGCCTAAGCTGAATCTGGGAAGGACGCAAACTCTCTTAAGATTCAGAAGAGGAGAGCTAAGGGCTGCTATAGGAGTATTGACGAGAAACTGTGTTATTGAAACTATGGCTGCAAGATATGGTGCTCCTTTCAGAAATTTCTGCAAGAGTTGCGAAGATGAAGAAGAGGATGAAACGGTTAAACACCTGCTCTGGGGCTAATGAGGAGACGAACCAAATATGATATTTTGGTTCTGCGTTCTTTGTTGGTCTTGAGGAACTAGCTGAGTTGGAACTCACCGTCATCCTCAACTTCACCAAGGCTTCTGGGTAGTTCGCCCCTATTCAATAAGACAATTAAAGGTGAAGGAGGGGAATATTTTTTATATATCTACTATTATTAAACGAGCAATAATTGTATGTATTTATATATTTATATATATATATTTATTTATTTATATATATATTTTCAGACTTTATTCCAAAGCGGGTGCAGCGATTTTGATGAAACTTGGGGGTTAGGTACATATGTGAACAAAATTAAGATTGGGCTGGGTATTAACTTATCAAAGACTCCTGGAGGGGCGTGGCACAGCCCTAAACTTTTATTTTCATAACGTCATATCTTGAAAACTATTCAAGATATTGTGATGAAATTTGGGACACAGATGTGGACCATAAATGTCTTAAATTTTGCCAAAAGTGGGCGGAATCAAACAAGTGGGCGTGGCACTTTTCAATAATTGAAAATTTTGATTCAATATTACTCAAAAACGGCACTGACGATTTTCATAAAAATTTTATAGATAATACCACTAAAAGCAGTCATCATAACATGCTATGTCACTATACAAGCAAAATTCGTTGAAAGGCGTGGCACAGCCCACAATATTTATAAACATTATAATAAGAGAATTAACAACACAATCGTTCTGAAATTTTATATGGTGGATATACTTGCTATAACGTACCTCAAGACGAAAAATGGGTGCAATAGTACCAGTGGGCGTGGCACCTCCCATACAAGCAAAACAAGTTAAATGTTATATTTATTGTACTATGAGAGTAATCTTCTTAAAATTTGGTGAGGAGTTGTCGGCTACTATAAGCTTTGAAATTAAATGCATTTCGACGGGATTGCTTCAGTGGGCGTGGCACCTCCAATACAAGCAAAAACCGTTAAATGTTATATTAAGGGCACTATGGGAGTAATCTCAATAAAATTTGGTGCAGAGATGTCGGTTACCAAAAATTTTTAAGTTAAATGGATTTCGACGAGTTTTCTTTAGTGGGCGTGGCACGTCCCATATATACGAAAATCGTTGAATGTTGTATTTAGTGCACTATGGGAGGTATTTTCTTTAAATTTGGTGTAGAGGTGTCGATTACTATAAGCTTTGAAATTATATGGATTTCAACGGGATTGCGTAAGTGAGCGTGGCACCTCCCATACATACGAAAAACGTTAAATGTTATTTAGTGTACTATGGGAGTAATTTTTTTAAATTTTTTGTTCCAATCGATAGAGAAAGCACGAAAAATAAAAAAAAATTTTTTGTTCCAATAGACTTTTAATTACAGTGGTGTAGTGTTAATATTGTAGTGGTCATTTTTAATATTTGACCACTTAGTGCGTCCTGAGCGATTTGCGGAATTTGTTGCTGTAAGGAAATTTTCCTTGTCCTTTGGAGTATCCCGGAAGTAGTCACTCCATAAATGACTACTCATCGAGGCGGTTCACTCCGAGTCACTTTGGGTCACTTGGAGTCACCGAGGTGCGTGGAAATCGCAATTTTGTGGTTTGCGTGCGATTTTGGTAGAATTGGTCTATAACACCTATGGGCCTCGTTGGTGCAAACTCTTATCGCACCTAATTATGTTTTGCGATGCGTGCGATTTTTTGGATATTATTGCTGTAAAGATATTTTCCTTGTCCTTTGGAGTATCCCGGAAGTAGTCACTCCATAAGTGACTCTTATCGAGGCGGTTCACTCCGAGTCAGTTTGGGTCACTTGGAGTCACCGAGGTGAGTGAAAATCGCAATTTTGTGGTTTGCGTGCGATTTTGGTAGAATTGGTCTATAACACCTATAGGCCACGTTGGTGCAAACTCTTATCGCACCTAATTATGTTTTGCGATGCGTGCGATTTTTTGATAATTATTGCTGCAAGTATATTTTCCTTGTTCTTTGGAGTATCCCGGAGATAGTCACTCCATAAGTGACTACTCATCGAGGTGGTTCACCCCGAGTCACTTTGGGTTACTTGGAGTCACCGAGATGAGTGAAAATCGCGATATTGCGGTTTGCGTGCGATTTTTGTAGAATTGCTCTATAACACCTATTGGCCACGTTGGTGTAAAAACTTTGCGCACCTAATAACGTTTTGCGGTGCGTGCGATTTTTTAGATTTTATTACTGTAAGGATATTTTCCTTGTTCTTCGGATTATCCCGGAAGTAATTACTCCATAACTAACTACTCATCGAGGCGGTTCACCCTGAGTCACTTTGGGTGACTTGGAGTCACCTTCGGATTATCCCGGAAGTAATTACTCCATAACTAACTACTCATCGAGGCGGTTCACCCTGAGTCACTTTGGGTGACTTGGAGTCACCGAGGTGAGTGAAAATAGAATAATGCCAATAGAATGTAACGAAATGTAGGAAAAATAAATATTTTTTTATAGTAAATAAAGAACTTTAGCCTAAGTTTTAATTCAAATTATTGACCGATCAATGATCAGTTTCCAGGTACTATGTATGTATGTAAGGTATCACAATGGGCAAACTGCCTCCGAGTGCATCTTGCTATGCAAGCAACTCTTTTAACATAACCTAACCTACATATGTAACTGTTAAATTTTATCACTGCTCAAGACTAATTTTCGTGAAAACCTGACGATTGAATTATTTAGAAGAATGGCCGAAAAATTAATTCTTGAAATCTGTCTTAAGTTTTGTGATGTTCTTTAAATGTCGTAAGATAAATTTCTTATAAAAAAATACAGTTGCTGTGGTGCCTTTACCTACCTTCAGTTAGTCGTAAACCAAAACCTAGTCAATTGGTTCCAAACCAAAAAAATGCAGTTTTGAAATAAAAATGATTATATGTGAAAAAAGTAGCTCCTGATCAAAAAACGAATAAAAATAAGGCATAGATTAGAAATAAAAATCGCAATATGAGGATTCTAAGATCGAATTAATCATTATGAGAATCAGTTGATAGTTAAGGGCAAATAAACTTTCACACTGCCAATAAAAACTGCTTGTTTTTCATATCTGTAGAATATTTTAATTTTTACGCCAACAAATACCGATAATGCAACATTAGCCTTACAGTCTGTATATCGTCTCTCTTGATGTCTACATCACTGGATGTACGATCAGCAGTAGAAAATAATTAGCACATACATAGTGCATACATATACATATATGCACATATGTATGTGTGTATACACATGCGCATATGTAGATGTGAGCTACTGTATCGCCTTCGTCGTCACCCAATAAAATTGTTTTGTGTTTAATAATGAAAATCCAGATTTCTTAACGATTTCTTAAAATTTCCTATTTGCCAACATTCAATATTTGTTGAGCCTTTTTTAATTGAGGCGCGAAAAGTAATTTTGGCTGTTGCTAAAACGTGTATGCCTATTTAAATACTTAATGCGACAGCAGTTGGTGGTAAACAAAGATATCGCGATCAGTTAAACAGAAAGAATACGCGTATTTATTTGTAACAATTCAATGATACACAAAATAAACTTTTAATATTTCGACACACAACAAAAATAAGTCGCCAGAAAATTCGATATTTTCTTCTTTTTAACTGAAAGTCGGAGACAGACAAAACCTTTTGTTTTGAATATTTACATTCATAAGTATAAAATTTTGGTAAGTAAAAAACTGTACAAAATATGACACCCTTACTTATACTAGCCATTAAAAATAGTTTAAGAAGTTACAGACCTGCGAAAAAACCGTTGCACAAACAAAAAGTTGGGGCATTATAATACGAACAATTTTGCCTGAAGCTAATCCGGTTGAACTCGTATTCATCGCTAGTAGCTCTTTTGCAAAATTGAGTCTAAAAAATAACAAATTACAACTTTTCGTCACAATCTTAGACAAAAGTGTTGGAATTATAACACCCCTTCTTTTGCACACAGACAAATTGAATTTTAAATTTTTTTGAAAAATTATAAAAACTAATTTGAATATTATGTTATTTTTATATGATTAATGAATATGTCCTTTGATTTCTATAACATTTTTTTGTGCGACCTTAATATTAAAAGAGATACACGATTTTTTGGCAGCGCATTGATTTTATTGCTATTGTTTTGCACAACACTGTGTTTAGATTAGTTTGAAAAAATTATCACAAGTATAGCTGCAAAAGAAAATCCTGGCTGAAAGACACTTTTATTAGGTGCACTGAGAAAACGATTTGTCTGAAAATATCAAATGTCAAATTATTTGAGAGTAATAGTGAAGTTGCTTTCAGCGAGAGACTTAATTAATAGTACGGAAAGAAGAATTAAATAGTTAAAAGTTTGGTTAACTGCGTTAAATGTCCAATTCCTATTGTAACTTTTTTATTTTCTAAATATTTGAACCGATTAGGATCTTTTATATTATATACATACATACATACACGGAAAAAACACCAACTCAAATTTTATTAAAAATTAATAGGAGATTATAAAAATTAAAATCTGAAAACAAATATTACTTTTTTATAGTAATAAATAGAAAATCCTTATTAAAAATTCTATTCTAGTTTGTAAATATTTTCATTTTACATTTTTTAATAAGGGCATATTAAAAATTATTTTCTTCATTTTAATTATCACCTAAAAACTTTGAAATTTTACAAAGAATTTATTAAATTTTAATAAATTGCCACATTAGAATTTTTATATATTTCATATTGTAATATATGATTCCCGCTTTATAATTTTTAAAAAGTAGTTATAGAAAAATTATTTCAACATTATTAATTTTTATTATATTGAATTTTATTTCTCTTTTGTGTTTAATTTGTACTCTGTTTGAGTTCTCAACATGTTCATGCAAAAAAATAAATATATAAGGCTTGCCAAACTCTTACTAATTGGCTTTGAAGTAATGTGTTGAACAGAATTGGGACGGGGTCGGGAAAGCGGCAACGGAAACTCGCTGGCCGTCCCAATTTTGTTCAACACACAAAAAATTTTAAAAATCAATTTCAGTTATTATTATTTCATCATAAAAACTTTATAATGTACTTTTTAAAAAATAGTACAGTCCTTTTAAAATATAATAAATTATTGCAGAAATTTTAAAATCTACTTTGTAAAAATTCAAAACTTGCATTCGAAAAATTAATGCCTGCTTGATGCAATTTTTATATTACGCTTAGTAATTTTTAATAGACACTCGAACCGTTTCTAAATTACCTACTAATTTTTCTTAAATTTTGATTAATATTTACAATAATTTCGAGTTTCGTTTTTTCCGTGTAAATACATACCAGGTGTATAACTAAGTAATGTCGGTTCGAATATTTAGATGTCGCCCAAGCCTGAATATTTATCGAATGTCATGAAACTTTGAAAGTGTGAAGCGTCAATCTTAACTATCATACCACCAAAGTTTTGCGCCAATCGAGCGTCGTTATCGTGCTATCTCAGCGCAGTCAACATGTCGAGTTTCGTGCCGAATAAAGAGCAATCGCGGACAATGTTAATTCTGTGTTTTCATTTGAAGAAAACAGCCGCGCAATCGCACCGAATGCTTGTTGAAGCCTTCGGTGAACAAGTGGCAACTGTTAAAACGTGTGAAAGATGGTTTCAAAGATTCAAAAGTGGTGATTTCGATGTCAACGACAAAGAACGCTCTCGAGCTCCTAAAAGGTACGAAGACGCCGAAATGCAAGCGTTATTGGACGAATACGATTCCCAAACGCAAAAAGAACTCGCAGAGCAGTTGAATGTGAGCCAGTCACGTTTACGAGACATGGCAGCGGAAAGGCGCCAAATCACATGTGAAATTTTGCTCGCATGGTTCAAAAAAAATCGTTATTGCAACGAAGACCGGTTTTGCGATACGTTGGAAGCACTTAATTGAGAAGTGCTCGCGCATGCGGCCTCTTCAGCAGACCTGGCTCCGTCCGATTACCACTTGTTCGCATCGATGGGACACGCACTCGCTGAGCAGCGCTTCGACTCCTACGAAAATGTGAAAATTTGGCTTGATAATTGGTTTTCCGAAAAACCCAATGAATTCTGTTGGCATGAAATTCACAAATTGCATGAGAGATGGGCAAAATGTGTGAAAAGCAAGGGAACATACTTTGAATAATCGATTCTTCCTTTAACTCTTGAAATATGTTTTTTTTTAAGAAAAAACGACATTACTTAGTTATACCCTGGTATATATATATATATACATATATATATATATATATATATATACATATATATATACATATATATATATACATATATATATACATATATATATATATATATATATATTGATTAGTAGATTTTCGATTTTCTAGATAAATTAGCACCTATGGTAACAAGCGTTTTGAAATTTGGTTATACACCTGGTATATGCTAATTTGATTTTTATTATTTGATTTAAGATTGGCAAAATCATTACAATTTTTCTTTCTAACTTCCGCTTTATTTCAAATTATTTGCTTTGACTTAAAAACTATTTAACTAAATTTAAATATTTGTAATTAACTTTGTAGAATATTAAACTACCTATCAACTGATACCAATAATGTTCAATTCAATCTAGGGATTTCCAAATTATTCCGATTTTTTTGCTAATCTCTCTGCATTGTTTTGATAAATTTAAATTTCATTTTTATCAGCTGTTAGTTTTTTCCACCTCAAGGAATTCCTTTCATAAAACTTTGGTAACTATTTTTAGAGCGATCTGCTGCTTATTTCCCCCACTTTTGCGGTGCCAGTGGTACGAAAACAAGATTTACTCAACTTTGGGTAACAAAACGTACCTTCAGGTGTGTACGGGAGCACAATGAATGTAGCACCAGCCTAACAGTGACTGTCATACAATTATTATATGCAAATATCGTAGACATACGATAAACATACTTACATACTTATGTATGTATGTTTATACGAATACAAAACGTGCGCGATGGCGTATTTAATTTATACAGTCAACCTGTAAGCACGACAAATTACGTCAATTTATTTTAGTTTTTTTTGTAATATTGTTTTTTTATTTGATGTATTGGTCTTTTTTGTATCAATCAATTTATTTATTTTACTTAAATTATCAATTTATATTAATCTACGGCAATGATCACAAAAGCAATACAGACGGTTAAGCAGTTAAATATTTACGATATTTAAATTAAATTTGAACATTAAGTGATTTATTGACGGTTTTTCAAATAAGTCTTCAAATACATAGTTAATCTTATAATTTTAAAGGAATGAAATTCTAAAATATTTCAACTAAATTTTTTTTAGCAAAATTTTAAAATTTTTGGATACAATCTCAACCGATTTGCATTAAGTACTTCATTATTTTACTCTTCTAGATAAGGACAAGAAAACAATATTTAATTTTTGTCCTAAATGTCTTAATTCCTGTGACATTGCCATGTAGAGAAACATTTTTGATGATGTATATTATTACAAGCAAATATTTAAAAAGAGAATTTCTTGAAAGAGAGAGAGAGAGTATGGAATTAATATATATTTTAAAAACAATAACAAATTTAGTTTTATTACTATTTTAATCATGAAAAAGCATCAAATTATCCACGTTTTTGATTACTCGTTGATCAGATCATTTGTTGTCAATTATTTGATTGACGACCAGCTGATTAAACTATTCGATTGTACTGGCGCTTAATGTCCTCAAAGGTACTTTTTGAATGTGAGTTATATTTTTTCTTATATCTGATGATTACTGCTTTCAACTACATTAAAATTGTTTCTCCAAACTCTATTTCTGGTTTGTAGTGAATTTTATAAAAAAAGTTCAATTTGACGAACTTTTCTGTTTTTACGTGCCAATGTCTACGTAACTAAAACTTTAAGGACAAAAGTAAATTACTGATTTCTTGTTTTTATCTGAAAATATGACCATGCTGAATCAAGGTCATGTCCGAGTAGTTGCTCGAAAAATGTTTGAAATACCCATGCTATGAATTCTAATTTTATCTCACTGTTTTATATCGTGTTTGATTTGATGTTTTTGGCACTTGTTTTAACACTTTTTGTTGTACACTTCATTATTTTTATTTGTTTTTTTTTTTTTAATTAAATACAACTTTCTATAACTTTTTGTCAAACGAAAAACTTAAGATCACGCTTTAAACGCGCTGTACACATACGATCAACTTGAGCTTTCAGTTTACACTACCGTTTAGAATTGAGTTGATCTCGCGTTACTCCCAGCTTCGATCTCTTTTGCTGTATTGTTCAGTAAATTTTTTTAAATTTTTTTGCGACACGTTGGTATTTATCTCTCTTACTATCTTTTTTATTACTTGATTGTCGCTCTTTTATCTCAAAATATTAAATTATAATTAAAACTTTTTTCTGTTGTTTGACTTAATTATTTGTTCAGCTGTTTCACTTTGCTCAGTGAGCTTTAAAGTTAAGCAGTGTTGCCAACTTTTTACAATTGTGATTTTTCTGGCATCAATACTTTAGCACTTTAAAAATGAACGATCTGCACATACATATGTACATATATTGTTGCTTTCAGAGCCAGTTTTAAAGAAATATAAGTATATATTTGTGCTGCTTTCGTAAAGCTTAAAAAATTGTGTGTCAGGGATGGTTTTTTAAAAGTTTGACCACCTTTTATCTCTGTGTTTCATTCTTTTTAAGTAAAGTGCGGCATTGGAGCACAAACTAGATGTGAAATTTCATCGCAAGCTGCATGTAAAGGGAGAAGGAATGTGTGTGTGCACTGTGTTTATGTTTTTTGCTATGATTCTTAACTGGTCAATGCAAGAAATAAAATATAGTATGCTGGCTAAAATGTCGGTTAACAAAGCTTACTGATGATATGACGTAGCGGTCATTGAAACTAGTATAAGCAGCTAGTCGCCCATTTTTTCTTCCTTTACAATTGTTGGAGTTATTCTCTAACACTTACAGTCGTGTCTGGATATAGTGAACTCCCTATATAGTGAACACCTTGATATAGTGAACACTAAAATTATTACATTGAGTACTCTAAATAATGAACACCAAAATGTTTACAGTGAGTAGATACTCTAAATAGTGAACAATATTTTGAAAGCCATTTCAAGCAGAAAGTAATAAAAAAAACACCAAAAAGTTGGGGCCAACACTACTGATTATGCTGGCATACTAGCATTGCGAAGTATACGCAGGAAAGCGGTTCAAAAGTCAATTTCTGAAGGCAAAAAGCAAATATCTATTCGCGAATTCTTTCAATAGGCATATGTGGATTTCTATTTTCCTACAAATTTATTCTAATTAACTCATAAAATAAAACGATTTTTTGAACAACTTCAACTTTTTTACCACAAATGATGTATCTATCTATCTACTATTATTAAACGAGCAATAATTGTATGTATTTATATATATATATATACATATATATATTTATATTTTCAGACTTTATTGCCAAAACGGGTGCAGCGATTTTGATGAAACTTGTAGGTTAGGTACATATGTAAACAAAATTTGGATTGGGCTGGGTTTTAACTTATCAAAGACTCCTGGAGGGGCGTGGCACAGCCCTAAACTTTTATTTTCATAACGTCATATCTCGAAAACCATTCAAGATATTGTAATAAAATTTGGTACACAGATGCAGATCATAAATGTCTTAAATTTTGCCAAAAGTGGACGGAATCGGAAAAGTGGGCGTGGCACTTTTTAATAATTGAAAAATTTGATTCTATATTACTCAAAAACGGCACTGACGATTTTCATAAAAATTTTATAGATAATACCACTAAAAGCAGTCATCATAGCATGCTATGTCACTATACTGGCAAAACTCGTTGAACTATAAGAGTAATCCTAATAAAATTTTGTATAGAGATGTCGGTTACTATAAGCTTTGAAATTAATTTGATTTCGACGGGATTTCATCAGTGGGCGTGGCACCTCCCATAGATGCAAAAAACGTTTTGTGTTATACTTAGTGTGCTATGGGAGTTATATTTTTTAAATTTGGTATAGATATGTCGGTTCGTAAAAAATCTCTAATTAAATGGACTTCGACGGGATTGCATCAGTGGGCGTGGTACTTTCAACTTTTTTTAACCTCTTTCAACATTTTCCATATTTTTCCGACTTTGTCAAACTCATACAACTTTTTTCGACCTCATTCAATTTTTTTTAGAGATATTCAACTTTTTTAGAGATTTTCAACCTCTTTCAATTTTTTTTTTCGACTTTTTCAACCGTATTCAACTTCCTTCGACTTTTGAACGTCATTCAACTTTTTTAGATTTATTCAACTTCTTTCATTTGTTTCAACATTTTTCAACCTCTTTCAACTTTTTTCAACATTTTCCGACTTTGTCAACCTTATTCAACTTTTTTCACTTATTGAGCCTCATTCAACTTTTTTAGAGTTATTTAACTTTTTTCAACCGTTTCAACATTTTTCAACCTCTTTCAACTTGTTTCAACATTTTCCACCTTTGTCAAACTTATTCAACTTTTTTCGACTTTTTTAACCTCATTCAACTCTTTTCGAATTATTCAAATTCTTTCAACTGTTTCAACATTTTTCAACCTCTTTCAACTTTTTTCAACATTTTCCATATTTTTCCGACTTTTTGAACGTCATTCAACTTTTTTAGAGTTATTCAACTTCTTTGATTTGTTTCCACATTTTTCAACCTCTTTCAACTTTTTTCAACATTTTCCGACTTTGTCAACCTTATTCAACTTTTTTAGAGTTATTCAACTTTTTTCAACCGTTTCAACATTTTTCAACCTCTTTCAACTGTTTTCAACATTTTCCTTATTTTTCCGACTTTGTCAGACTCATTCAACTTTTTTCGACCTCATTAAATTTTTTTAGAGATATTCAACTTTTTTCGAGTTTTTCAACCACTTTCAACTTTATTCAACCTCATTCAATTTTTTCGACTTTTTCAACCATATTCAACTTTTTCAACCTCATCAAATTTTTTTTGAGATATTTCAACTTTTTTCGAGTTTTTCAAACTCTTTCAACTTTTTTCAATCTCATTTAATTTTTTCGACTGTTTCAACCTTTTTCAACCTTATTCAACTTTCTTCGACTTTTTGAACATCATTCAACTTTTTTCGAATTATTCAACTTCTTTCAACTGTTTCAACATTTTTCAACCTCTTTCAACTTTTTTCAACATTTTCCGAGTTTGTCAACCTTATTCAACTTTTTTGATTTTTTGAACCTCATTCAACTTTTTTAGAGTTATTCAACTTTTTTCAACCGTTTCAACATCTTTCAACCTCTTTCAACTTTTTTCAACATTTTCCGCCTTTGTCAACCTTATTCACCTCTTTTCGACTTTTTTAACTTTTTGAGTTATTCAGCTTCTCTTCAACTGTTTCAACATTTTACAACCTCTTTTAATTTTTGTCAACATTTTCCATATTTTTCCGACTTTGTCAACTTCATTTAACTTTTCTTGACTTTTTCAACATTGTTCAACTTTTTTCGAGATTTTCTACTTTTTGGAGATTTTCAACCTCTTTCAACTTTTTCAAAACTTTTCACTTTCACGCTTCTACTCCTCTCAACTTTTTTCTGTTCCATTTTTTTCCGACTTTTCCACCATTTTTCGCTTTTTCAACCCATTTCAACATTGCCCATACTACTTTTTTTAACCTTTATTGACGTTTTTCAACCTCTTACAACTTTCCTAATTTTTATTTTTAGCTTTTAAACTGTTTTCAATGTTTTTTTAAATATTTCAACTTATTCAATATTAGTCAACTTTTTTCAACAAATACCATATTTTTCGATTTTTTCAACCTCAAAACGAAAAACCGAACAGTGGTCGGTCTCCTGGTACTGTAGATGGAACTACTTCAAGTGTTTGCGAAAATTGTTGTGATAAATAATAAAATAATTAAATTATTTCTCATAAAAAAAATTTTTTCACCGACGAGATTTGAACCTAGGTCTCCTACGTTATGCCACTGTTCAGGGATACGCACATTTTACCCAACTGAGCTACTCTTATCATTATATCTACTGCATTTAACTTAAATTATATTACTACAACACGGAATGCCCAGGTTCAAGCCCCACTGAATGCAAGAAAAAAATGTTTTTTTTTTTTTTTAAATAAGTGATAAATCGTTTGTTGAAAAGAAGAAGTGTTTGAGACAAGAGATAAGTGTTTGTCAAAATACCTCCATAAATTGAAATGTTTAACTGAAATATTTTCATAATTTTTCATAAATAATTATATCTTTTGGAAGTAGCATTTCATGAAATGTTTTTAAAACTTTACATAGAAGTAATGGATTCACTTGCCACTACTTAAGTTTTACTTGTGTCAAATACATTGATTTTTCTAATATTGTCCAGAAATACTTATAGTTAGATAATTTGCCTCAAACGCTTTCTAAACACTCCTATTTTTGAGTGTTGATATAGTGAACAAACTGGATACTGTGAACAGGCCTTGCAAAAATTAGTTCACTATATCCAGACACGACTGTAATGCATTTTGCGCTTTTAATTTTTTTGTTGTTTTTTGCACTAAAAAGTACTGAACAATAAGCTCAGTAAAAAACATATCGGCAAATAAAGCTTACTGATTATAACCGTGTAGTAGCGGTTGAAACTACAAAGTATAAGCAGCTAGTTGCACATTTTTGTCTTTTATGCATATTGCAATTGTAATTTTTTGCACTAAAAAGTACTGAACAGGAAGCTCAGTAAAAAACAAAAATGTATTAAATTATAATCTGTTCCAAAAACGTAAAAAAAAATTTTAGCTTTTTACCATTTTAGGAAAAAATTATTTGACTTGGAAGGCAGGGCATTGCTTCTGTACGACTTTGTAACCCTGATGTATGTATGTACATTAGGGTGTTTTTTTTTTCAAAGTTTTGTGTTTCAGAGTTTCTGTACGATTTCGTTGAAATTTTACGGGAGAACGGACTTACTAAAACGTAGACTAAAAGTGCCAACATATAGCGTTTAAGTTATTTTTATTTGTATACGAGAGGCCACCATATGAATTTTTGTAGGAAACAAACTATTTGTGCCGTTCACAAGTTTGATCTAGGAAGCTGAAATTTTAGGAGAATTATCTTCAAACCCGATTCTATAATACAGACATATGGGATCGCAAAATTCTTAAAAAAAAACGCCTTCGATTGAATTTTGTCCGAATTTTCAGCTACATGATAAATGTGGGCGTGGTGTGACAATAGGTGGTGGCCTCTCCCATACAAAAAACCTATAACACTATCTTGGCATCTTAGGTAGATTTTTTCTACGTTTTATGAAGACCGCTTTTTCGTAAAATTTCAACGAAATCGGACAGAAACTCTGTCCGCACCGTTTACGGGCTTGAGCTAGTCAGAGGCTCTGAATCAGAGCCTTTCTTGAATATGTGTGAAATTTTGCTTTTTTTCCTATCTATAAAACTTTAACTTATTTGCTTTGTTTCAAAATGCGCCCACGGATAAATATGCGATGCTAATCATAACAATTTTTATGCTTGTATTAGACCCTCTCTTGCAGAGCTTTTCTAAACAATTTGTAGGATTCGTGCCTTCTACGGACTTTGTATCCCTAGGGTTTTGATGTATAGTGGGATTTTTTTCAGATTTTTAAAAGGTACATAACACAAAAAGGAAATTAATAGTTTCTAAGCAATTATCCTTACAATCCTCTTCGTTTGACATGTTCTTTTAGCATAAGACAGAGACAAAAAACAACGTAGATTTCAGTTTAGTTTGTTAGTGTCCACTGAGAAACTTTTTTCCCAACAAATTTTTCCAAAAACCTACCAAAATCATTTGTAAAATAAAAAAAACAGCTTTTTACAGCATTAAATATATTATACATACAGTGAAACCTGGATAACTGGGACCTCCAAGGGACCAAAATTTTTGCCTCAATTAAAGAGGTTTCTCATTTATACAGTTTCCCAAATAACCATACTCAGACCGATAAAACGTGCATATTCAAATTCAAAAAACAAATTCTACACACATAAATATTATTTCCCACTTATAGAGGTTATTTCTAAACGGTCCTAGCTTTAGAGGGAAAAGCCCATGTTGTAGAGGCGAAAACGAACAAAAACTTCAAAAATCAAGTCCCAGATATTGAGGTTTAACAATCCCAGTAAGAGAAAGTGCTGGGACCTTGAAGTGAGTCTCACTAGTAGAGGTTTCCCACTTATCCAGGTACCGCATTACCAGGTTTCACTGTAATTCTTTGTTGACCATACATAGGTACATATTGATATTTGGATATATTCGTCACCATACCATATCATTTATATACCGCTACTGTTGATTTCAAACTTTTACATTTAATATTCGATATAACAACCAAATGTTTGGAAGTTGTTATCTTATACACGACCCATTAGTACAGGGCTACTAAGAATAAATATTATTACTATTTTATCATCTTTTGGCACCCTGTTTTTCAAGTGCGTCCCCTAGAAGTGAAGACTAATGTGGATGTCGTCTTTACTGTGAAGCACTGAAGTATTAAAACGCTCCTTTTTAAACTGTGAAAACTTTTTTCATGTACTAATGTATGTATGTATGTATGTATGTCGTCAGCTCAGAGTGTAAGTTTTCTGTTGGCAAAAATGTGAAACGAAGAAAATAGAATTTCAGAGTTTGTGATTTGTGATTTAACCTTCCATTTAGCGGTAACCCAAAAGGCGGTAAACCATACGTTGTGATCTGACAGACCACATTACCTACTTTGCAGTCGTGACCTTTGAAATCACAGCATGGTATTTTCCAGGTGTGACATTACGTCTAGAACGATTAAGTTGCAAACCAATATATGGGTATTTCCCCAGAAAGGGCCGCCGTCCGTATTTTTCAATTGTATTCAATTCCAGTCAAATCGAACGCCTTGAAATCAAAACCGGCCAAGTCCATATTCCATGGATCAAAACCCGCCAAATCCAAAATTGTTTCCTCAAAAACATCGACAGATGAAACTCGAAAATTCTGATCTGACGTGTTTTGAGTAAGAAATTTTATAAGCTATCATTTGGGAAATACGTTTTATTTTTTCTATGAATATATGTAGATGAAAATAAACGTTTTTCATTGTTTTTCCAAAAATATGAGAAAGGCACTTGACCGGTTTTGCAACTGGAAGCCTCATATGCATTGCATTCGCTTCCTTCAATGGTACAAATTCTCTGATAGTGTTCGGGTGATCTGTTCTGATCTGATGTTCCATTTTTCGGTGACCAAAATGGCTTTACGATTTGTTTCACGCACATGATGATCTACAATTTCTGGAGCTATAAGTCGTTTGCAAATTGAAATTGTATACTATTTGACGTTGTCTAACGATTGCCGCTCAAGCGTGACCAGTTGAAGCTGTTGAATTGGAAAGCCAAACTTTACCATATTTGGAATGAGAACTTTCGCTAACTGCAGCATCGGGCGTAGTTTGACCAGGCAATGAATGGTTCCATTTCTGCAACGATTGCATCACAAGCCTCATCAACTTGCAACTCGTTGTCGCTTTCTTCTTCCATATAACTTCAAGGTCAGCTGTTCTTCGGCAGCAAACCAAGTTCGTTTGGCTCGACTCGAGCAAGTTTCATGCAACGTTCAAACCAACAGCTAAAAACTTGATCAAGCGAGATCACGTGAGTTGAAATCGCACGATACGAAGAACGAACGAACTGAACATGAGTTGAGTCGAGCATATCGAGTTGTTAGATTTTGAATCGCTGCGTATGGCAAGAGTACGAACAGGTCGTTGCACAGCCTTATTAATTATTTTATGTCAATTGTCAAATACTTGGTTCCCCAATCTCGAAAGCCTCAATACGCATATTTTTATTTATTTTGAAGAGATTTTATAAGTTGTACGATTTGGGCCCGTTTTCGCTCTTTCGGGAGCCATAATTTAAAAAACGGCGAACGAAAACCTCAAGGAACCTACTCAACAAGTCTTATTAAAATCTGAAAAGACTTACAACATTCCGAGGTTTTGGCCTTTTTTTTTGCGCATCATCGAAAAGACCAGAACAGTAGGGTAACTACTTTTTTAATTACTCAAATGGTGCTTCGCTATTTCGACGATTTTTAATTATTTATGGCCGAATTTCGATAACATCGTTAATGGGTCAATTTTAAAGGAATAGAGTTAAAATCAGAATGTATATTTTAAGGTCATATATTAATTTTGTGACCAAAAAAAATTTTACAAGACTTCAAAATTTTCAAGATATCGGCGAAAAACTGAATTTTAAATACAAAAACGATCCAAAAACAACCTTACTTGTATGTATTGTATAAGTCTTATTTTTTATATTTTTAAGGATCTAAGGTACATTCTTGAAAAGTCTCTAATTTGCCTTTCATAGAATTTCACTCCAAACTTCCTATCTCGAACGTTGTTAACAATTCGGAGTGAAAGTTTTTTTTTGGTAACAGAACAACAAGTTCCCATATAGGTCAATACCTAGACTGACCATGATGATACCAGACTCAGTTCAGCAGATGCTTGGATTGCCAGTATTACGTACAAGCTTTGTTCAGTTGGTTCAAACAGTCAAATCTATTGCCATTAAAATATAATTACATTTTCTCAACTATTTAAAAGAAAAATTAAGAAATAAGATAACAAGTTGTTACAGCTCGTTCATTCACATAATGAAAGTATACAAATTCTTAAAGACCTTCAGTTTGAAGCTGCATTTTAAACAGAGGAAGCCAATAAATATTAAACGTATTTTTCACTTTTAATTTTTCAAATGAAAAAAAAAATGTATCAATTCTATGAAATTAATGTGCTTTTTAACAATGCACGCCTCTAACATTAATATAAATGCAAATTAAACAGACAGACTTGCACTTCCTCTTCCCCATCATATGAACAACATCCCCATTCGGTGCGCCAAGCCCCAATTAACCCCAAAATAATAACAATCAAAAATTATGTGTAAATTTAATTTGCTTTCGGAACATTAATGTCTCAATTTGAATAAATTTCAACAAGTGACTGGGACTGGGAGTGCTACAGCTGACAGTCTCGAATAGACACAACAACAACATCAACAACAAACAAAAAAAACATGCAACATCAATGGTAGGAATCTCAATTTCAAATTAAATAAAATTAAGTATGTGCGGATTGGTGAATGAGTAAGTGAGTGAATGCGTGTTGTACGCTAAAAAATTCAAATTCCAAACCCATAGTAATAATTCGACTAAAGACAAAAAACAAAAACCGATACCTTGTGACCTGAGGCCCAATCTCATTCACATTACAATTCTTTAGCCCCCCTGTAGTACTACAACTCTGCTCGTGATGTTTAAAATGCAAGCTATTTATATGTAGGTATGTATGTTGGTAAGTTCCTTTTTCAAGAGTGGGTGGGGTTGTAGGTCGAATGTTGTTGCAAGTCGCCTCAGATATTTCGCTGTTTTTGTCGCAACACCAATCCGCTTTCATTTTTAACTCCCCATCCATGCAGCCGAAAGGTAGAGATGTTAAAAAATATCTTAATGTTTTTCAATATCGATACCTTAAAGATTGATATGGTTAGGTTAGGTTAAAGTGGCGACCTAGCGAGCATGCTAGAAACCTTAAGTAGCACTAGATGTGCCGTTTTAATACCACATACGTGAGCTGCAAAGACTGGTAAAATGGGTTGTCAAAAGAATCTATATAGCCTTAGCAGCGATTAAAGCTATATCCAGTTAGTCCTGTTCAGATAGTTAAGTAGCGATCGATGTCATTTTCAGCCAAATCGCTGAGGTTGTTGAAGAAGGCTTAGATATCTGAGCCTGTTTCTGGCAAGGGCCGGACAGTTACAGGGAAAATGTTTGATAGATTCTTTCTCGTTTTTATTCAGAAAACTTCGGTAAAAAGAGTTAAATGGAATACCTAATTTTTCAGCGTGCGCGGTAATTCTCGCAATGTCACTTCTGCTCTTGCACAGTAGGTCAGTGGTGTTTGAATTGTTACAGGATGGCCAAATTGCTCTGGATGTTTTACAGGTTTTTAGGGTCCTCCAATTCTTTGCTGCCTCGGAAAGAGAAAACGAGAAGACCTTTCACTTGACTATACCGAGCGGTATATGCACGCGCTCGCAAGCTCTAATTTCGTCAAGAGAGGAACCGCACCCTGCTAGTTCGTCCGCCTTTTTATTACCATCAATGTTCCTGTGGCCTGGAATCCATAGGAGAGTTACATCGAGCTGACGCCGCAGCGTAGTTAGCTGCTTCCTGCTTTGTTCTACTAATTTAGATTTTATCGTTTCCGAGTTCAGAGCCTTGATGGCGGCCTGGCTGTCAGGGAAGATTGCTAGCTTTCCCATAGTAGAATTTCTCTGTCTTTTGAATAGGCCCCCTCTCAGGAAACTTCACCTGAAAGTTTTTCTCGAAGTTGAGTGTAATCAGTTGGAACGTTAGCCAGTTTATTTGGTAGTTTGTCGAGGATGGAGCACTGCAAATTCACTTATGGTTATAGCCTGAATAAAGAAACCATTTGTCGTACACGATCTTGTACTTGGTTTTGTCCTCTTATCTTTACACCAATATCATCAGCATACCTTACTAGGTAGATAGTTTTTGAGAGACTGTTAAAATGATAAAATGACTGCAATACTGCATTTTATCAAGGTATGTTAGGTTAGGTTAGGCTAGAGTGGTGGCTTAGCAAACAGTCTTGAAGCCATTACAACACTGATTGTGCCGTTTGAATACCACATTACGTTACCCGGCGAATTGATGGATGTTAAGATAGCTATATCCAGCAGAGCTGTGAAAGAGTTCATTCATTTTCAACTGAAATCCATTGAATTCACTGCCAAAAATGCAGCACTTAGAGGGCAGCTATTTAAAAATGAAGAATGAATTAAATCAGTACAGCTGACTTCAAGTGGCTTCAACAACTTCAAGTGACTTCAGCGATTTCAAGTGACTTCAACGCCTTCAAGTAACTTCAACGACTTCAAATGACTTCAACGACTTCAAAGTAATTTGAGGTGACTTCAATGCAATTACAATTCTTCCAATCATGATTCCAATCCAAAATGTGACGTCACCCGAATAATTGCATTCATTTACGTTGGAAAAGGCTGCAGACTTATAGCATTGAAGTCTACAGGCGACTTCATTTTTAAATAGCTGCACTCTGAATGCAGAATTTCTCGTGAATTATAAGTGAAAATGATTGCACTCTTTTCACAGTGGGCGTGCCACTTTTCAAAAAATGAAAATTTTGATTCAATATTACTCGAAAACTGCATTTACGATTTTCAGAAAAAGTTTTTCGAATAATAACAGTGAAAGCAGTCATCAATGGAAAAAACGTTGAGGGCGCGGCACAGCCTAAAATATTTATAAATGCTATAATAAGAGAAGTACAATAATGTAATCGCTATGAAATTTAGTATGATAGATATACTTGCTATAAGGTATCTTATAACCAAAAAAGGTTTCCGCAAGCTCTTTCATACATATGTATTCCATATGCAGGTTTATTGATCTGCTATGTCACCTGCGGCTAGTGACTTTTATTATTAATTATCCTCAAAATAACGATTTCTCACACAAAATTTAAGATCTCAAAAACCACTTAACATATATCATGAAACTTGAACTTGAAGATTTTCAAGTATTCGATATGAAAAAGCCGGAATGAACTTTATTCCAAACCTATATTTTGTGTATCGAAAAATCTCGCTACGTATCATTTGTTGACATCGTTTCACAGCCCTAACAATCCTGTGTCAAGCTTTTATTTTGTCCGCATTTAAATACATCCGACACTTTTTAATGTTGTAGCCGATTCAAGTTGAAGAAACATGGTATGTACCTTTATGACTATTCTGAACACGTAACGGTTTCCATTCGTTGCTTGTTGCTTGCGTTGATAAATTCAATATTGCAAATAAATAATATAATTTATCTTTATTGGGAAAAGTGTATGGATCGTTGGCTGTTAAACTAATGATTCTCCACAAAAGCGACAGGCGGCGACATGAGTTGGAGGCGTTGACAGTTGACTGGTGGTGAATGTCGCACCAGTATGACATTTCTCAATTGTGATGACACTTAAAATATTTTAGAAGAAGGACGTGAGCAAGAGACAACGACCTTACATGCTGGTGTAAGGATTTTTTTTTTAAATTTATTCAAAATTTTAAAAAGATTATAGTAAATTTTTGTTAAATAATCAATTGAGGAGTTTGGAAAAATTGTGTTAACGAAGAAATTACATTAAGAATATGTCATAATGACAAATGAATGTTTTTTAAGTATGTAATTGAAAATTGAGAAAATATTCTTTAAGACTCCTCATTTTATTAAACACATCTTAATATGTGTTACGTACATTAAAAAATAATATGTAGTACTAAAAATAGGTTTTCAGCATCTCACAAAATTGAATTATAACATGAACCTCAATTGTATTCAATTACTTTCTCGAAAGGAAGAAAATATTTCATCCAGAAGGATATATGGAAAGATTTGCCAAGAAATACTTTGGCCTTCAGGAAAATTGCTTTTATCAGCTCTATCCATAAAAGTGTCAACAAAAGTGATATTTCAAATTATAGGTCTATTTCTAACTGTCCACTGTCTCCAAACTATTCGAGAGTATTGTCAAAGAAAAAATATTTTTTACAGTTAAGACTGTTATAAGTCTAATGTAACGTGGATTTTTTGCTGGACGTTCTGCAGTAACTAATCTAGCAGTTTTTGCGGATTGTTGTGCCTCTGCATTGTCTAATAGTACCTATAGCAAAAACTTCCATAAAGTGTTCAGTTTTCAAATTTCTTCATACTTAGATCGGAGTACAACTCTAGTGGAGCCCCTTATCGACAAAAGCTCTGCAACTGTTTTCGTTTCTTGATTGTGGATTAAGTATACCTTGGAATGCTAGCAGAAGTGTTCGATTACAATCAGGATGCAATTATTGATTGAAAATGAGCCAGCTATATCCATGGCTATCATTCTAAATGCAGCGCCCATGTTATGTTTATACATTTTCCCTCGAGTCTGATACCAACGTAAAATAGAAAGAGAGCTATGAATGATCAATTAATATTATTCTGCGAAATTTGTGATGTCAAATATTTGTTAATTATTACCAAATTTCATGTCGTTTTACACAACTAAATGGCTGTTTATGCGTAAAAGAAGTATTTCGCAAAAGAAAAAATAAATTTTATCGTCTCTACATGTCTTCTGAAAACATAGAGTTTTGTCCACGTTGACGTTTCTTGTCCAATGTATATTATTTATTTTTCACTCTTGAGCGATATACATATATATATCAGAGCCAAAAGGTTAGGAAAAGTTTTAAATGTTTATTACTTATGAGTAATTCTATTTTCCAACGTTGTTGAATTCAAGCAACAACACTCTTACCTTAAAACTTTTCAATTGCAATAACATGATTTTATTGCTACTCATTCCCATTTGAAATAATAAAATAATTAAAACAATTAAATGTAAATTCAAATTGTGCAAAAAGGATATTTAATTATCGCCTAAAACTTGAAGGCGCCTCCATTTTGAATAAATTTGCATATCACTTAAGGAGCAGCGCGGCATTTTGCCATTTTGTATGCGCCTTTGAATGATGAAGTCAGTTGAAAAGTTTTTCCAAAAAGTTGTTACAACTTGAAATAAATGAAGTCGAGTGGAAGAAGTTGTTGCATGGTGGAAGAATAACTTTGCACGCCAAAACCGCGCCGCCATAATTGAGTGTTAAGTGATGTGAAAAAGCGGGAGTTCATGTCGGCAGCAGCAACAGCAGAAAAAAAAGATAATAAAGTGAACAGCTCGAATTGAACGAGAAAGACATTAGCTGTCGAGCGAAAAATTATTGTGCAAAAATAGAAATGGGTGTGATACAGTGGAACAAAATGTGAATTTATGACATAAGTCGATATTGTTCCGATGTTGATTAAAAAATATGATTTTAGACCGTACCCCCTTCGAATTAAATATGTAAAATGAAGGATGTTTTTGTGTATATAAATCAAAATATAATTTTCATATCCAATATGATCTTATTTGAAGCATTTTGTTTCACTGTTCACCGATGTGAAAGTGGAGCAAACTTTCTTAAGGCAATAAAAGTCAGTTTTACACTTTGCCTAACAAAACGCTGATGCAGCACGAACGAGCTCTTAACAAAGAAAGCGCACAAAGACTCCCTTGAAAGCAATGATGAAGTCGTTAGTTATTATAGCGAAAAAAGATGAAACTTCGTCTATCTGTTTAAAATTGATGTTTAATTTGTTTTTACAAGCTCAATTATGGTTGGGAAAATATTTTTGAAAAAAAAAGATTAAACGCTGAACCCTTTTGCCGAATAACATATTTAAGGATTTTTTAACGCTTCAACAGAAAAAGAGCATCATGATACGCAAATAAACATTACAATAAAACCACAAATGCACAGAAAACAAAAATACATACGCAGCGCAGTATTACACACACACACACACGTTCAATTACACGCATCTGAAGTATAACCGCCTGCAGGATAACAAGCAGCAGTGGGAGTGTCACCCCTTTTCCATTCACAAATAAAATGCAAAACGCCTCGGATTATTTGCGTTTTTGTTTATTTTTTTTTAAGGATTTCTTTTCTGTGCGACACAAACAAACTCATACACCTTGCAGGCAGCCAGGCAGCTACTCAATGATGGTAACACGGTAAATGACAAATAGCAAGTGGTGCATCCTTTTTCGCTTCCTTCCGTTTCGTTTGGCATTTGCTTGTTTCGAATTTTTTGGTAGTGTTGTCGAGCCTACTTTGTTTGAGAATTATTTGGAGTGAAGTATTAGCTTACTTTGTGACGACGATTTTTTTATAAAAATCGCCCCACATAAAAATCGTTATTTTTACTTATTTTTGTTATAGTAGTCTAGTATAAACCATTATTTTGAGCTTAGCTTTAAATCAAGCAACACGCAACCACAAAGCAAACACAACATGAACGACTACAGCATCAAACGGCACGACTGGTTCATACACGAAGCAACAAGCAACCACAACATAAGTGACTGCATTATCAAACAACACGATGGGAAATATGTTCATACCCGAAGCTACAAAAACAGCACAACCAGCTGACTAAGCAACAGATCTACAGAGCTGGAGTACTAAGCAACAATTAAAATCAAAAACAGGACAGTCTGTGCAGTGAGCTAGTGGTGGCAAACTATCGATAGTCCTGACCATCGATAGTGGGCGATAGTTTCTGGAAACTATCGATAGACTATCGATAGTTAGATTACTTTAAAAAAAAAAAAAAATTTAATATTGTCACTGCAGTAGTGACATTAGAAAAGGTCTAGATTTTTTTTTCAACTACTACCAATTATTTTTATTTAAAAAACATATTGCATCGACATTTTTAGTCCAGTAGAATTAGTCGTAAAAATGAGAAAAAAAATAATTATAGTTACAGCACTCTGACAGCGGAATATAGTCGAACAAGCATCCTAATGAAAAAAGTTTAATATAAAAGTTGTAGGAAATAAAAAGATCTATATATTTTGTTTTACCATTTTCAACGTAACCTTAAAGAAAAAATTATGGAAAACCGGTTTATTCGATTTTTAACTTTTTTCTTTGACAAAAAATATATAGATAGAAGCTGAAACTTGGGCAAAAGATACTTCTTAGTGTTGGACAAAAGTAGTAATTTTCTTAAACGGAAATATTTAGAGGTTGTTGTTAAATTTAATTTAACAAAAAAAACAAAATTTTTAACTGCGATTTCTCTGAAAACTACACCTCCTACGGAGTTCTGTTTTGGCTCACTTACTCGTTGCTACGTCTACTTTCGATAAATGGGGGAAAAAATAGTATACTGCAATGGGAAAATGACCGAAAAATTTAAAAAATCGAAAAAATCTATTTTTCGTCGAAATTTGCAAATTTATCGTTCAATTATTGTTATTAAATAATAAAACCATTAAAATTTTGTTGCTTTGAATGTAGCTGGAATGTAGAAAACCTAATTGCAATTGCAATAGTGGCAAATGTTCGATAGTGAAAATATTCGATAGTCTTAGAAAACTATCGATAGTGGCAACAAATTTAAGACTATCGATAGTATCGATAGTGCTATCGATAGTTTGCCACCACTACAGTGAGCTTGAAGCGCTCACATCGTAGCTTCGCTATATTAACGTCTGGTAGCGATTTATGTCCTCCACGGTAATATAAGCATCGCGTAGTTGATTCAATTCGACAGTCTGTTGAGCTTGAAAAGCTCACATCGTAACTTCGCTATATTAACGCCTGGTAGCGATTTAGGTCTTTCACGGTATTATAAGCCTCTCGTAAACAAACATAACAGACTCTCAACGTATTTTCGTCTCTATTAACGCCTAGTAGCGATTTAGGTCCTCTATGTTAATATAGACTACGCGCCGTCGAACCCAAACGCAACGTATTTTCGTCTCTATTAACGCCTGGTAGCGATTTAGGTCCTATACGTTAATACAGACTATGCGCCGTCGAGCCCAAACGCAACGTATTTTCGTCTCTATTAACGCCTAGTAGCGATTTAAGTCCTCTACGTTAATACAGACTACGCGCCGTCGAACCCAACGCAACTTGTTTTCGTCTCTATTAACGCCTGGTAGCGATTTAGGTCCTCTACGTTAATACAGACTACGCGCCGTCGAACCCAACGCAACTTGGCTCTCGAACTTTTCAGGACCAAGAATTAAGCTCAAACTTGTTGAACAAATACTTATATAAAATGAATAAAAATATAATATATGTACACTTAAGTTTATATTTAAGTTATTTAAATAAGGAAAAATATTGGTCTTTGCTTAATGACTGTAAGTTCGATTAAATAATGTTTAATTATAAAAATAATCAGTCGCTAAAATCAACTTTCTTAATAAGGAAAAATATTATTAATAAAACACTATATTAAAAAAATTTACATAACCACGCACATAAATATTTTTGTAACGATTCTATTTAGGTAGAATTGATCTTGGACACCGACTGGTGTATACCCCGGCAGAAACCATCGTTACAACTTGAAGAGGTAGCTACCACTGCCTTTGAATTTTGTTTTCAACAGATAATCCTAGAGTATGACTAAGTTCCAAAGCGCCAAAAACGCATAAAGTGTTACTAGACATTTTATGCGTAAGGAACTTATGAGCTTGCATCGAATGCGCATTTGATAAGTCTTGGAACTCAGCCTATTTTTCGAATCACATCTGCGAACATCTAAATTAATCTCTGTTTTTTTGTCTACAATGTTTCAAAATAAATTTTTTCTAACAAATAAAATCGGCAACACTGTTTCGCATTCAAAATTGCTGACGTATTCACCAAATTCTTCAGTTAAACACAAAATTTACATTTTCATTTGTTTTGTGCGCACAAAGCGTACCAACAGAGTTTTTCCGCATTTTCGATTTTAAATAAAACCGCGCACAGTACAAAACAAAATATTCGTACCATACATACAACAAAATAAACGCAACAAGACAAGAACGCATGTATCGAACCGAAAGGACACATTTGGGAATTGAACTGGTGATGAGTATGCGAAATAGCACAGGTGGGGCACACACGCAGTTCTTAACATTTGAATTGTGCAGATTATAAACAATTTCCAGGATTAAGAGTAAAGTATTTTGGAAGACATTGCTAAATGCCATGGGCAGACAAAGTTCCTTTAATGTACATAACTGGAGCATTAAGTTTATCACGCAGAGTTTTTTGTTGAGAGACTTTAAAAAAAGTTAAACTTACAGAAGAGACTCAATCTAGACAGCTTTTTTGATTTTATGTTATATCTCGTTATTAATATTTTTAATACAAACTGGCATATGATTTGTTAAATAGGATCCTAGATTGTTGCGTAGGATCCTAGACTTAGTGGTAAGCGCAGGAAGCTTGTTATTGTTGATAGGTCATTTATCCACCTTAATAATTTTTAAGTTTTCTAGGCATGATTTACCATTCTGAAATCTTTCTAAGACCTACGGTTACTCCAGGGATATTCTATTGAACACCAAGTATTAATTCGTTCATTAAAATCGCGTATTTGCATAACTTCAGTTCAATATTACTATTGTAAAGGGTGTTCGAATTTGAGTTTTCTTTTTAAATTTTTAATAATAGACATCAATTGTATGAAATCTTTATTTATTTTTATTGAAAATTAAGATACATTGGTTCTGGTCAATAATGAAAACGGAATGCCATTCAAGTAACCTCCTTTGCTAGCTCGGAGGTCAGGATGTCAATCTTTTACCAAAATTTTGAATAACTCTTTCGCGCAATGATGGTTCAATTAGTGATATTTGCTCGATGATGTTGTCTTTGAGATGTTAAACAATTTGAGGATTATCCGCATAAACTTTACTCTTCAAGAATGGTGTTAAATCGCATAATCTGGGTGGTGAAGATAATTTCCTTGAAAAACTTTTATTTTTTTCTAGTTTTTCTATAGTACATTAACGAATCGTCGATGTACATAATGCGTCGTCAGTTGGCTTTAATTCTTGTGTTAACTGTATTTTGGAAGGCTTTACATGAACATCTTTGTGTGAAATATTGAATAAAGTTGTTTGTTTGAGTTTTGAAGTGCTGTGAACGACGACAATTGATGTCCTTGTAAAATGTGTAATTGTAATTTCTTCAACCGCGTTTGTTTTAATTTTACATAAGAGTAAAGGGACGTCCATAAATTACGTGAGGTATTTTTTTTGGAAATTCGGACCCCCCCCCCCCCTTGGTGAGATTTGGTGAGATCTGACGGAACCTCTCCCCTCCCTCCCGTGAAGTTTAAATTATAATTTTTAATGTAAATTCTATGCATTAAAAAGTTGACGTGAGGTTTTCCTTGACCGCCTCCCCCCTTGGTGAGATTTGGTGAGATTTTGCCGGACTCCCTCCCCCCCTATTTTAACTCACGTAATTAATGGACGTCCCCTAAGGGTAAGTGGGCCGCCTTCAACCGCGGCTTGGTTGTTGTTGTTGTTGTTGTTATCGTTGTTGTTGTTCACGTCGATGTAGTTGTAGTTATCCATAAATATATAGTTTTCAAAAAAATTTTACGAATTAATTTTTACACATTCCGGAAAAAAAGTGTTAATATAAAAAAATTAGTACAAATGATACATCATTTTAATGCAAAGAAATTGAGTTTTCTTTTGATGATCATAAATTATGCGGTAGTCATACATTTTTTTTAGAAAAATAACGGTTTTTATTAACGGAAAAGTTAAAATAGTCATTTTGCGAGAACTGTATGCATTATTAAATTGCCTTTCTTATGGTAAAATGGATTTTGGAAATCTATTTAGGGGTTCTCAACTTTAGCCTACTTCTTTTTATAAAAACTATATCCGCAACTTACGATCACTATACCTCCGAAGCTAGATCCGACCGAAACTTTTTTTTTGCAAGTTTATATCTTTGAATATGTTCTAATACCCTCGAATCTATATCAAAACGCAAATTTTCGAACGTGTAATTGGAGCAAAATTGATCTCGAAGTAAAAATACGCTCTTAGTCGAATAATTTTCCAAAAAAATCTTTCCCGATTTGCGGAATAGTGGATTTAGGTACTACAAAGTATCCTTTAAACGCCTGGACAGTCCAAATTTGCTGTCGCTTAAAATTATTTCTAATCTTCTTGAGGGGACCCGTGCATATTAATGTCAGAGTCTTTTGAAATTTCATCACATATTTTAATTTATCGACTTTTAATGAGTTGATATTTCTTCTAATCAATTTTAACTTAGCTATAAATTGTGTTAGAAATTTAGGATTTTGAAAGCATCATCTTGCTCTCAAGCAGAAATTCTAGTTACGCCAATGTTAATAACTCACTTTTGGAAAAATGGATGATAAATTCGTTCTTCTCATGGACGATCATATGTAATGATGGTCGCCTGGATTATACGCCTCAAAGCTTAGGATATAAAGGCTCAAGAAAATATTATGATAAATGTGCAAGTGGTCTGTTAACTGTTGGTTGTTGTCCTCAGATTCCTGTAGTAGTTCACCTTTTATCCCAAGGAAGACAGCATTCAAATATTTTTCGGTCAGTGGATAATTTATATCATATTGAAATGTCGTAGTTTATTTAGTTTTTATGTGGCGATAAAAAAACCCCCCTCTCTTTCCTTCCATTTCTATGCTAGCGACGTATGACATATTTAAGTTTAGATTAATTATTTCTAAACTACAAGTGAAAAAACTGATTGTTCAGCTTTTTAGCCGCAAATAATTTGAAAATGAAAATCTTGCAACTATTCATAGTTTGCGTAACCCTTTTGCACACAATTAATTAACCCTTTGCGTGTCATTTGGTTACGGTCTCTTGACCACAAAACAGTGTTTTTTTTTTCTTTTACCTATTAACGGACTTAAAACCTGGCCACATGGTGGACATTTTTGCTTGACATAAATTTCTGGAGGAGCATGTTTCTGCGTAATCCTTTCGAATTTTTGACAGTGCTAGTCAACTAACTTTACAATGATGAGTAACATTGGGGTGTGACCGGAGTGTTGACTTTTTTACTTTATTTCAAAGGGTGTGTCGTCGCACCATTTCACTTCGTTGTAGACAAATTCACTGCTAACAGACATAACCAAATATCTGAAAACTACATCCAACGCCACCGGTGTACGAACGTGATGTCCTGTCGTTTAAATAGTCTGATTGAATCGAGCGATAATAAAAGCAGCACAAAAAATCACGTTTTTTCAGCGAGTATTGAAGAATTTTGCTTTAACTTTCATAATTTTAACAAATTAGACTCTTTTATTATAATTGTATGTTCGTGAAGATGTCCTGTGGAGATAACTGCGCTTTTATTTGTCTATGCAGTGGCTACAGATTTTTTTTATTTTTTTGTCCTTGTTGGGTCGTTTTGTATGAGACCAAATTATTAACTATCCTTTGCATATTAAACTTGCGTGCAGATAGTGAATTTTGTTAGCATTTGATTTGATAGAAATGTTTGATGGCATTTTATATCGACATTTTTCTGTAAATGACTTTTTAAATTGGCCATTTACAACATGACAAGGTCATCAAATAATGTTATGGTTTTGTGTTTAAGTTGCTTCATTGAACAATAAGTGGAAATCTTTTGTAAAGTAGTTAATAGAATTTTTAATATTTTTACAGTTTACTATATATATCAACACTTTCAGTTAATAGCCTTGAGAGGAAAGTCTTTGGATTTTCTGGGAACGTAAAATTCTGAATTCGAATTAAATACACAAATGATTGGAGAGTAAATGATACTATTAACAATTAAAAACTCAGTGATACATTATATCGCTTGCTAACCTATATGAAAATTATATATTTGAAGAATATTCATATTCAATATTGACAGTTTTTATATTTAAACTCAAAAAATATGTTATAATTAATAAAGATAAAAGGAGCCACCCTTGCTTTGATTACCTTTTGCAGCCGTTTTGGAACTGAATCTACCAATGAATGATCATAATTGATCTTGTTCCAAAGAGTAGTGACTTCGCCGATGGTTTCTTCTCTTATTTTATTCAACGATACAATTCTCTTTCGTTTTATGTACGCCCACACGTTCTCTATGACGTTTAAATCCGGACTTTGAGGAGGCCAGCCTAACCTAACAAGTCCAGTTTCGTTTAATTGGTAATAAGTTTGCTCTTGTGGCATGAAGCATTATACTGTTGCAGAATAAATGATTGGGATATCAGTTTGTCACCTGAAGGGATTGCGTGATCGATTAAAATCGTCTTATATTTATTTTGGTCCATACATTCAGTGATCGGCACCGAATCTCCCACACCGCTGAGAGCAATGCACCACCAGAACGTTACCGAACCTTCATCATAGCTTACTTTTTCACAAACTGGAGCAAATTTTTTTCTTTGGAGCTGAGGTAGTCTTACATAAGTTTTCTGCTTTGATGCACTATATTGGAATGTGCTTTCATCAGTCCAAAGAACTTTTCTCCAAAACTCAAACAAACTGCCTAGCAAAAGCTAAATGTTTGAGTTTATATTTCTTTGATATGAATGATATCTTTCTTGCTACATAACTCTTGATATTTTCTTCTTTCAAGCGTTGCCGAATGATCCGTTCGCTTATTGAGGGCTCATGTGACTGATTCCATTCAGCTGCAGCTAAACGAGGATTCGGTCTTCACCAGCAGTTGTTTTGCGTTTTCTGCCTGACCACGGCATATTACGAAAGTCTATTATTTTCTTAAATTTATTTATTTGATAATAAACTGTTTGACGCGTCAAATTAATTTCATTAGCGATGTCTGATACTTTCACATAAGTCTTAAACTTTGCCACTATTATGGCTCTATCGGTAAAGTTTATTTCGGACGTCTTTTCGCAACTTCTGATGGCTATATCTCCGAAACCAGATCCGAGCAACACTTTTTGATTCCATATTTATTCTTACAATTCAAAAGCACATAAGCAAATATTTGGTTTATAATCAATTTCGGAGATATAGCCATCGGAATTTGCGGATATACCTTTTCTAAAAATCTATATACATAGGTCAGAAACACCTGTACTGATTTCCAAAATATGGGTGTCATATGAAATATAATAAGCTACAATATTGAAGCAGAAATTTTTGATATCCGGCACGTAGTTTTCGAGATAGTACTTGATACCTAAGGAGATGGGGCATAAAAAAAATGGACCAACAAAACTCCTGGAAACATCCAGAATCATAATCTGAAAGCTTTAATGAGTTCAAAACTATGAACAGAATGCGGTACTCATATTTTGCATACTCAACTTCCTTCAGCCCCTGCACTATAAATAAATATGGAATGTTTTTATATTATTAATTTATACCAACCCAGTAAGCAAAGCATTCCATAAGGTATGTACTCTATCCTATTAAAACATGCCTTTCTCCTATTACGATCCATATAAGGTGAATAAAATTTGCCGGTAATCAACTCTCTCCTTTTCAACGTAATCGATGTTAATGTTTCCATTCGCATCCTAAAATCAATCGTCATCACGCTGTTCGCCAACAGAACCATCTTTGCCTGCTATAGCTTCGATTCACTATGGGAAGTCCAGTTCGACAGTTCCTTGGTCGCAACACTAAGAAAATGATTTGATAGAATATATAAAATGTATATTCAGGTTTGTCACGTGGCCGCTTCTGATGCGTCAATTGCATGTCAAAGTCCTTGTAGCAATTGAAAAAATTACGGACATTTTTTAACGACTAAAAACAATATGAACTATTTAAATAATACTGACTAAAAAAGTTTATTTACCGACACAAATTTTTTAAATATTGGCGGCTGAGCAGAAAAAGAAATTATAAAAATTTTTACCCAAAAAAAATTTTTTAACTTTCTTACCATTTTGAGGAAAAATTATTTTATTTTGGAAAGCCCGTTAATTTCTTCTCTTCAATTTGGCAACCCTGTGTATATTTGATGTAGAGCAATGAAATGTTTATTTGAGTAAAACATACTTTCTTTGTAGTGTATCGGAACAGAAAATAGTTTATAATTATTTAAGGTACCGTGAAATAACCCCCAAAATTTCTTTTTGGGATTATGACCCTTGCCAAAGGGGACACAAACCCAACGTTTTTCCCTAAATGAAAGCTAGTAAAGGAGAAAATAGTGAAACTAAAAAAAATGTTTGAAATGAAAACACAACAGATGTTGGATATATTATAGACTGATCCGCCTAGACTAAGCCGGTGTTGGAGTTTTATATATAATTACTGTGGCTAGCAAACTAGGTGTTTTGGTGATATGGCGGCATCATATGAGGTCATAATCCCAAATAAAATATGGGATTATGACACCTTTCGTGAAGTGTCACAACCCCAAACGAAAAATTTGGTATTGTGACCTCCAGACGAGGGCACATAATTCCAAAAACTCTACTTGGGATTGTGACCGTTGGGATTATGTCACGTCACCATTATTTTAATGAGCTTAAGCCGATAAAAAAATTTTGGCTTTGTTTCATTTTTTGTTTCCTTTCTCAACAAACCTATGCAAAAAGGGAAACATATCTGGTTTAGAAACTTTCGCTGATCGGTTCAAAGGTCGCTGATGATTCCATTTAGTAATGGATGAAACTAGTATAACTAGCATCCACACATTCCGTTTCATGACATGTTTTAGTATATTATTGAGTTCCTCGTTCCACGCGGGGAAATGAATTTGAGAAAATGAAGCACAAAACAAAAAGGACATAGGGGAGGGGGGGTGCTAGGGTCTACAACTTTGACATAGTTATAAAATTGTATATGTAGTTACTTATTTTTTGTAATAAAGTTATTTTTCGCGATTACTTACACCTCTTACCTTCATAATTACACAAACAGTTATAATTTTTTATTTTCGTAAACGCATTTTTAAATTATTTTAAAAAGAGCTTACCATTGATTTTACTAGGGGCTAATGTGGACACCAATAGAAACTTGAAAATTGAAACAGAAACTTAAAAAAAGAGTTCAAATATGTATATATTTTTTTTAAAGACTATAATAATACAGTTCAATAAAAATTAAAAATTCATTTCTATCCCATGTTAATCTTGAGAAAGCGAATGTTTCTTGGAGCTGCATTTCTTCTTTTCGGAGGTTCTTCGTTTGTCTTGTTTGGTGTTTTGATAAGAATTGAGGACAAGCTTTTAGAAAAGGTCTGACGATTTCTGGACTCATTTTCGGAAATTTCTTTTTTTGCTCCAATCGATGAGGAAAGGTCAAAAATGGATTTTAAACATCACTGGAGTATCTTCGGACCCTGGAAAGGACCATTTTTGACCCATTTTCGGAACATTGGGTAAGTTCAAAAAATAATTTTGGACACCGTTACAGAAAGGTCGAAAATAGCTATTTTTGAGCTTAATCTATCAACTGATGCAAACAAAACTTTTATTTTGAACCACCCTAATAATGTCACAAAATTCTCCGATATACATATCAGCACGATCCGTTTTCCGTTTGTATGTACGCACCATCTGTAAATAAATTTAATTTCGATTGGCATTACCTACCTTCTTTTATACAAAAACATTTTTTTTTTAAACTTAAGTACGGTAAACTTTATTAAAAATAATTTCAATTATTTGAATAAACACTTGCTTAACTTGCATTATATATTTACACTTTAGCAAAAGAATGATTAATTTCTGAGTATCACTGAAATTGAGAAAAAACAAAAAATTTACTTTTTGCTGCGCAAACCTGTCTGATCTCGTTACCATGAAACGGTGAACTGTATACAAACGAATTTTTTTGGTGATGGAGAGTGCAAAAGCCCACTTAAAAAAAAATTTGAAGTTGTCCACACTAGCCCCCAGTCCACACTAGCCCCACTCTCCCCTACGTACTAAACATTTAGAACCGATAAAATGTAGCAGATCTGCTACAATTGTAGTAAAGTGGTAACGGCTGTTGAATAAAGTAAATTTTATTTGATGTACGTATACAGCAATTAAATATTTATTTGGATGAAACATACAATATTTCAACCAAAATTTGCAACTATTTTCTTCAAATAAAATATGTATGTTTAATAATTATTTTGCTGAACTTACTGCTCAGTACAGTGTATAAAAACTTAAAAAAATAAACTGCATCAATACTCTCATCCATTTTTTTGGCCAATCAGCCCCTCAGAGCTGCCCGATTGATTCGATGCAGATTTAAGACAAAAACGAACGAATTCGACGAAGAAAAAATTTATTTTCTATCAGGTACACAAGTGCGGAGCCACTATGGCAAATTAGTATATCAATTGTGCTAATAATTGCTTCGTCATCCAACGTATTCCCCAAATATGGCACTTTGCGACTATTCAAGTTTTCAAACGTAAGGGAATAGCTCGTTAGAGTGAGTCTTGACTCAATTCAGAACCTCAACGAATTGTACAGTGCTGAAAGGCATCAAAAGCTTGGAGAACAAAATAAGAGCAGTTTTGCCCGAAAAATTCGTATTTCTTAACTACATAGGCCCGTAGCTTTTCAGATCGCCCTCATAAGTCGCTTGAGTGCGCTAGACATTAACTTTGCGTCACCAACATACTGCTTTAATCGAACATATTTATTATTTAAATAGTTGGGTATGTTGTTTAGAGATACGAAGCAATAAAATTTCTTTTCTATAAGTGGTCAAGAATATCACAACGACAAAACTCTTACAATAGTAAGAACTATCCTGTATTTGACTAATCAATTGAATAACATTTTCACAACCCTTAAATTATTTTAGCGATAGCAAATAATTCTCTATAAAAATAACCAACCCTTTATAACATCAGAGAGTATTTCAACACACAAAGGAAATTTATTTTTATTTCTTTGAATATTCTTTAAGTTATCAAAGCTTAACTTTTTAAACTGATAACAAAAAAAAAAAAAAACGAAATGGCTGCTGGCGACATTTTCCAATTTTCTTTCAATAATGTAAACGAAATTCTCAGATAAAAGGGAGAAAATATACAGCATAAGTTAATGTGGAATCTAAGCTAATTTACATTTCAAAGCATTTGCTGAAGGGATGGATAACTGTGAGGGAGTCTCGACGTTTCTTTAAGGAGTAAGTCAATTTAATTCACTATTTAGAACAGCACTGTTCTATGATTCAAGTTTAACAGTTTTCGCCTGTAAATGGATTTTGTTTTAATTTCCCATGATTTTCAATACAAAATAATACTACGAGAATCTAGACAATTAACCGCATTTTTTATTGTCAAGTACTATAAAGCTTGGGTTATTTTTGTCATCATTCCATAGCTGCAATGAAGGTTTTTGTTTTGTTCGCCTTGCACATAATTAAATCGTTCGACATTTTAATGAATTCTGTGCGTTGTAATTAAAAACCCCCATTGCAACGGCTGAGGCATTGCAATTCGCAAAATTACATCAGCAGCTTAAAAACTCGCATAAAACTCATAAAATAATTAAAGTTTAAAAATCATGCAAAAGTTCGAAGGAGTCACACTGACCATAAGCGAAAGCGTGAGAAACATTCGAAATGTGGCGAAAATCTCAATCTTTTAATAAATGGAATGACATGACTGAAGTAAACATGAAGGGAGCATTTTGCAATTGCAGTTGACGGGTTCTTAATCTAAAATACACTGAAAAAAAAAACACCAAAACTGATGAAATGGTATTGTCCTTAATTGTCAGTCCTTCAGAAATGTTAACTAGAACCAATTGTATTCAGTTAAATCCGGTCTGATTAGATTTTGGAAAACATGGGTTTCCTTATTTGTAGAAAGTGAAAATTGCAAATTAAGAGTCTTAAGTAGAAAATGAAAAAAAGGTTTTGCATCGAAAGAAGGCGGCGTTATAAATTGATAAGTTTATCCATAGAACATTTGCCAACCGGCTGGCAGAATGGTGTGCAAGCTAAAAACTGACAACGGATCACTTTTCATGTAAAAAATATTCATAAAAATCAAAGTGAAAGGGGGGGCCAGTTGCAAGTTGATGGTCCCTCTTGCGCTTCGAGCGCGGCGATATTGTTTCATCTAGACCCACCTTAATCCAGAACTGCGTTTACGATCTCAAGATGTTTTCATTCCTATACATCGTTGTATACAAAGTGGACTTCGAAATGTCTGTACTGTCTTCAGTCTTCCAGATACATATCAACTCTATATAGCATTTGTGGAAATCTATTACAGAGTGCTTCAAAATTTAGCCAAATCTCTTGTTATAAAACTTCAATATACTTCCGAAGGTTTTTAACGCGCGAAATTCGAATCCGAGATCAGAATTTTTCTGATGGTTCCAATTTTCGAGATTTTCTAATCTTAAAGTGCGAAAAATCATAGTTTTTTGAGATATTTGAGATTATATTACATCGAAAGGTAAGAAAAGTCCGAAAGAACTATTTCTCCTCTTTAAAAACCACTTTACTTACTGAAACTTATCTAGATTTGTATGGAACCCTGTACTATATATCAATTTGCGATATTTCCGAGAGAAAAAAATGTCTACAATATTCGTATTGCATTGGTAAAAGTATTTATGTATTTATTAAGAAAAGTCCGAAAGAACTATTTCTCCTCTTTAAAAACCACTTTACTTACTGAAACTTATCTAGATTTGTATGGAACCCTGTACTATATATCAATTTGCGATATTTCCGAGAGAAAAAAATGTCTACAATATTCGTATTGCATTGGTAAAAGTATTTATGTATTTATATGACCTCTGAGTTATTGATGGAGACAAAATATTGCCGCTTGAATCACAAATTTGGCTTATCAAGAAGCCCTAGAAATATGTTTAACCCTCAAGTGTTGGCTGTCAAGAGCTTTAGATAGAGATCATTTTGGTTATCGTTCATGAACATTGTAAAATAAAAACTTCAGGTTATTTCTGAAAAAGTTCGAAAAATCAAAAGAGACCTGGTACCAAAGTCTTGAGAGTGAGAAAATGCAGACTTTTTTTTTGACCACAATATTATGTTGTTTTAAATGTATTTTTTGTAATGCTATAACCATTACTTAGGATTTAAAGACCTACGGTGAACACGGCGGAAATAGGTCATAGCCATTTTTTTGTTAACCCTCCGATAACTAACAAGGTCCCTAGGGACATAGGTCCCTATTCATAGGAATACGGTTCAACCGAATAGCTGGAGCCTCCGTAACTTCTATAAATAAGAAGTGTAAAAGCAATTATGATAGGCTAGGGTTCGATTCCGTGAAAACAAGGACCTTCCAGGGACTTGGATGCAATTTGTTCGTCTTGTTTGGCCTAACAACTATGTTCATTTAATTTTTCCATATCTTTTGGGTAAGAGAGCCTTACAGAATATATATGCAGAGGCGTTAAAATATGTATTGAACGCTGTTTTACGTATCTCTTTACCGCTGAAGAAGTTTCATGATTTGATTGCAGGTTATTATCGGTCGAATTCTAAGCTAGTAAAGGAGTTGAGGAGTGACACACATTTGCCTCTGTATAAAGCTTCAATGATTAAAAATCATTTATACGTCATCAACAGAACTATTCGCTTTGATAATGGAAATAGCCGTGCAGCAAGGCTACTAGAAAGTAAGACAGCTCCTATAAATAACGTATAAACAGAGGCGTACCGTGCATATTGGGCGCCGTGTTCGTGTTTTTTAACAAACATATTACAACTCACCAAAAAAAAAAAGGTCCTCACGTCTCACATTCAAAAACTCTAGCAAAATGAAATATATTTCACTAATACTGCGAAAATCTCCACCTACGCATTCAAATTTACTACATCGACGAAAAAAGGTCCTCAAAATATGATAGAAAAGTGTGATGGCTCTGCGATTCGCAATCATATCACCTCATGAAGTTTTTATTTATAGCGGAAAACAACATGGTGAGGGGTGTCAAGCGAATCAAGAGCAACAACTTGGTGCAGCGGTATAATAGAACTAGGGCTTAATCAAAGAAATACATAATTAAATGCTTTACATGCCATATTAATAGAGAAGGTCCCTGAGCACCTTATCGGGTATTGACGTTGTGAAAAACTGTCGGTAATCGGAGTGTTCTTCTGAAATAAATTTAACCCAAAGGTTTTCAATAAAAAAACAAGGTTTTGATACATATATAAACACACTCGGTCCGCCAGCATGTCTCAACTTGCGCGATATTTTAAATATTGGTTTCCCCGAATCAAAAAAAAATATTTTTTTAGGTTGGAAAAAGAGGGCACAGTAAGAAATAATTTCCGCAATTTCAACCATTTACAGTTCTGCAATTTTTCAACCGATTGCATAGTATACGAGTCTTTTTAAAGAAAGAAAGAAGCTGAATTGGTGTAGTACCTTCTCAGAGAATGCCAAAAGCATCGGCGTTACTACCTCAAAGACAAACATTTTGGCTTGGTATTAAATGAGCTAGTCATATTTATTTCAGAACTGAAGTAATTTCAACCATCGCTGAAAGTAAAACTACCAGTGGGTTTTCTACACTTTCGAACATGACAACAGGCTACCGAGTGATCTTGTTGTTTGATCAGCAAAATAGCCTGCTTAACCTAAGCTGGCACATACTTGGTTGTGTTCGACAATTCTGTTGATAGTTAAAACTTCATCCCTTGCATTGAAAAATGCAGATAGCAGTCCATATAATCTAGTGCACCTTGCATGATTTCAACAATATATTCAGATCAAAGTACATCTTTCACATTAAAACTTTCTTTTAGAAAACTTTTGAAATTATTAATGCAATTTCTAAGCTTAACGAATATTTTTGAAATTCCCTTAAAATCTCTCATTCTCTCAGTGTATCTTAAAGTATTGTTTTTGTAAAAATTTGTAGCACATTCTGTGTGGTGTAGCTAACACTCTGTCGTTCTGTCACCCATCCATTACCATTCATTAGCTGTGTTGTGGGATTAATTGAATTTAATTGATTTGCCAAACCAGACCCAATTGGCCAAACAGTCTAGATTCACAGTATGATACTCAAACGTATCGCATATCTATGAGATATGAGATGAGACGTGATGATACTGAAATACATACAAACCAATACTTTGAGCTTTATGTCTTTATGTTGCTGCAAGTGCTGTTGTTTTAACTGGCTCCCAGCATGATAAGCGTCGTGAATCATCTGGACGTACATACGAGTACAACAGAACTAAAGGCGAGGAAAACAAATGACATCATCATCATATCTAAGTGTAAGTTTTTTAATTGCAAGACACATACAAATTCTAAACTGAAAATGTGAACAAGAAGAAGAAGATTTTCAAATGTTGTTCAAATAGATTTGTTTGTACTGAGAACACACAACGTTGACCCTATAAAATGCAGTATATACTTGATAATCGGGCTTTATAAATAGAAACAGAGATCATACTTGGATACTTGTCTAGTCATAAGTTATAAAAAACATATGGAAAAATAAGCTTGTCTGAGCCTAAAGTGATAACCAGGCAACACTTATAACCTTAACAAACTCACTCACAACAACAAAATGGTGATCGAAAGATCTCTCACTTAGCTGGTCAATACAATTACTGATAGGTTGAAGTTCGTGGAATCATTTGACCGTTCCCATGGCTTGTATTTAACTATGGGAGTATTTTTTTCTGCCATTTAAGCTATTTTTTGTAAGCTTATCATCAAGCTACATGGTTAAACCTTGAGTGGCTCAGAACTAAATACTTACATATTCTCTTCAATGTCTCAAAGTGCTGTATTGAAATCAATCTATTACTAATTAAGAGAAACTTTTCTTTTTGAACTTATATCAAGGTAATCGTTACGTTGTACAGTGCTTATTGTACTTCCTACGCAGCTGAAAATTACACCGAAAGCTTCCTATCGAATCAGATATATTATTAGAATATTATCGTTAGATCGTTAAACAAAAATTCAAGTTCATTCCAAAAAATCGTCGAATTTCCGGTTTTGTTAGATATACATATTTGGAATCCTACCAGGCTCCTGGCTTAGACATGAAATTCCGGACCAAGCCGGATGATCCCGTTTAATTAATAGCCCAGTAAAGTGATCTAAGGTTTAAAAAAATTAACTCATTCGTTATCTAGAAATATCGCTATCACTCTGTTTGGGTGTCGTATCAAATGCATGTCAAGCCATTATTTCAAAAACTTCAAAGATTTGGAAAAGTATTACCTGTGATGTAAGAGATGCTATTGAAGATCGATGTGGTGATTCACGAAAGATTCATGAGTCAACAATGTTATTGTGACCAGAATGAACCACATTTACTTACCCTAAACTTATCTACGAAAATGGTATATTTAAAGGTAGGTAGAGATATTGATAGCTGAGCAATGTTTACATGGATTTTAGCGTTGATTATTTTTTCACAGACAACTAAGCGAAGCAAAATTCAAATAATCCAGTTTTTACTGTAAGCAACTTATGAATCGGATCTCTTTTCAAGTAGCCGCAATGAAACAGTGGACAATTTAAATTGATGCTGATGTTACTGTTAGCGCTACCCATTGGGTGAATTATGTGGCTTGTTTGCATTTGATTATGGATTGTCGTCTTGTTCTAAATTTAGAATAAATTTTTCTTTTCCTATTCATTAGTTTTTAGTCAGTTATATAATTAACTCACTTTGCATAATAAATAGATAGTAAACTGTATGCTGTCGGAAGTAAAAGAGTCAAGGGCTCCATGTTATTTATGCTCAGTTTTTTAAATTAGAGAAAACTTATTTTTACTAAGCTTAAGAATTAAATACGTTTGTTCACATTGTACCATTTTTGAGCTAAAATTTTTATGCATTCAGAGCAAATCTACGTGATTTATGGGCAAACAACTAAATTAGTAGATCCTTACAAATTTTTTTCTCGAAGCTTACCCTGCCGTTATCATGAGAGTTTTAGAGCTGCTGAAAAAATTATTTTCTGCTGGTGAAAGGTCTCTCGCTTCAACAAAGCTGATCAACAGCCAAATTTAAGGACTTATTCAAAATTACTTTGGTCTTTTCAAAAAAAAATTGCTTTTGAGCATAGAAATTTCGATAGTACAAAGCTATAACGATTGTCTAAGGTACTCCATGTACAGATCTTCACAAAGATATTGTTTATGGAATTAGTACTAACTCCAAGGTAGATAAATTACACATAACACATCATACGAAGATAAACTACATTTCGTCTCAGACTATTGACAGATATAATAAGTCTGTTACTTGATAGCCTGTACATTAGACCGTACAGTCTTACAGGCGAAAAAAAAGTCCACCGTACACCATTGAATTCAAAGCATTTTAGCAAGTCAATTTAAAAAAACAAAATATTTTTTTTTGGTCGAACATACAGGTTGCGCATTTCTTCGGCCGATCTTGTTGTATGACATATCAACTTTTTTGTCTAAAGTAGACCAATTTTTTGGTTTAATGATCATTGACATCAAATACTCCGTTCTAGTACTTACCCACAAAATTTCAGTTGTTACCATCCTTATATGCCACTTTTATGTCAGAATATTAAGGCTTGCAAAAAACAATAAACTTTTCCCAAGGAAAAGACTCTAAATATCGAAGATATGACGATAAATTTAATAAGGGGGCCCCTACGTTCGGCAAAAAAAAAATTTAAAATATTCTTTGAAATAGTATTATTGGAATAATCGAAATACTTTTTTGAGAAAAGTTTAATGATTTTTTGCAAGCTTAAATTTTCTGACATTAGGGTGGTACATTAAGGTGGTAAGAACTGAGATCTGATGAGTTACTACTAGAACGGGGCACTTGAAGTCAATGACTATTGGAAAATTTGATATGTCATGCAATAAGATCCTACTGTAAATGCCGAAGATATGATAAAAAATTTAAATGAGCGACCTAACCAAACCGTTGAGGGATAAGATTGTTGGTTATGTCACTCACTTGATGGGCCATCTGCGCCACTCACGAGTTCGTGGTATATCCATCAAATTGCAAGGAACGCGAACGTCGTGATAATTACGTCCAAGCCCTTTCTGCATTGGAACAAGTCATCATTAAGGTTGATCCTGATGCTAAGGAGATGTTAAAGCTGTTGGATTTCCACAATAATCGTGGTCTTCAGTTGACACAAACCTCAACCAACAACTTCAGAAGAAAGAACTAGGATTATTTCGCGTTATAAGTTCATGGTTTTATTTATAAGCAAAATGAAAAAATGGACAGAAATAAAAGATTATAGAGGACATACTCCGATAGTTCTTGTAGGACATTGGTTTGATTTTATGGCAGATGTGGTAAATAGAGGTGATACTCAAATCGTTAATCGAAAGTATCACTACTTGTATGTATATCTTAAGTAGTTCCGGTGATAGTCTATCGCATTTGGTGGGTTTGTTGTTCTTAAGATCCTTCATCTCTTCTTGACCTAATGGCGGGCTTGACAGGAGCTTGTGTTGTTTGTAGCGGTCAATGTTCTGTCTGCTAAGAATGCTATTAAAATACATCTGCAATCTCCTGTGTGTCAGTAATCAGATTTTGAGAGTTAATTTGAAGGACTCAGAACCTTTGCTTGCTTCCAGGCATTTTTACACAAACCTGTCAATTTTCATGCTGCTTTTTTCTGTGTAGCATCATCTTTTCATTCCTGCTTCTGGTTCTATTGACTTAACGAGCGGATCTTGCTTTTTTTGCAGCGTTAGATTATATTTCTTCTTTTGTTAGTGCTATTCACATACTACGTCATACCACTGGTTTGACTTTTTTTTTTGACCTAAATTATTATCAACATTTCATTGCTAACACAAATATAATGTTGTTGAAAATTTGTGCTATCTTTCGGAAGACAATCATCCATCAACTGAAAGTAATATCAGGTCACGCTGTTAAACAAAAAAGTACATCTTTCAAATTCAATTAGCAAAATTTTAACGAATTCATTTTAATTAGATGTCGATCGTTTTCAATTAGTTTCACTCATGTCAACAACAAAAACAATGTGGATACCATAAACTTTAGTTGTTTAGTGTCGCGTGAGCATCTAATGTTCTACAAAATACCAAGTAACGTATAAAATTCGAAATAAATTCGTATCCATCCGAAACAATTTACACCTAACTCACGCCAATATGCCCCTAATGCTCCATCCTACCAAGCGATAGAAATTGCTTCTTCCACGCACTCATAAATAATTTATTAACATCATTTGTCGATGATTTCAATTGAAATTGAAGCACCGTGCGACGAGCATCGTTTTTCACGAAATTTATTTTGTGCTTTTTAGAGTTGGGCTGGGTAAGCATTAAACGTCAGCCGCCAAACAGTGGGATTTCGCTTGTTTTTTGTAGAATAAAAATTAGGTAAGCTCGCATATATACGATATATATTTGTGCTAACTGTAGTTACGGTCAACGTAATAGCGTCATCAGTGAAGGTAAAACCTGGGGCGAAAAAATATGGTATCACCTCCCAAGGTTATTAAACATTTTAAATTCCTTAGAAAGCGCGTATAATTTTTTTAACTTCGTTGAACAAAATCGAAATGCTGTCCCTTTTTCAGAAGAGTTCAGTTGAATAAAACTTGCTATTTCTCCATCTCTAAAACTTTAAGATTATTTTCGAGTGCATAATAATTTAGAGTCCTCCTTCCCATACCATTGGAATTGATGAGCAACAAAGTCTTCAACTATACTTGTAAACTGTTTGTATAATATTGGTTTGTAACGCTTTGTCGCAAAATATACTGAATCGATTTTAATAATTTATTTTTTAAAACAACAAATTTATACTAAGGAAGGTAATTGCATACTAGTTTTTTTTATTTTTTTAAAGTTAACTAAATATCCTTTTCTTAATGATGAAGTTTTCGCAAAACCTCACACGAAAATTGTCGTTTGATTTTTCGTTGCTTCTGCTGTTTCTGTGTTGTTATTGTTGTTTTTTTTTTCTTCTCAGTAGTAGAGTATTTTCTGTACAAGAAAACAACGACACAAATCGGGGAATAATCCGTTTTTAAGAAAATGTGTTTTTTTTTACAATTAGTAAAATGATTTTCCTAAATTCTATTCTGGTTTAATTTTTTCATACCACGTCTCAATTTTGTGATAAATTGGCTGAAATATGTTAAAGTGTTCGTTCGATCCGGCGACGGGTTAAGATCTCGCAGGATAAAGGGCTAAGAACTTGTAATGAATCTTTATCCTAGAAGTTTCCATATCCAAATATTCTCAAAATGGGACGTCAATTAATTATATGAGTTCATGCATAGAATTTACATTAAAAATTATAATTTAAGTCTCACGGGAGGTCCCGACAGATCTCACCAAATCTCACCAAGGGGAGAGGGGGGTCCGAATTTTCAAAAAAACACCTCACGTAATTAATGGACGTCCCCAACACGTTTTTATTCGCTATCAATTTTAATATATTTAAGATAATTGCAAAAAAAGTCCTCTGGATCCGTTTTGAACCCGTTACGAGTTCGTCAAAACAATGTAAAGACCGTTAACTTAAAAGGCAAGATGTCAAATTGTCATGAATTCTTTTATTTTATTTTCGAATCAGTATTATTTAAAAAAAAACACTAGACCGAAACGAATTTGTATAGAAAGTCCGTTCCGAGTTCGAGACGAATGAAGAAATAAGAGATTTGCGTTTTTGAGAGAAATTTCATAGGAAAATGGATCAGTTTCGAATCCGAAACGGAAACCCGAAAGCAGATATATGTAAGACAATAAATTCTGTGGGGTAGACGATGTTATCTTAAATAATACGTTGAAAATTTAAATATATTTGCTTAGTATTGATGAAATTAGATTATGGAAAAGAAAATACATAAAGAACAATACATACATATATCAACAAACGATGTTTCCTTTTTTAAAAAACGGTTAAATTTTTGTTAGTAACTTTTTTTTTATAAAATAATTTTTTTCGAGTTATTACTGAGTTTCAAGATAAAAGTGACACCCAGTTTATGGTGGTTTTCTACTTAGCTAAGACCATAAAACAAAGCTTACCTGAATTATGTGTCGTGTGACGCACTTAGAAAAATATTTGAAAATAAAGTATTTTTTTGTAAGAAAACTGAAATAATTTCACTGTACACTGTGTTAGCTTTATATCGCTGATGTTAAAACCCGCAAACATTAAGCTGTCAATAAAGGTAATTCATTATGTCGCTATGGAATACCCAGCGGAACAACAAGTGTCTATCTGCAGTACTTAATTTATCCCGTTTGACTCTCTGACGGCAGCGCATCTCTTTATAACCACATCCATACATCGCTCCTGCTGTTGTTGTTGTTGCCGTTTTTATTTGACAACATATTTGCCACAGTATGCGAAAAAGATACAGTGTTGCGATACCGCATCGTTTGCTATTGAACTGTCAAACTGTTTTTCCAAAACGACAAAAACAATATAAAATGGACCTCTAAAGCATAATAAAATGCTTATGGCCATTGAGGACAATTTGGGGACGATGCTCTAAACGAGTCTATAAATAAATACAAAATAATGTGTGAGTATAAGGTAAATGGTAATGGACAGGGGTGGTTTCTGTACCTTTCATACAGTCAGGGCCGAATTTGATGATTGCATATGTTTTCAGCTGTAGATTTTTTTCAGGTGAAAGGTTTTGGGTAGCATCGACTTATACCCCTAGTACGCATTAAATCTCAAATTAAAACGAGTTGCATTATTTCAACTGAACTGAACTTTTTGTTTTGATAATTTCTTACATCCCAATGTGTACAAAAACGGTTTCGCATCCGTTACGGACCCGGAACGGACTTCATAAATGTTCCGTTACGGACTCGTTTTTTTAAAATAAAACGGATGCGAGCCGGACTCGTTTTTTTCTAACTAAAACGGATCCGTTACAGATTCGGAACGGACTTCATAAACAGATCCGTTATGGAATCATTTTTTTTAACTAAAACGGACTCGTTTCTTAAAATAAAATGGATGCGAGCCGGACTCATTTTTTTCTAACAAAAACGGAACGGAACGGACTTCTTATACGATTCCGTTCGGGACTCCTTTTTTGTGAACAAAATGGATCCGTTCCAGATTCGTATTTTGTAATTCCGGATTCCGTTTCTGATACGATTCGAATGCGAAATCGTGGGTGATTCGCCTACAAACAGCGGGAAGGATCGTCCGCGTTGTTGGATCCGTTTCGAACTCGGAACGGATTTCATATTCGGATGCGTTTCGGATTGGTTTTTTGTGAATAAAATGGATCCTTTTCGAATTCGTTTTCGTATGAAATTCCTCTCGAAAAGTGGAATCCGTTTTGAAGGATCCGTTCCGAAGTCGTTTTTTAGTAAATAAAACGGATCCGTTACGGACTCTAAAATGATGTCTTTAAACTGCGCATACAACAACCATTGTCTAATCAGGGAAGGTCCTGGTTCAAACCCCGGCGACGACATAATTTTTTTTTTTTTTTAATTTTTTTTTTTTTTAATTTTTTTATTTAAAGATATTTAAAAAAAAAAAGAAGTACAAAACTGTATTTGTTTAAATTGAAAATATCTTGAAAACTGCCTTTTATGTTAATAATAAATAACGAGTCCGTTATGGACTCGTTTTTTTAATAAAACGGATTCGTTCCGGACTCGTTTTTAATTAATAATATAAAAGCCAATTTTCAAGATATTTTCAATATATATATAGTTCACTACTTCTTTTTTTGTTTTTTAAATACTTTTTAGTTAAAAAAATTAAAAAAATAAAAAAAAATTATGTCGTCGCCGGGATTTGAACCAGGAGCTTCCCTGATTAGACAATGGTTGTTACATGCGCAATTTAACATCATTTTAGTATGTATTAAAAATGAAGTCGGTAGCTGAGTAAGTAAGATGAGCATCTTTGAACAGTGGCATGGCGCAGCACACAGGTTCAATTCTGTGATCGAGTGACAGGTAAAAAAATTTTAAGTTCTTTGAAGCTTTAAATACGTATTACATTAATAAATTAACAATAAGTACCAAACAACAACAACAGCATTAGAGAAATAGATGGAAAGTAAAAAATCAAAAACGAAAAATGTTTGTTTGCGTTAACAGAATTTTTTTAAAGTTCGTCTCGAATCCTTTTTATTTAGAAAAACGAGTCCGAAACGGAATTCGAAACGGATCCGTTTTATTAACAATCCTTATATGAAGTCCGTTGCGAGTTCGAAACGGATCCAACAACGCGGACGATCCTTCCCGCTGTTTGGAGGCGAATCACCCACGATTTCGCATTCGAATCAGAATCGGAATCCGTTTCGGATAAATAATATGAAGAAGCGGATCCTAAACGAATCCGAAACGGATCCGTGTGGCACACTAGGATGTGGGTAGGTAATGAAAACACGTTTGGCAGCCAAAAATTGACACGCCAGCAAATGTAAAAAATAGCAATATGGCACTAAACTAAATAACCCAATCTACTATATTGAATCCGCCATCTTATATTTAAAAATTTTGGAAATATAACCTCAGATTCATGATCGGCAAACCCGAAAACCCCCATATACCAAATTTGGTGCAAATCGGTTGATTTTTAAACGATACGTCCGCCATCTTGGATCCGCCATCCTTAGTTCGGCAATTGGGCAGTGACCCCAGTAGACCAAATTTGATGCAAATCAGTTTATTTTCAAAAATTCAGCCACCATATTGGATTTGTGATCGCCATATTGGATCCGCCATGTTGGATTTTGCAACTTATCACACCAGATTTTTAGAGGCACCCATCAGCTACAATTTGAGCCAAGAATGACCCGATCGGTTGTGACTTTTTATTTTTGCAAGCTTTTTATGCTTGGCACTCGATTTTTCTCCGGCTTCCAGCCACCATATTGGAGCCGCCATATTGAAATTCGAGAGCACCTTTTCTCATATGGAAGCACTTGAGCATATGAATATTTTGAGACCTTAAAAACGTTTTTCCGCAGCGCTCATTTTTAAATTTTTTTAATTAAACCTTCATTAGTTGAGATGCATATATTCGAATGAAACTTATTGTTATAGAGATATTATTTAAAAACAGGTTCCTTAAAAGCGCCAAAATCACACCTGTATTCGAAGCTGCTACTCAGTGCGACAGACTGAGCGAAGTGGTTGTTTATATATGGTTGGAGCAGCTAAACAAATACCCACAAACAAATGGCAAAGTCCGTTTCAAAAAGGATAATTTTATTTTTGTGCTACGAATGTTGAGGAACATACTTACAAACAGAATAAGTACTGCTTCCATTGGCTATGATCAACTTTTATGTATTGAGCTCTTTTGCTGCAGCAAAGTTTGCAAAGGGTTTTGCAAGGTTTCGCGTGACACGTCAGATCAATTTTATAAAATATATTTTCTGTAAATTTATTTGCCTGTCGTTACAATATTGCTAAACGTGCTTTGGTCGCATACGACGCCATGAATGTTGGAGAAAAGAAGTTGTTGTTGGCACTCCACCCACAATACTCCAATTTCAATTTTGATATACGCTAACAAAAACAACAACAAGCTGGAAGCCAAATAAACCAATAATATTGCAATAAAGTGTTAAGCTGACAGAAATACCGATGCAAATTTACATCAAAAGAAAAAATTAAAATTCTTGACTTTAGGAACTTAAGTTAAACAATAGGTTGGCCAGGAACTTTCACGTACATAGCGTTCTTTAGTTGTAGTACCGCGTAAAAAAAATCTTTAATGTTAATATGTGGCTGGAATTATTATAGAATATAAAAAAACGGGCAGCAATAAGGACATTTTTGAACCGATATGGATTTAGCTTTTAAAGTGTAAGTTTGTTGTTCCAAGTGGCATCCTTATTGCCTTAAAATTGCATCTCTACACGCCAAATATTTTCAGTACAAAAAGTTCTTTAAACCTGCTCAACCTCACACTTTTACTAATGATACATATTTCAGCCTATGTTTCAACGATACCGGAGAATAATAAAATCTATGTTTTTTCCTTCACATATAAATGCATTTTTCGATTGAGCATGGTGACCGATCCAATTTAAGGAAACCTTCCTCAAAGACTCGTGGGCAACTATGTATGAGGACGGATTAAGCAGTCGGTGAAAAATGAAACAAGACTTTTTTTGAGCAAATATAATTCTACTTCTACCCTTTTCGCTCGATATACCTATTTGATGCCACGAAGTAAGGAAGGGGGGGCGGGGTGGCTAAAAATCTACGTGGTCGATAATTTGATTATTTATATCATGACAACAGAAATTAATATTCCATTTACCCAGCTTATTGAATTATTTAATTTATTGCTGTTCTGCATTTCAGGATGTCTTCAGAAACTATTTGAAAATTATTGAAGTCCTCATTATGATGAGAAGATCAGAAGATTGCTGAAAAAATACTATGGATTTGGTAAGCGTGACAGAAAAATATGAAACTCAACAGATATATTCATACGAAAATATTCATATCTACTTTCAGGTTCGTATATGACAAGTAAAATGTAATTTTTATTCAGCAAATTGAATTTTTCCTCCTAAATCTTGGAATCGGATAGTGACGAGCTGTGTGAAAGATTTCATCAAGAAATAGTAGAAATGAATAGAAGATATCAGCAATTTTCGGATGAATTGATGTTGGCGGATTACAGTTGGTTTTTGATTCGTGAAGATCCATCTGAAAAGAAGCGCATGCCGAAAGGCTTATTTGATATACAAATAAGCATAAATGTAGTATTAGAACTAAAATTTAAATTTCTCCCGTTTTACAAAATATTTCATAAAATCTTTATTTTTCGTCCGATTTTGTTCAATAAGCCCTTAAAAATTTCGTAACTAATTAAACTATAAATCTTAAAAATAAAACTATCCTGATTTTTACTGTTTTATAAAAAAATTTAAATTATTATTTAAATTGTAATTCAAGAAAAAAATCATAAAATTTCGAATTTGACTGACTATAACTCGGCCAGTTTTTGTCCGATCGTAACAAATATGGTATTGTTGAAATACAATTACCTCTTTTGTGGTACGCTTATCATCTCAATTGCATCCATCACTTCAATGCAAGGTAGATTTGTGTCAGCTCACCTCCAGTCAAAATTTAAATAGATTTTTAAATCAAAATTAAAAAAAGTTAAGATAAAATGTTTTAAATCAATAACGAAAGATCTCAATTTGAGATAAAATACAATCGAATGAAGCGGTTCGAATTATTTACTTTTTTAAACATAACTTAGCCTATCTTCATTTGGAAGTTCCTTCTAGCACTGAAAGCCCTACTTCCCGTAGGTATTTAAGCACCTGTGTTAATAAAAACAACGATACGATACCGGCTTTGTGATAAGTTCCATAAAACATAATAGACGGAGAGCTGGCTACATAAAAATGAACCGATCGACTATACTCGTGATTTTTGTTTTATAAGTTCCCAATGACATTGTCAAAACAAGCGTCCATTTTGCAAAAGTCTCATTGGAGGGGGAGAGCGTGGGTGGTCGGTCAAACGTGTCAAATTTCGAAAAATAGTTCATAACTCCCCCGGAGTGACCCATAGAGGGTTCATATGTATAACCAGGTCCAGGTATTATATTTTTTTTTCCAATATTTTTCCCGAAGATACCTACCCTCTAGCTGCCACCCTTTGGGGGGTCCCCCTACAAAAACACAAAATTTCGAAAAATAGTTCATAGCTCCCCCGGAGTGACCCATAGAGCGTTCATATGTATAACCAGGTCCTATTGTATTTTTTTTTCCAATATTTTTCCCCAAGATACCTACCCTCTATCTGCCACCCTTTTTGGGACCCCCTACAAAAACACAAAAAATTTCGAAAAATAGTTCATAGCTCGCCCGGAGTGACCCATAGAGGGTTCATATGTATAACCAGGTCCTATTATATTTTTTTTCCAATAATTTTCCCAAACATATCTACCCTCTATCTGTCACCCTTTTGAGGGTCTCCTTACCAAAAACAGAAAATTTATTAATTTTTTCAAAGGGATCCCCCAAACGGGTTGAGATAAGGGGTAAATATGTTCGGAAAAAATGTAGGGAGGACCTGGTAAGACATTTGACATCTCTACGGGTCACTCCGGGAAATCTATGAACTCTTTTTCGAAATTTTCCTAATTTTTTGTGTTTTTGTAGGGGGACCCCCAAAACGGTGGCAGCAAGAGGGTAGGTATCTTCGGGAAAAATATTGTAAAAAAAAATATAATGGTTATACATATGAACCCTCTATGGGTCACTCCGGGGGAGCTATGAACTATTTTTCGAAATTTGACACGTTTGACCTACCACCCACGCTCTCCCCCTCCAATGAGACTTCTGCAAAATGGACGCTTGTTTTGACAATGTCATTGGGAACTTATAAAACAAAAATCACGAGTATAGTCGATCGGTTCATTTTTATGTAGCCAGCTTTTAGTCTATAACCAGAATCTGCCAACTAATTTTCTCAGTGTGTTGTTGACTTTTTTTTTTTCATCGAAACTCCTTTTGAAATATTTGAAAATATTATTTGCGCGCCAAATGTAAAATGTCGCTCAACGCTCGTATCGCGTATTTGTCTGAATATGTTTTATGGAAATTACATTTCAATTGAAAAGGGACGATTGAGGCGTGAAATATGACAATTTGGGGACTTACATTGGATGAGTACACGTACGAATGTCCCTGCATACATATACCCAATGCCTGCTGTGTACGTGTCCAAATGTATTTGGCTTTTTACTTAAGGATATTTAGATAAAATTGTTTTATCTTTTATGATATTTATAGCAAGAGAAGAAAGAAAAAATCCAAATAAAAAGTGCTTCAAATCAGACAGAAATTTTAACTTTTCATTCGATTATGTTGGGAGTGTCGCACTTTTGGTATAGTATTACATGTGATTGCCACTCCAATTTAACCCTTCTTTTATCAACTTTGTTTACAAAACCTAAACTAAAATTGTTTTATTATAATTAAATAATGGTGGCCCAAACGTGTCTGACACGCGTATTAGCCCGTTTGTGGCTTCTGCTGTTATGTGCACTCATGTGAAACTTTGAATTTTTACTTACCAAAGTTTTGTGTCTTCCACAATACTCTATTCGTAAAGTTTGTTGACCATATTTTGTTTGCACTGAAATTGAGTTGTTAAACCTTGAATTTATAAATACAGTTTTGTTGTTGTACCGCTCCTCACTTTCAATTGCATTATAAATACAAGTAACTTGCATGATTTGTGTAAATATTTCCTACAGATAGTATCCATATTTTATGAAAAATATTTTAAACGCACGGTCAAAGGCTCGCTTATATTTTGTATGGTAGTAATTTTCATTCAAATTGACTAAAAATTTGAAATGATTTAGTTCATGGCGTTCTAATCAAAAGAGCTTCAAAAATTAGCCGTACATAAAATATTTTACTTTAGAAAAGTCTGATATTAAACAAAATTACTCATTTTTTCAAACAGCTTAACCCTATTAGTACTACCTTGAGTCTTTGAGACTCATTTTGACTTTGTGCTGTTTTCTTGGCGTGAATTTTTTTATTTCAAAATTGAGGTTTCTTGTATTTTAAACTGCAGATGTTCTAAACAGAATTACGATAAAAAAAATGTATAAATATTTTTCTTTCTATTTTTTAAAAAAATTAATTTATAAAGCTAACGCAAAGTACTGAAATGAGTCTTAGAGACTCATATAGTTCGAGTGCAGCAGAGAACAATCTTAACAAATCCAAAGCATGCTATGTTTTTTTAAAATTTGAATTGTTTGATTTTGTGTCATTGCTTCCGCGTCGGCTGTAGTAATTATGCTCTGCACATATGTAATTACAGTGAAACCTGGTTAAGCGGTACCTGGATAAGTGGGAAACCTCTACTAGTGAGACGCACTTCAAGGTCCCACCACTTTCGCATCAAAATACTGCTATTACTGGGATTATTAAACCTCTATGTCTGGGAATTAATTTTTGAAGTTTTTGTGCGTTTTCGCCTGTATAACATGGGCATTTCCCTCTATAACTGGGACCGTTTAGAAATAACCTCTATAAGTGGGAAATAATATTTATGTGTGTATAATTTGTTATTTTAAATTTGAATATGCACGTTTTATCGGTCTGAGTATGTCTATTTGGGAAACTGTGTAAATGAGAAACCTCTTAATTGAGACAAAAATGTTGGTCCCTTGGAGATCCCAGTTATCTAGATTTCACTGTAGTTCTTTTCTTGTAGTGTTCAGTTGTGCACATATTTTGAAATATTTGGATATTAGTTGGTGAGTTTTGCGATTATCGGGTTATCAGAATACAAGTTTTTTCATTATTTTTGTGTTGTGTTTATGGAGGCGTGACACCGCCCATTTTTTAATTAAATCTTACTTTTCTACATACACACCAAGTTTCATTTATCTGCGTCACATAGTTGATAAGATATGATGAATTTAATTTTTGTCTTATATGGGAGGGCGTGGCATTGTCCACTTTCCAAACCAAACTATGCTAAGAACATTATACAAACTATAATAAACATATGTTCCAAATCTTACTCATCTGCGTCAAATAGTTGCTGAGATGTAAAAAAGTAGACTTTTTTCTCATGTGGAGGCGTGGCACCGCCCATTTTTCAGTAAATCTTACTTTTGAATCTCTTTTGTATAAACACACCATAACTATACTTATAAACTTAAAATTATTGTTGTTTTTCATACAGAATGTATGTGAGTCCGAAAGACTCACTTCAGTACTTTGTGTTCGTAATTTCACCCAGTATTAATAGGGTTAATAGTAAATGTCATTGATTTAGCTCTTATGTGTATTTTTAAGCCACAAAAGCCTACCCTTTAAATAATAATACAAACAATTCCTAGAGTGCAGTTTGAGAGATAGAGTGGATCAAAAACCACAAACTTATTAATTTTTTTCTTACTTTTGACACCCCATATCTCTAATAAAGGTCAAAGATTGGTATTATGTCACATATTGTGCTCATAAGTGCGTTGTTTGATGTGTTCTTAAGCATTATCTTAGCCAGGATCTCCCAATGGATGTGTTATTGAGCCCATAGAAAAATATTTCTAATTTGTTATCTGGATTCCATGGGCAAAGGAATACCACATATTCTATATGCTTGCCATAATTTATATGAATTATATGAATCAAGAATGAGACATAAAAAACTAAATAACTGTTTTATGTTCCTTAGAGCCATAACTCTGTCATTCATCACGTGAACTGTATTCACAAATGGTTTATTTCCTAAACGATAAATTGGTTGAAGCTTTACTTTGATGTCGTTCTAAACAACTCGAGATATGTGATTAACACGCGTCAAGAATTCAGTCAGTTTACACCAGAAAAAGGTGAAAATGCAAGCAACTTATTTATTAACTCTTCTAAGGAGCCATCTTATTCCCAAGTTCTTAATTTCAATAGCTCCTCAAAAATAGCTTACTATCAAAAATTGAAGGACTGTTAAGTAAACAGCTCGAAATGGCAACTAATCTTATGAACATGATGAACCTTATCATAACTAAATTATGCAAATAAGTCTAAGAATCAAAAATTTCATTCTTCAGTCAATGACAAAATAAATTAATAATGCTGTCTTGTTTGCAATTGTTTTGCCTAATTTTTCATACCCGGATGCGAAAAACGTCGTAATATTGTTACTTTGGTTCATGTAAGGTTCTTTATTTCGAATTTCAGATATGCCAGATGATAAGTTTATTTAAATAAATTATAATAAAGTTAAAATCTCCAACAAATTTTTGATAAGGTGAGAAAAACTGCGTACTCCACAAATTTTAATTAGAAAAACACGAATATTTTATATAAATTTCATGATGACGAAGAATGACCTTCGGGGTTTATATCTTAAAAACTTTAACGTAATATGTTTCTGCCTCCTACCCTATATTTGAGTTCTTTTTAAATACGAATGGTGGCCGAAAGTGGAATCGCCTGCGAGGGATGTTTTTTTGAGAAATCAGTTGAGCGTGTTGTCCACAAATCTAAACATAAGTGGGGAGGAGAGAACAAAATTGATATCAAACGCATTCAGGCACCTACCTGATGGTGATGTTCCCAGTCTTTGTGCTGGCAAAATGCACCACACTAACGCGCCAGATTGCCCCCTGAGCAGGTTTTGGTCGCATTGCGAAAACAGTTCCAGCAGGCCTTAGTAAAAGTTGATATTTGTTAGAGAAATAGAACTTTTATTTTAAAAGTAAACTGAAAAATGTATCGAGATAATCATTTCTGAAATCAATTTTGATAAATTACGCTAACTGCATATGCCGACAGGTCTGATGAAAAATCTGAACGTGTATGAGCACTATTACAATTTGTTATTGTTATTGCAATTTATACCAGGGGCTAGTACAAATTTTGACATTTGATAGTCACCTCAGAAATGTAAAATAAATTTATGGAATTTTTAATCTACGTGTGTATGTCACTGAACTCCTCCTAAACGGCTGGACTGATTTGAATGAATTTTTTTGTATGCATTTAGGTGGCGCCCTGCATGGTTTAGATTTACAAATCATACCCCTATATGGGCAATTTAGGGTGGCCCTCATACAAAAATATTTTAAAAATAGCATTTTCACAGAGACCACTTAATTGATTCACATGGAATTTGCACCACGTGGCTTTTATAGTAAGAGGCATATTTTAAGTTATAAAACTTTTGCTTAGGTCAGATATTTAGGGTGGCCCTCATACAAACATATTTTTAAAATATCATTTTCACAAAGACCGGTCAAACGATTCACATGGAATGTAAACCACGTATCTTTTACATTAAGAGGCATGGCTTAGGTCAGTGATGGCGAACCTTTTAGAGATTGCGTGTCATAAATTTTTTTTTTTTTAAATAATAATATGACGCGTGCCGTGAAAATAAAATAAAAACAAGGCCGCCTTATAAGTTTATGTAAATAAATTTAAGAACTATAATAATAAGCAAATGTTTTTGGGTTAAAAAATTAATGTTTTTTCTAATAAAAAAAACCAAATTTTTATATAATAAAATAAAGAATAACACTAGTTTACACTCAAAATTTTCCATTGATAAGAAGTTACTTTTGTAATGTACTTTTTCCTGCTGAATTCGGAAATGAAATTAAAAATGTTCTTAATGTTACAGTTTTCGAGATATTGTGGTACTTTGAATTTTTTCGACCTTTCACTTTAAAATTCACATCTCGAGCTATAAATGCTCAATTGAGTCGTTTTTTATACCAAATTAAAGGTATTAAAAGGACAAACAAACGTTTTTTATAGAATGAGCAATATAAAAGATATTAATGAAAAATTACCAGATTTTTAAAAGAATCAAGTTTTACATTTGATTCTGTGGCCTCGAAAAACCAGAAATGTAAGTTTTTCGACCTAGTTTTTTTCCACAATAGCCGGTGCATTCTGCGCTATCAGAAGTTTTAAACAAACTTATTCTAATTATGCTAAAACAGCAAAAAACATAGAGACACAACAACTCAACCAATTGTCCAAAAAATGAATTTATTAAGAAAATATGGACTTGGAATTATTTATTCAATCGGTCTACAATTCGTCATTTTACAATCAATTTTCTTTTGTTCAGTTCAGTTTTTCACCAATCGTGGCCACAAGTACACTGCAAAATTTAATTTTTATAAACATCTAGTTTGTTTGCTCACCGATATCTTCTAAACCACTTATGTAATTAAAGATCTATGGTAAGTATGTATTTGCAAAAAAAGCTTCAAATGTCACTATTAATAAGATTTCTGTATATATACTGGATGATAAATATTTTATATTGGGTTCATAACTCGTAGCATTTAATAAAATACAAGAGGTACTGCTATCGTCTGTTAGTCTATTTCTCATGTCTGATTTAATCAAATTCATTGAAGAAAACAATGTTTCACAAGAATAAGTCAATGAAAATGTTGTTAAAATAGCCATTGCTATTTTCTTAAGGCAAGTTGTAAATATTTCATTTTCAGCATTTATCTGGACTGCTCCAATTAATCTATCTCTTTCGATTTCTTCCAAAATGATTCTTAAATCTATGAATTTTTGTTTCCATATCGAACTAGATTGAAAATCCATGAATTGCATCTCAAAATCTTCTAAATTCATGAACTGAAATAATGTTAAATTTAACTGTTCGTAAGTATATGTATCTGGACGGTAAGGAAAGAAATATTGGATTTACAATTTGTAAAAAATTTATTTTAAAAAAAGTAGATTTTTAAAACAAATATTTAAAATTTTTTACATTAAAATGGAAAGAATTCTCTGGCGTGCCATAGGTTCGCCATCGCTGGCTTAGGTTATAAGACTTATTTAGGGTGGCCCTTATACAAAAATATTTTAATATAGCCTTTTCACAAAGACCACTTAATCGATTCTCATGGAATTTACACCACGTGGCTGTTCTATTTAGAGGCACATACTTAAGGTGGCCCACATACAAAAGTATTTTTTAAATAGAATTTTCACGAAGATTTCATAATTATTTCTTAAACGTTTCTAATGGTCTACGGAAGGTTTTTGCAAAGTTTAGTTTAGAAAAATGGGCAGTGACACACCCTCCATAATCAAATTAATCATATCTCATCAAGTACTGGACGCAGATGAATGGGACTTGATATAAAAAGTCCTCGCAAAAAAGGTTTCACTGGAAAAATGGGCTGTTTCGCTTATACATTCCATCGCATGAGTTCATATGACATCCGGAACAACTACCGGAAAGGGCAGAACAACGTCTGCTGGGACAGCTAGTTTGATATATTTTTTTTATTAAAAATTCATGCTATATTAAAAAATAAGATTCGCTTGCTAATACCATTAGATTTTCATTGACCCCCCCTCTGATTTCCCCTTGTATGATTTTTCATAAAGAAAAAAAAACAAAAATTAAGAATAAGTTTACTTTAGAAGTGAATATGGAATCAACACATGTAGAAGACATAGACGACGAAGACACCTGGGATTACTCCAAAAGTGAAAAATATCAGGAAACCTTAAGGAAAATAGAGGCAAGGAAGCGGGTGGAAAAGCTTTCAAAGGAGTTACCCCAACTTCCTAAAGCCAGACCGGTTGCCATAGCCGTGGTATTACCAAAATATCAGGAAACCTTAAGGAAAATAGAGGCAAGGAAACGGGTGGAAAAGCTTTCAAAGGAGTTACCCGTACTTCCAAAAGCCAGACCGGTTGCCATAGCCGTGGTATTACCAATTGGTAAAAGTGTCCCAAGGAATTGAGTTTTAAAAAGAAATATCTCAAAGATCTTATAATCGTTTTTGTTGAGAAATACTATAACTTAAATAAATTTGATGTTATTTTTTTTAATGAGATCTGTTGATAAGATCAAATATAGAATATGAAATTTTAGAGCAAGTCAGTAAGCTTCATCTACAGGCTGCAAGCATTAAAGTCAAATGCAATACATAGCACTTAAATATCTTACTAAGCCATTTATTGCCGCCCTAGGTATAACATAACTTGTCAAAAATATCATAACTTTTTTGGAAGCCTTCGGAGTAGATTCTTTGTTAGCGGTGATAATAACGCAAAACACCCACGGTGGCGCTCACGCTTAGTTAATCCCAAAGGTTGTGAACTCAATAAATGCATCTGTAAATATTATTATCAAGTTCTATCCAGCAGCAGTCCAAACTTAACTCACCTCCAAAATCGGCAACCGATCTTTTCAAAAATTAACGAAAACAAGACGATTTTTTTTACATCACAACAATTGGATGTTTTTGTATGTCTTCTGAAATGTTAAACGGCTATAAATACCATCTTTTTGTTTATTTTTAAGGTTTCGGATATTGTCCTCATTGTATGTACATACATCGGAACTATAATTTGTCTCGTTTTTTCGTCGCAGTTCTCATTTTTCCCCATATACGATATTACCTAGTGTTAGAAATTAGAAGGGGAAACAAATCAAAATATTTACTTTACTTTTTTAAAAGTTTAATATACAGATAATAAAAATTTGCGTTTCTAATCACATGCAAGACCTCTTGCGACAACGAGAAACAAAAAAATGAACGAATTTCTTCAAAGTTCAATTTTTTAGGAAGCAAATAAACAATGCCTACTATAAAAATGTTTAATGTTTCAAATATTTTAAAATTGGAAATCATCGTTTCTAATTTGTTGCACACAACGTACATACATACATATGTGAAGGTATCTTCATTTTTAATTATTTTTATAATTTATTTTAAAATAAATATGTACATACATAAGTTAACTTTTTTTAAATTTGAAATTCGAATGATAAATTTATTTTTCAATTTTTTTGAAATGAGAATACAATTATTTTAAAAAACAGAACAGACATTAAACTTGGTGAAAGGTTGGAGCTCAAATGGCTCTCCAGCCCTTTTCTCCAATCTCCAACGTTGGAGCTCCACTTCACATCCACTTGAGATCTATGCCATCCTCCAAGAAAATTGACGTTAGTTTTCCAGTGGAGATTTAGCTGGATCTCCTCTTGACTTCTAAGGCGATTCTCCAAGCGAACTCCAACCCAGTATTTTATTTAGATGTTGGATTTCTATTGGAGATAACGCTGGATCTCCGCTTGACCTCTGATGCAATTCTCCAACTAAACTCCAACATAGTATTTTTTTTGAGAAAGTTTTAGTGAAAAATTTTTCATTTATCAAAAAATAAGGCATGTTTTTATTGTACATATGTATGTGTTAATTAAAATTAGTTTATTGAAAGGCATAAGAATAATACATTAATAATGCAGTTTAAATAAAAATAAGTACCTAAGTACTAAGAAAGAGATATTGATTATTTTTTACTAAAGTTGAGCCTTTTTGTCAGACAATTATTTCCCTGTTGAAAGAACACGATGAACCTCTTCTGAAACTCTTCATCAGGGCTTGACTTGAATTTGTGAAAGTAAGCTTCTGTAAAAAGATTCGTAAAAAACACGAAAATATAGTTACATTAAAAATTTTTTACAATTAATATTATGTTTGACAGCAGTTGTGATGCTGAGTGGTTTGATGGCTTTTTTTCTCCTGCCCCTTGCCAGGAAAATTGTGTAGCAGCTTTGTCTGTTATACGTTTCCAGGCTTCCTTTATCACAGAACTGCTGCAAGTTTGCGCTGTTAGTTCTGCAACCTATGAGGAAATATATATTACATACATATGGTAAGGTGGGGCACATTGGTTAAGTTATTTTTAAAGGTTTTATTAACGCATAGAAATCAAATTTCTGAGAAATTTTAGACTATTTCGATATTAGAGAACTATATTAAAAATACATTTTGTAGGTATTGTTGTTTCGGGTTTTAAAAAAACAAGTCAACACCCAACACGGGGCAGCTTCGGCATTTCATGGGGAACATTCAGCATTCAAGTAATTTCACAAAAAAAAAAATAGACTGATGTACAACTAAGGATATATAAATTTGACATTTTTTTAATATTTTCTTTCTAATGCTACAGTATCGTAAATACTATAAACAAACAACCGAAGGTAGACCGAATGTGCGATTCGGCCTTAAAATGGCCGAAGCCGAAGGTTTGCAAATGAATGCAATTTCGAAGTAAAATTCCCCAAATTGAAACACACGAAATATGCAACAGTGAAATAGTTTGGAATAGAAAGTTTTTTAAACGCAAATAGCTCAGAATGTGATATTGTAAACGACATTAGTTGTGAAGTTAAAGCAATAAGCACTACAAATATTGAAAATAATCTTTGAGAATCTCATGACACAACGACCATGCAGCCAAATAACTCATGCTGAGTTTCAAGTTTTAAGATAGACTTTGAGTTTGCACATTAAAGAATCTATTATTATGAGGAATGGATATATTTTTAGCTATTGGCATTCAAGTTCATTTTTGAAACTGAAAAAAATAGCACAAAACATTTCTATGTATCTGCCCCTCCGACTAATGTTGCAAGTGAACAATTGTTTAACGCTGCAGGTCAGCTTTGTACCGACTCACGTTCAAATTTGCGTGGCGAAAACGTTGATAAACTTTTATTTTTTGCTGACTTTGAATACTAAAGTACCTTCAACTTTTATTATCATTATAAAATAATATTAGCTGCGTTTTATTCGCCATCCTCTGCTAGATATCTTTAGCTAGCAACGATAATTGTATAGGAAAACAAAAACAAAATCGTAGACTTAGCGACTAAAATTATAGTTGCTAAGTATACAAGCAAGTTTCTTAAATGCCAGTGCTACCCAGTGAATTTGTGTTTTGTCTATTGTGATTTTGTATTTTGTCAATTATGAAGTTTGAAATTAAAAAAAAATATTGAATTTTACGGAAAAAAAATTTGAATTTTACGGAAAAAAATTTGAATTTAAGGGAAAACATTCATTTTCTTTTTCTTTTTTTAAATTCAATTCAATTAATTTTTCTATGCAGTAAAAACACATTTGGTAAACACCAGGATAACCTGGCAATGCACAACTATTTCCCCAGGACACAATGCCAGCCAATTAATTTTTCAAAACAGCAAAAACACAAATAAATGACATATCTGACGTAGCCAGTGCTACCCAGTCAGCTCTAAGGCAACTTAGCAACTTGTCGTTTTATTCGTGCATAGATAGCGACTTGGCATATAAAACTCACATATTGTTATTGCTAATAGATTATAACCATAAAATTTATTTTTTGTTACTTATGCATTGAATTTTTCTTTATGTAAGTTTTTATTTATAAAATGCTAAATCTTCGGCTTCGGCCGTCACCTTCACATACAATACAATTTTATTTGCATATTATCTTCGGCCAACTTACTAAATCTGCAAATTTATCCTCAGACGTCTGAACTTCCTTTTCAAATTGAATGAAAGCCTCACTCGTCCCAAATGGCGTTTTAGGAAGCGCAGATAGGCGTTTGGGTACATTTATAGATGAATTGAATTTTATTTCTTCTAAGGTACGTCTCAGAAGTTTCTGTGATATTTCGTGTTCTGAAATAATAAGAGAAGTATGTATAGAGCTTGGTCTATTATTATTATTTATTTAAATTATATATTTTAACAATTTATATTTTTGAATGAACATTTATTTTTTTATTATTCTTATGAAATATTTTTATTGAATGAACAAAAAAATTTTTATAAAACAAATTTTTGATATTTTACAATGACAAAAAAAAGTTTAAATATAATTTATTTTTATCATATAGTATAAGGTTTTTTAAGTAAAGTGTTTCTATTGTAGAATTATTGGTGGTATTAAGTCACCACATATGTATGAATGTAAATACATACTTTCAACGTTTTTTTACTTCAATTCAACACACCATACATCCTGTGGGGAGTCTATTGCGGTTCGCTTTGAATCTCCTTTTTCTTTTTATTATTTTATTTGGTATATGATTTTATTTGGATTGAATTTATTTTACATCTTTTTTAAACTTTAAAATTCGAATGAAAATTATTTGACTTACAATTAAAAAGATTTTCAAAAATTCAAAAAATAACTAAATTTTAAGGCTTCCCATTCGCGCCCATTTGAGTTTCCCACATTCCTCCGCAAGCATGTAATATAATTTATATTTTATTATTATGTCGTTCTTAAAGAGGCAAGTTACAAGCATCGTAATATCGTACTTTCACGGAGAAGGTCTGGGATGTATCTGAATTTTGTAAGTATTTTTATAGATTTCTATTCTAGCTTGGTTGGCATCAGCTATTTTTTTTAAGCCGTACAGGTTGCAGATAAAAGATTACATGATATTAAAACCTTGATCTATATTATAATCCTCTGATCCCAAATCTGTTAATGCCGTTGGGAAAATTTCTGTCATCCTGAAAATTTCTAGAGGTCTTTTCTTGTTTCTTCTATAAATTGCCGTGTTGAAATCACTTCCTGTAAATGCATGAAAAGCTGGTAGCGCTCGTGAAAACGACATATGCATTACCTTCTCCGAGCTCCATCCATATTTTCACGGATCTTCGAAGATGTTCCATATTGGCCAACATAGTAACAAGAATATCTGTAGCAGAGATTTTGATTGTAACATTGGAATCTTCTTTCAGCTGACATGCAAGAAATATGGTTTTTGTATCCGCTTCTTCATGATCAGAATATAAAAGTACATGATCGATGGTTCGCGTTATATTATTATCGGTAACAGAATATACGTAATAAGTCGTGATTCAGATAAATTGTTTTGTTACCGATAATCGCAGCAATCTTCTGATCAGCCCAATAATCGATTAAGAACTTGAAAAGAGCTTCTTTAAACTTGATGTTACTCAAATTTTTCGCAAAATCTGCTGTTCTATTTTGTTGAGGGCCAGAGATGTGAAAATTCTTGTTATTCAGACTACCTCGAAGAGTGTGCTCATATTGTCTGATCGAAGGTGTGAAGCAGCAATCAAATACAATGGCTACTTTATTTGCTGAGTTATTGACAAAATATTTCAAGATCTTCTTTGACACATCTCCAAAACTACGCGGCATTTCTTTCAAAGTACAATATTTAAAAAAAGAAGCTACATATCTACAATTACAAAATCTAGATAGGATGGCGGTTGTTCCATGTCTTGAATTTGTTTTTCTAACTTTTTAACGAGTACCGACTTAACAGTCTTGTTAATAGTACCAACTGTATGGCACATTGATAGCGGAATTGGAGTTATTGGAAAACGGAGTATTTTTTTAAGATTTTATGATAGAGATTTGCTGAACAACGGCTACGCACCGATGGAACTGTTTATACGGGGCAATAAATTTTTCTTTTTTTTTGGAAAAAAGACAAAAGAAATACGTGGAAATCCTGATGTAGAATTTTGCGTCTCTGGTGGTTGAAGCGGCTGATGTTGATGATGATGCTGACGGTGGTGAAGATGCTGCTGTTGATGATGGTGGTGACGATGACTCCAACGGAACACGGTGTCAAGGCTAAGAAAAAAAACCATCACTTGCCACCCGCAAAGAAAAAAAACTTTTGTTTTAGTTTATTCGGTTTTATTTTCACTGATTTTAACTTTGATCACTAGGCTTTAGTTATTTAAGATTTGATTAAGTTATTTTAGATTAAGATTTTTAAGTTTAAGTACATATATATAAAAAATAGAAATAAAACGAAGTTCTGCTCTTTTCGGCTGGCTTATAATGAGTAAAAGCTTGACAATTTCTCAGTGTCAGGGTCAGCGATCTGTCACGGTGGAGTAACAAGGACGACAACACATCCGAACCTCGAGTCTCGAGATGGGACTTCTATTGAGATGAGAACTGACGAGTATTATTAAAAACAGTGTTACCGTTTGAGTAAGTTTACGTGTTTTAAAGTTTACACGTAAGCAAGAACTTTTTCATATTTTTGGATTTTGTTGCAAAAATACATACTTAACTTTTTTTTCACATACAGTCCGCGACAAAACGATAGCACAACTAGTTTTTCGGTGTTTTAAAGGACTTACTACAGCTATTAAAAATTTATTTTCATGGTATGTATATATTCTTAAAGCTAAGGAAATATATAACTTGTAAAGAATTTGTTAAAAAAATTAATGCATTTTTAAATTATACTAAAAACCTTAATTTTAAGGTGCGACAAAACGATAGCACAAAATGTTTGTAACTTAAATTCGTTTTAACTGTAAAAGTAAAACATTATTTTAATAATGGGTGGATCCTCCTTTATTCTCTACCCCTTCAGTCATTCGCTTTTATAAGGATTTAAATAGCTTTTTAACGTATTTTCGAAGAAGAGCCTCCCAGTGGGCTAATATGCTCTTTTTGAGCTCGTGAATGGACTCATTCTCCATTGTCGAGCCAAACAACCTCAGCAGTTTTCAATAATATTAAGGTCAGGAAAACACGCTGGCAATTCTAGAAGATTCAAGTTGTTGTCTCGGAAAAACTTTTTTTCTATTTTTGTTGAATGAATCCTGCATTATCCTGCTGAAATATCATGGTATCACTGGTTTATTGCTGCCTACGTAGAACTGCTTTATTTCCAATTAAGTTTAAGTATTCCACGGTTTTCATTTTTGGGGGCACAAACTTTATTTCGGATTTCGCCTGGAATCCGATACCAGCCCATATCATGATAGTGACTGTTGTCTGAAACTCTTCTATGATGCTGTCTAGACTGACTTCAGAAAACTGCACTATCTCAAAATTCCCGGTGGTACTAAAATTCGATAAAACTATTGATGTTATTGCTAAATATGCTATTAGAATAAATGTTTGTAACTTCCTTTACGTTTTCAGAATTAAGATCTTTTAAAAAGTTGAGATGGTCTATCCATTTCTACTTTCGCATGTCCTTTTTAGACTCTTTACAAACTCTGTCCTTCAGTGTCCTCCACCGGTCCTTCAACTTTTTGGCAGGAACAGTAAATTTTTTTGGAATTTCTTCATACTTTAGCTTCGTGAGCCATGTGTTTTTGTAATTTTTATTTGTTTTTTCATATAAAAATTGATTTATTCGAGGAAATTCGATGAGTTGATTCTACATGTTTGCTTCGTTTTAATTTTTTTTTTGTTTTGCTTTTCAGAATTATGTAAAAAACAAAATCTGAAAATTCAAAATTTTTGTAGTCCTATGCGCAGCAAACTTTATTTTGATGACTTCTTGCAGCGCTGTAGTGCAGAGTTTACATTTGAATCAATGGCTTGTAATGATAGTCGCAAAATTAAGAGCGCTCTAACTTAAAACCTAGTTTTTACATAAAATCGAACATAGAGAGTGACCCCATAAAAGAAGAAAAACTTACAAAAACAAAATGCATAATAAAAATCTGTAATATAGCAGGCAGTGTGGCCTAGGGGTTAGGACTGTGAACTCATAGCGCACAGTGCGTGGGTTCGATACTCGTAAGTTCAATATTTTTTTGTTTTATTGATATCAATGAAAATAAATGTCAATATAAAACCAGCTTTTAAATATTTAAAACCATCTTATCCTACTTTTTAATTTAAAAAGTGCTTTTAGAAAAAAAGCCTTTGTACTGGCGAGTATCGAACCCACATACTGTGAGCTATGAGTTCACATGGCCAATGTACTTAAATTCTGCTCCGATTCAGAATTCGTTGCTCGATATCGAGAACAGCAATCACGATGAAAATTAAAACCAAGATCCAATAATTCTACACTCTCAAGCTATGTATATCCGCGATTAATACGTGAATTAAATATTCAGAAGAGCAGGATTTTGCCGACGGAAATACAGCAATTTATCTTCGTTTTAATATCTCTATTTAATAACAGAGGGACTCAAAGTTTATAAAGGATAAAGTTCACCAAAAAAAAAAAAACCTTATATGTACATACCTTTTTATTATATTTTCATTATGTCTCCATTAAAATTTCGCAAACCCAGAGCTTATTAAAAATAAAAATAAAGATGCCGCACCTTTTGCTGTAAAAAATTATTTTAATAACTGTGCAAATAAAATAACATTCCCAAAGTCTCAGCTGTTAATGGCGCTTAATTAATAGTTTGCACTCTTAAATTTCTTTGACAAATAATCAGAGCTTAAATAACAATAGAGTTTTTAAATACCAGAAACAAAGACCATCCCTATCCCGTGTGTGCTACATCATACGTGAAACCGCAATAGACTGACCGTTGCTGCTGATGACATTCGGATGACATAATATGCTAATATAACGGTAAGTAACGCAGTAAGGAAATGAAGCGGAATCCAAAGTCAGTACTATTTACAACTACTTTTTAGCTTGATTTCTTCAGGGAATTTTAGCATTTCAGCGTAGAAAACAAAAATGATTAACCTGAATGTTACACCTAATTTTATAATTTACTTAATTACTTTCACGTGTAACTAAAGTTGCTAACTGTCGCATATCTATTTGGGTAGAGGGCGGTTGCAACGCTCATGTTGACAGTTGGAATTATCATATGTCAAACTGTGCTTCTTTAATACAGCATTTATTGTTCTTTTCCATATGCGATTATTTTTCTTCTACGTCTTTGCTTTTTTACAACTCTGGGCGTTAAGGGAATTTTTCCGCATTGTAATTAAAATAATTGCCCTTACTGTTTTAAATGCAAACATTGTTACTAGAGTGTTGCTAAAAAATGTATGAAGTTTTATTTAGAGTTTGAAAAATTGACGTGTTAGAGAGACTTCCCCACTTACAGTATCGATAGAACTACATTTTACAATTTAAGTTTTCAACTCGTCAAATTACGTCAAAGTACGAAAAGAGGTTGAGCTTAATATACCTTCGAGCATGCTATCGTCGAGATAAGGATTACATTAACATTGAAATGTAGGGCATTTACAGAGGTGTTGAGTAGATTCTACTTTTTCTTCATTTCTGCAGTAGTCTCGATGGGATAAGCCAGATGTGGCAACCTACCACTAGCGGAATGACCAAACATCTAGCAGAACCTGATGTCGGGTTCGCGACAAGGTGTATACGGTATCATGGTATCTGGCATCGTTCTGGATGGAAGGGAGCTTACTATCTTCACGGATAGATCCAGGATGGAACTCGGCGCAGGACCGGGTGTTTACTCGAATAATATGGGTATGGAGATGTCTTCCAGACTACCCAATTATTGCAGGGTTTTTCAAGCTGAAATCTATGCCATAGACCAAGCCGCACAGATGATATGGAACAGGGAGCTTACTCCCTCCATCATTACCATATATGTTGACAGTAGTCAGGCAGTGATCAAAGCACTGAAAGCCAAAATGTGAAGACTAGTTGTGTAGAGCACTGCAGAGAGTCACTACGTTCAATCCGACAGCAAACTATAGAACTCTGCTGGGTGCCCGGTCATAAGGGTGTCAAAATAGGATCAGAATCAATAAGTGGTAGACCTTATGATACCGCTGGCGGAACTACATTGTCGGATAGAGGGCATAACCAAGAAACAAACGAACAGAAGGTGGAACCTTAACGCCGGATGCAGAACGTTTTGAAATATGTGGCCTAAGCTGAATCTAGGAAGGACACAAACTCTCTTAAGATTCAGCAGAGAGGAGCTAAAAACTGTTGTAGGAGTGCTGATGGGACACTGTGTTATTGGCCCTATGGCCGCCAAATATGTGACCCTGACTTCTGTAGGAATTGTGGAGACGAAGAAGGAGTTGAGACGGTTAGATACCTACTTTGCGAGAGCACGGGGCTAATGAGGAAACGAACTAAATATTTTTTCTATGCATTCTTCATTGACCTTGAGGCACAAGCCTGTGCAGTGATGAGATTGGACGACCCTGAAGGTCAGTCATCAACTGAAGATGGCGATAAGGCAAAGGTTTGAATGGATAAATCTCTCATTCCCCCTGCATTCATGTCTCCAACACATATCGAAATACACTGCTCTATTTTAAATGATATTTCATCCGGAACGAAATCAGGATCATCAAAATCATCGTCGGAGCTAAAATCAACGTCACATTCATCCGATTCCATCAGCTCTAGCACCTGATCATCAGATATTTCTGAGAGTTTGAACATTTTTGTCTCAAAAATGGGTTTTTTCCTTCCATTTCTATGAGAAAATTGAAGAAAATGAAAACATAGAAGAAAAACTATGATAAAAAAAGTTGGCTCAAACAGGTAAAGCTGCCCTGAGGCCGCTATTATATTTTCGTTTCTAATCCACAACTTATTATATTTTCACGTACACTAAATATTCACAGCGAAAGTAAAAATTTTGAAAACTTACAGGTGTAATTTCTCTTGCAGTTTTCTGTTCCTAAATTTAATTTTTTTTTAACACAAAATTTTGTTTTATTTGCAAAATTTTTTTCTTGCTCGGCGACCACTTTCTCACTTGGTAACGAATGCTCAGCTCATATTTTTAATAAAAAAATTCAAATAATAAACTGTGGAGTTTTTAGTGAAAGCTGCCCTGAGGCAGCATTACCCGATAGAATGTTAAAGCGATCCTTTTAAGCTAACCTAACCTATCCTTGACAGTTATGGTAATTGCTGTGGAACTGTCAACACTTACTGTTACGTTGAGCAGAGAGACATTCTTTACAGTAGTGAGTACATATCTCCACTCGAAATACGCTGTATTGGATAGATAGTTTGAAAAACTAAACGCACGCACGTAAGCGCGTTCGAGAAGATCCCTTAGACAGTACCGCAATCTGTCGTCGCCGCTTGTGGTGATGACAGCATTCCATTTCCCCCAGATGGGAATATGAACTTTAAAGGGCTGATCAAACTCTGTGACTGGTATCTACTATGTAGTCACAGGCAAAATTGGAAAACCTCTCTTCTGCTTGATGTAGTATTGAGGCCTGGGATGGGCTTTTGGACTTTTCGGGAATACACTGAACTTAGAGCCCGAAGGTACTTTTTGGAGGTCGAGATTATTTTTTCTTAATTTTTTGCAAAAGTTACTACATACAAGCAAAAAGGATTACTTTTATTAATCTAATTAGTATAATATATATTATTAATTCAATACTTAGTATATTGGAAATGTTTGCAAATTCTCCAATACGAATCTCGTGCTTTTCAGAGTCCGTTTGAACTGAAAAAAAAATGGTACTGAAAATACCACCACCGATTTAGGCGTTCCCCACCGAGTGCGGTTCAACACCAAACTGCGCATTTCTAACCTTAAAACTAGAAATTTTTGCAACACTCTAATGTGTACCTACATACAAAACTTTGCTCTATTTTTCGTTGCCATTTGCATTGTGTCCTTTGTTGTGCTTAACTAAATTGTAGCATTTTTTGTGCTTTCCCGCATGCAAGGTTATTATTATGTCACATGTGAACTAAGGCGTAAGTGATGCGTTTAGTACCCCTTCTTTGAACAGGCTAATTGAAACGACCTACTCAGGTTTTGAATTGAAGGGTTGAGTATACGATTGTTCCTTTTTGTTACACGTTGAATTGTTGTTGTCTGCTTGAAATTGAAACTTCCCATTTCCGGCAATCGCGGCTGATCGAACATTATCCCATAATTACAGTGGAGTTTTTTCCTTCCTGTTTCTATCGTATTCCTTCGTTTAGCCACGTGCCAACGTTGTTCTGGTTTTTATTTACCCAGTTTTGTGTAACAATTTAACCGCAAAATTTATTCATGATTTTTTTTTTTCAAAAATCTTTTTGAAGTTTCATTGCCGTTTATTAATCTGGAGTAGCAACAGTAGCTGATTGTACTTTCGTAAACCCTTTTCCCAGTTGGAGTCTGTATGAAAATTACTATGCTTCCATATGTTGTAATGTAATTTTGGGATTATCAGATTTACATTTAGTTATACAATAACAATTGATTCTTAATTGTTAAGAGGCTGTGTACAACTTCTGTTTGGCATATTTAGGAGGTTCGATTATGCTTGTTTGAATTATAGAAGTTTTAGTGTCAATTTTTTTTTTAAAAGCTTATAGCCCAAATACAAATTGTCGAGATCTCTTCGACCTCTCTACTTTGTCTAATTCGTAATAATTTTTACATAAAAATTTTGAATATTTTCTTAACGTTTTACTAAAAGTTTTTAAGCTTTCCCAACACATAAGTAATACTTACAAAGTATATTGATTTAGCTTAAGTGATATATCATCTACACAATAATTTGAGATATTCGGAATAGGCCACGAGGTTCCTGAAATGGCGTACAGAAATATCATAGGAATGTATAGTCTTCAGTGTAAGTTCACTGAACATTTATTTATATTATCATTACTGATTCATACACTTGAAAACTTCGATGAAAAGTTAAATTACTTTTGCACTAGCATGTCCGCAAAAGTTTTGCCGGAATTCTTCGGATGTCTCTCAAACATTCCATCAAACGATGTTTTAATACCCTGCACAGAGGGTATACTAACTTTGTCATTACATCTGTAACGCCTTCGCCTTTTTTCGAAAAAAGTTGCAGCGATTTTGATGAAACTTGATGATATGGTGCACATGGGAAAAAAAGTAGGATTAGGCAAGATAAGTTGTAAGCGCTATTCGAAGTGAACTATTGCAACGATTGGCATGTATGTATATTAGGGTGGTCCTTAAGAAAAAAAAGTTTGAGACGCCCCCTCAATTGGTTCGAAATAGCATAAAAAAGTTATAGAACTTTTTTCAAATTTATATCTTTAACCCTTACTGACCCTATTTCAATGTAAAGTTTGGCCTAAGTCGCCATTTTTTTGAACCAATTTAAAAAAGAATATATCAAAAATAAATGTCGCTCGCATCTTGTTTCCGAGATATAATCATGGAAAGTTGTAGATATAGCTTTCCTAAAAATCAGTATAGTTGGGAATTCCTTTATAGAATTTAAATATTTTGATGTCATATAGCAGGTAGTTTTGCAGTCTATAAAATTCGTGCATATTTCGACTTTTTCAATATTGTTCAACATTTCTTACATTTTAAATTTTTTTCGTCTTATTCAACCTCTTCAACGTATTTTTAACATTTATTTCATCATCAGAATAGATGCTTTACCAGAATTCGGCTGGAACACACAATTACAACCCATCTCTACCTTCTGAAAAAAGAGCCTCAACCAATTTGTCAATTCTGCAACAGCTTACCACTAACCATTTCTCACATCCTCAATAACTGTCCTTCCCTATCTTTAGCCTACTTCACCTATTTTCAGAATGCTTACCCTCATTCTATTCTTTCTAACCCCACCGACTATAATGTAAATATTATCTATACTTTTTTAAAAAAATTAAATTTGCAAATCAGTATTTAACTACTTATTCGAATTATTTTTTCCTTTATTGCATATTCACATCCGATATGCCAACTTCAGAGGTAGTTGAAGTCGCTACTTTTGCTGATGATACAGCATTTATTGCCCCAAGCGAATCCTCTATTCTTCTCTTCTTCAAAACCAGCTTAATATGCTTGGTTTATGGCTAAAAAATGGAAAATAAAGGTAAATCCTGATAAGTCGGCTCATGTCACTTTCACATTGAGGAAAGGACACTGCCCTGTGGTGTTCTTAAATAATACACAAATACCTCAAAGTGACAGTGTTAAATACCTAGGTATGCATATTGACCGACGTCTAACATGGAAAAACCACATAAAAGCAAAACAACAGCAACTAAATATCAAAACTAAGCGTATGTATTGGCTTCTTGGACGCAAGTCGCAGCTGTGTCTAGAAAATAAAATTAGACTTTACAAGTCCATATTGAAACCCATCTGGACATATGGTATCCAACTTTGGGGTACTGCTAGTGACTCAAATATAGAAATACTACAGCGTTACCAGTCTAAAACACTCCGGAATATTGTTGACGCACCTTGGTTTATGACAAATGATGCTATACATAATGATTTAGGCATACCATTTGTTAAAAACGAAACATCAGTGTTCAGTGATAGATATGTTGGGCGTCTAAGTTACCACACGAATCCAACAGCTATTTCTTTACTTGACACAATACATGAAACTAGAAGATTGAAACGTAAACATGTTTTAGATTTACCCTACCTCTAATAATAATATATATAAATTAAAATAATTAGCTTGTAATTGAAAAAAAAAATATTAAAATTAAAATTAATAAATTATCCATTTAGACATACATACATATTTACGAATTTCAGTAATATTAAAACTTATTGAATAAATTTAGTAATAATTAGAAATGTGTTTTTAGATTCATAATGTAGGCAAGCATCATGTTTATCTACTACTGTTATTAGTTTATAAGAACACATTTGCTGAATATCTTTTATAATTTAGATAGATTGCAAATAAATGGAATATTAAAAATTTTTTTCTCATATCATATTCCATTGTATTAATATTAACTTACTTACGTAAATAATTATAAGAATCATTAATTTAATTTCTATTTTGTATCAAAGCCTTAGATGCTAGTGCTTACAATATTTGTTGTAAATTTAAAAGAAAAATTTATTTCGATGTACTTTCAATACAGTGTAGGGTATATGAGTTTCGGCCTGGTCGAAGATAACTAGATTTTTTTTTATTTTCATTGGCTTGTAAATTTTATATACATATATAAGATGCGAATAATAAAAGTTTAATAAAGTTGTTAATAAGTTCTTTCATTGCATTGTTCTGATAATTGACTTTAAAGTTTCTGGGCTTTACGTGTCATACTTTCAGGGATCCCACTATCCCATCCTATCCCATTTTTTTTTTTTTCAGAAAAAATAAGCCACCAACGGGCGTGGTGCTCCCTTTTGTCATGTTCAAAAATATTCTCAAATTTTTCAGCAGCAGTAGAACTTTTTTTACGAAAAATGCTTCAGAGTGTAGGCCAGGTCATGGTCAAAATTTATTTTCGATCCAACGATAGGGTCAATAAATATTTCTACGAAAAATGGATCCAAACGATCTCTTAGGTGCTCGTAATTGACATGGGAGCGCTCCGGTAATCTCAAAAATTTTTTTTCGTCCAATTATCATCAATTGAATGGGTCCAAAGCGAGCCCATTGTGGTGAGTCCGGGACACACCTAGTCATTATGAAAATGTATCTTGACCTTAGTTCACTAGACGAGAGCGTTTAAAAGGAGCAATCGCCTTGCATTATCGTTATCATTATCATAGCTTTATAGATAAACCATTAAAATAAGCTCAAATGATATCTCAATAGCCTGTCCTTCCCTCTTTCGTATAAAAGTTTTTTGTTGATTCTCATTTCTATGAATATTCATTTAGAATTTAAGCGCTTTTCATAATTTTTTCACCAGTGATCTAACTTTTTTTTTATTTCTGGGCTTAAAAGAACATTCATCTTTTCTCTACAAAACACATGGAGTTTTTGTTGGCTAACATTCCGTCTGTAGCGATAATATGTATTATATTCTATATGGGTGGTGCTTATCAAATTCTATTTTTTTTTTTTGCCAATCCGCCATTAGTCGGTGCAAATGAATGACGTCGATAGCGATATACTTACGCACGAGTAAATAACTTGTGACCGATAAACTCATGCCATATATATGTATACTCATATTGTTGTTTGATTTACCTTTTATCGCAATTTATGAGCAAATATCAAAATCGCTTCTTCTTTGATTTAGCAAGCCAACAAAATGACCAAAGTTCAAAGTCTTGGCACAAACTAAAACACAAAAAAAAAACAGAAGTTGGAATAAAAACGCACATTCAATTGGAACTGTTGAATCATAAAACAAACAAAAAATACCACAAAAATAAATTGAACTACATAAAAACTAAAAGGGGTTAAAATCAACCGACATTATTTCAAAGTTAAATTATGGCAATTTTTAATTTTTAATTGAGCCGACGTACCGCCTTTTATGTCAAAACGCTGCTGCGGATTTTTATTTTACCAGCAACGAAAAAACAAAAAAAAAAAAACAGTCATAAAAGTTTTTAAAAACAATTCAATTCATTTCGATTGTACAAAAATAAAACATTAAAATATAATTAATAAGTAATTATGTCATATAACCGTAGGAACGATAAAATGGGGGGTAAAGACGCACAAAAAGGCAGCAGCGTCAACACTTGACAAATCAACTGAGATAGGATGGTATTTAGTCTTAAATTATACTTTTAAAGCCGTATTATATTGACGTTAACAGTGGGGCAATTGATATTATTGAAAATCTTATTTTAATACGGGTACTTAAAAAGCTTTCAGACTTATAAGGTTCCACAAAAACATCTATTAAGAACTTAAAATATCCAGTAAATAGTCAGTCCCTCTGACTTTTATAATTCTAGATGAACAGTATAAAGCAGGGTTACCATCTTCTTATGTTTTTTGAAGGAGTTTTCAATTGCTAATAGTTTTTTGAAGATCTTAGAAATTTCTTATCCTTAGCAGATTGCTATTAAATATATCGAGACCGACTTTGGACATTTTTATTGAATGTAAAAGAAAAGGTAGTGATATCTTCCTATAAAACACATTTGTTTTTCTGTGTTTGCGCAGAGAGGTCCTTGCATCTTCTAACAATGTATCAGAATAATTATTTGTTTCGACTAGGCGAGTGTGTCCTGCCAGAAAAGCTGTATAATGGATGTCACTCAAATAGTACACATGGCGTACATATAAGTAGTATGTTCATTCTGGTTGTACGCCAGTTATGCCTTGAAAATGTACGATGTTGAAGCTAAAGAATCTTGTTCGTTACTGAAATGTACCCAAATACGTTACGTTCGGCAAATCTGCTAAGTAGAGTGTTGCCTCAATTCGAATTGTAGATACAAAAGCTTAGATGAAGGTTGCGATAAAACGTCTGGTCGGTCTAAATACATTGAGGGTAATACCATCGCCAAACTAAGAGCCGTGGATCGACAACAGAGATATGCACGAATGCATTCAAACGCAATTGTGAAACACTCACACAAAGCGAATTGTGAATCAACACTTAGCATCAAACGTGTGAAACGAATGAAAACACTGCTCACTCAAAGCGAATGCTGCCGTGCTGTACTTTTTCTCGCATTGCTGTTGCTTGTCTTTGTTTTCCTTGAAGGCAACGAACACACTACAAAGACAAGCACTATTCACTCAAACATCAATCATTCATTTCTATTTCTATGCAACGAATGCGATGGCTATGCAACGAATGTTATTGCGCAGCATTGAATGCTTTGCTATTGATTTTAGTTTCACTACTTTTTGATAAGACAAATAATACCACGAAAAGTACTAAACTACTTGAGAGCAATAAAAATGCATGCACGAGCTCAAATCATTCATTGCATACGAAGCAAATTAGCAAATTATATGAGGTATTCGATGCTGCGCAATAGCATTCAATGATGCGTAATAGCATTCAATGCTACGCCATAACATTCGTTGCATAGCCATGGCATTCGTTGCATAGCCATATAATTCGTTCCATAGAAATAGAAACGAATGATTGAGCTTCGATTGAATAGCGCTTGTCTTTCGTGTATGTTCAAAGAAAGCAAAGACAAGCAATGGCAATAGAATTAAAAGGCATTGCACTGCAGCATTCGTTTTTTATGTTGTCGAATGAAAGCACGGCAATAGCAATGAATAAACAAATGGTAAATTAAAACGAGCCACTCATTGCACATCTCTGATCGACAACTCTTTGTTTCCGAATAATTATTCCCAGAAATTTAATAGAAAAAATAAAATAGACTGACGCAACAAGATCGGAGAATGAATCCAAAGTCAATAGGTTGCAGTGATTTCAAAGAATTTTTAACTCTTCCTGCTTTAATCAGACTTTTAAAAAATGTTCTTGATAAAAACGTGTAAATCTCCCTGCAATTCGATAAAAGGACTAATCAGCTTATCAACCTTCAAACGAGGTGGGCGAAAACGTATACAAGTTTGTATCTTCACAAAGGTTCCAATCTGAACAACTATCGTCAAAATCGACTTTGTTTCATCTTCTGTAACGCAATTATCTTTACTGACTCGACTATACTTACAGTCGGCAGCTTAAGATCTTATATATTGATTATTAAAAATGGGCGGCCATAACTGTAGACTCCCTCATAAGTTTTTTGAATTTGAAATTACTCTTTATTTTGGAAACATTGTTGGTATCCCTAATCAATAAGGATAAAGTAGACAATATAGTAAGTTCGGCTAAGTATGACAAAGTTGCTGCCGCATCAGAGAAACTACTACATGGTTCAAATAGTCACGGGAGTTTTGGTGGAATGGCACCACCACTCTCAAATCGATATAATTTTTCGGAAGTAGCATCTTTTTAAAGAGGAATGCCCAATTTTGATGACATTTCATCTAGTAGTTTTAAAGTTATCGCTGTATGAGTGACGCTACTTTTGGTAATTCTTAAAAATTTGAAAAAGTGAATTTCGCATTTTGATAAAACATTACTTTGTGATAGGAAAAAAACGAGAAGCAAGCATTAGAATGGCTCTAAAAACATCACAGCACATCTGCTCCGTCGAAAACAACTGTTTACAGATGGTTTGCTGAATTTTTTTATTTTTTTTTTTTCAAATGGGTCGTACGAGCACCAGTGATGCACCACGTTCGGGCCGGCCGAATGAGGCTACAACTTCAGAAAACATCAAGAAAATCCATCTGACCGTTTTGAAAGACCACAAAGTGAAAGTGAGAGCGCTAGCAGACATAATGAAGATGTCCATCGGCAGTATTTTCAATATTTTGCATGAGCATTTCGAAATGAAAAAGCTGTGCGTTCAATGGGTGCCGCGTTTGCTGACAATTAATCAAAAGCAACATCGTGTCGATGATTCAAAACAATGTCAAATTTGAATGAATTGCTGCCCCATCCACCGTGTTCTCCAGACTTGGCCCCCAGCGACTATTATCTATTTCCAAACGTGAAAAGATGGCTCCAGGGAAAGAGACTTTACTCAATTGAGGAGGTCGAGTTCAAAACTGATGCCTATTTTGATAGCTTCGACGTCGACTACTATAAAAAAAGGTATCGAAATGTTAGAGGATGAAGTGTATCTCCCTCGAAGGGAACTATGTTAAAGAATAAAATAGATTTTTATCAAAAAGTTTCTGTTTTCATCATTTTTCCCGGGACTTTTTGAACCATATAGTAAACAAACTGCGGGACTTCAATAACAACAAAATTTCACAATGAACATAAAATATGGATAACCATTATGAAAAAGTACTGAACTGACAAAAGAAAGGTATTGAAAGATACTCAGTGTACAATAAAGTTTAGACAACATTTCTGCAGAAATAAAAAAGTCTGAGTAAAACACTTGGTTACGTGAAACTTTGCTGAATGATCAGGAAGATTATCAAACTTGCAAAACAGATAACATTAACATCGTTATGAACGTACTTATTAATATTGTTCTGGAAAGAATGGTAGCTTACATTGTTATACTTCTGCAATCGGAACGGGTTGAGCTTAGAGATAGCAATCTTGTACGAATCAAATCAACGTCTTGGGAATTATATGTAATCGAGCAAGTGAGCGTAATATGATCTTCACTTCATACATATGCGGATTACGGAAAAAACTTTGATTTCTCACACGGCAATTGTATTTTGGCCAAGATAGGTAAGATAGGTAGGATGTACCAGAGAAAACTACGTTTGTACATTATCCGAAGCGTTTATTTAAAATTCCAATCTTCTGTATTACACTGTGATTAGATATCCAAATTTTTCTACACAATTTCTGGCGTCCAACAAGAATATTTGCCGTGTCTAGAGAAGAAGGAAAAAGTTTGAAGCATTACCTGAAACTCATTTTTATCTCCGGATAACGCTGAAAATAAATGCGAACTTTCTTTGCCACAACCATAAGAATACCATTTAACAATGACTCGGAAATTCCCCTCACGATAAATAATGATAGTCATAATCAAATTTATCTTCTTTCAAAATCAGTCACCGTAAAATTAATCCTAATTGAAGTCAGTATTCTCTGTAAAAAATCGGTCATATTAAAAGTGTATGGTAGTCGAAGTCTTTATTCTTGCGATCAATAGCAGTCAGTTTCAGAAGACGGTTTTGTAGTGTCGATGCGATAGTTTTCCCCATCATCAGTATGTAATACTAATGAACCAGTATAAATTGTCACTTTCAGACTCAAAAGGATAAGACTTTTTTCATACAATTTGTCAATATCAACCCCACTCTACCACAAGTTAAATCAATAAAAATTTCATTGATTTTTTTATAAAAAGTTAAGAGCACAAAAAAAAAACTTTCCAAAAAAATAAAAACTGTAGCAAATAATTGTCAGATTCGCCTCTATGAACTCTCAGTTTTGTAGTCGGCATTCAGCAAAAGGCACAGATCGCACCGACAGATCTGATGCGCCCATCCGCCTCCGCACACTGATCGCAATGTCATTAACCACTGGCGATCAATTTAAATTAGGAAGATTTCTTTAATTAAAAATCTTCCATTTCGCTTAATAACGATTAATTGGAAAATATACTCACATCGGCCACATACGGTAGGGCAGTAGCCGCACTATCATGTGTACTCTCAGTTTTAGTCTCGGCGGCCTCGTGATCACTTTGACAAAACCGTAAGTTCATCATCATCCTTTCAACAAAAAAAAAAACAATTGCTTCACACAAATATTTAATTGTTATTGTTGCCCATTAATGAATGATTTTTCAAAAAAAAGAAATTTAATGAAAACAGAAAAGCCCAAAGTAACGGCGTACCCACGATCACAGCCAACAGATGGCACCCAGTCACGCAACTTTTTGTCTGTACTTTTCTTGTTTGTGTTGCTATCATGCAACATTTTACCCCCTTAATTAACAGATTTTTATGCGGAACTTTATGGTCGTTCATTAATTGGTAAAATCAAACTAACGGAATGGATCAGAATTTGGCGTCAATGTCAGAATTGCCTGCCCGCAAGTTTTGTAATCTTGCATGTCTTTTGATTTGAGAACTATGACGATAATGTGATTTCAATAAAAAAGGCTAGGCATCTCCTGCATGAAGATCATATGAAACATATGGATTTTTCTTTTTTGAAATTGCAATTCTTTTGTGAGTTTAAAGTTTCCTTCTCCTTTTTGCCACTTTTGAGAGTACTAAGGGGACGTCCATTAATTACGTGAAGTGTTTTTTTGAAAATTCTGACCCCTCCCCCTCCACTTGATGAGATTTGGTGAGATCTGGCGGGACCCCTTCCCCCTCCCCTCCCGTGAGATTTAAATATTAATTTTTAATGTAAATTCTATGCATTAAAAAGTTGACGTGAGGTTTTCCTTGACCCCCTCCCTCCTTGGTGAAATTTGGTGAGATTTTGTCGGACCCCCTCCCCCTATTTTAGCTCATGTAATTAATGGACGTCCCCTTACTCTACCATTTTATGATTCAACGTTGAAAATAGTATTAGAAAGGATAAAAAGGGCTAAAAAAATAAATTTGTAAGAACTGTCGATTACAACAAAAAAGTCCTTACAACAAACTGAAGAAAAAAGTTAAATGTTAGTTACAGTTTTGCACCCTTTACACATTTGATGTTGTACCCATAAGAAACAAACGATTTAAGTATTTAGTCCAGTATCCTTTTGCTTTTTTGAGGTCCTAAATGCAATTTGGTATTCTGGTTGTGCATTTTCAGACAAAATCAGATAGAATCATGTTCCGAAATTTCTGAGTTCGCTCCCACAGCTCATGATCTCCCTTCGGTGGGCTAGGATATTTCCCAAGCTATGACTTGGCCTGGTTCCACAAACTCTCTATTGTATTCATGTACGCAGACTATGGAAACAACTTCAGAACACAACATTTTTTGTATTTTAAACCAAGCTTGGACAACTTGTGCGGTGGTGCAAGTTGTATAAGATTTATTTAATGTTTTCTTCTCACAGGAAGAGAAACTTGTCCCATTTTCAATATAAAGGGCTCATTTTGCTATCAACTTCAGCCCGACTTTTTTGCGTGGAAGTTTCATTCCGCTTCGACCAAATATGAAGACGCTACAAAGTCGATAAGCCACCCCATAGGAAATCGCTAAGAACGATCGTGCCCAGGCCCGGATTTACCTTAGAGGCACGCTAGGCCAATGCCTAGGGCGGCACGATTTTAAGGCGGCAAATATTGGGAACTTTGAAAATTTTTTTAAGTGAGTGCGAAAACTTGGAATGCCGCTCCCTAAATTACCAAAAAGGTCCTAACTTTTGATATTAAAAAATTTTTTATTCACCAGTGAAGAAGGGCGGCAATTTCTGAATGGCCTAAGGGCGGCAAATTGCTAAATCCGGACCTGATCGTGCCAGATATACCAGCTTGATTTTCATCAATATTCATTCATTAAAATATATTTTTTCCCATACTTAAACGTTTTTCGTTAATTTCAGAATATAATGCATTTTTTGATATTGTTTGTACCCAGTGATCGAAAAATCGACCACCCACCTGAGCCCAAACCTGAGCAGGTATAAAAATTTAAATCAAAGCTTAAGACCTATGATGCAAATGTAGCCTCTGAATGAAATTTCATCGATTTTGGTACAGTAGTTTAGGCTTGGGTCTCAATGGGTTAATGGAAATGTTATATGGAAAAAAACATTTATAAATGAACTAAGCAAACAAAAAAAAAAGAGAATGAATTTGCAAAAAACCCATTAAAATAAGGATTTCTGATATTGGAGCCATGTTTAGTTCTCGGATGAGAGTAAATTCCATATACAGTTCGGTTAAAATAATAGCACCAAAAGCGTGGTAAACATCTTTAACGAAAAATCTCGGAAACTTCGGGGATTTATCGAAATTTTTTTTGTTATATAAATAAGACGTAATATGCCAAATGCTCCTTATCTAAAGAAATCCTTAAAAAATATGTTTTCCTAATTTTATGACACGATAATGCTCATGAATGCTAATACTAAACAGTCAGAAAAATAGCACCGAGCAGATATCGCAAAATATAAAAAATTTTATTGAAAAGCTGTGAGTAGTTCTTTAATTATAATTCTTTATTACTTAAGACTAAGTTTTACATTAAATACACTTTATATTAATACTTTGTTGCATGAATTTTTTGGTAATGACTACGATTACATTGAGTCCATCAGTTTTTGATACCTTTCTTAAGGGATCGTCTTCCGAGAACATTCAATGGCGACTCATAAGTCGGTATTGTTTTTTGGCTGACTGTCTGAGATTCCTTTCTTGCCGTCAGCCCACAAATTTTCAATTGGGTTTAAATCTGGTGATTGCGGTGACCATTTTATCCCATTAACCTGATGGTCTTGGTACCACTTTTTAGCCTTAGCATACAAGTAATATGCTTCGGATCGTTGTCTAGTTACAGGGTCCAAGCTATCAACATTTCATCACCAGAATACGGCACCGTCACTTCCTGTATAAAATTCATAGTACCAGGAGATCGAAAAAATATGGGATTTGTTGAAAAAAGTTGACTAATATTGAATAAGTTGAAATATTTAAAAAACATTGAAAAGAGTTGAAAAGCCAAAAATAAAAATTAGGAAAGTTGTAAGAGGTTGAAAAACGTCAATAAAGGTTAAAAAAAGTAGTATGGGCAATGTTGAAATGGGTTGAAAAGGCGAAAAATGTTGGAAAAGTCGGAAAAAAATGGAACAGAAAAAAGTTGAGAGAAGTTGAAGCGTGAAAGTGTTGAAAAATTCGAAAGAGGTTGAAAATCTCCAAAAAGTTGAAAATCTCGAAGAAAGTTGAACGATGTTGAAAAAGTCAAGAAAAGTTAAATGAAGTCGACAAAGTCGGAAAAATATGGAAAATGTTGACAAAAATTAAATGAGGTTGTAAAATGTTGAAACAGTTGAACGAAGCTGAATAACTCAAAAAAAGTTGAAAGAGGTTGAAAAAGTCGAAAGAAGCTGAATGACATTCAAAAAGTCGGAAAAATATAGAAAATGATGAAAAAAGTTGAAAGAGGTTGAAAAATGTTGAAACAGTAAAAAGAAGTTGAATAATTCGAAAAAAGTTGAATGAGGTTAAAAAAGTCGAAAAAAGGTAAATAAGGTTGACAAAGGAGGAAAATGTTGAAAAAAGTTGAAAGAGGTTGAAAAATGTTGAAACGGTTGAAAAAAGTTGAATAACTCTAAACAAGTTGAATACGGTTCAATAAGTGAAAAAAGTTGAATAAGGTTGACAAAGTCGGAAAATGTTGAAGAAAGTTGAAAGAGGTTGAAAAATGTTGAAACGGTTGAAAAAAGTTGAATAACTCTAAAAAAGTTGAATAAGGTTCAATAAGTGAAAAAAGTTGAATATGGTTGAAAAAGTCGAAAAAATTGAATGAGGTTGAATAAAGTTGAAAGAGGTTGAAAATCTCGTAAAAAGTTGAATATCTCTAAAAAAATTGAATGAGGTCGAAAAAAGTTGAATGAGTTTGCCAAAGTCGGAAAAATATGGAAAATGTTGAAAGAGGTTAAAACAAGTTGAAAGTACCACGCCCACTGATGCAATCCCGTCGAAGTCCATTTCATTTCAGAGTTTTTACTAACCGACATCTCTATACCAAATTTTAAAAAGATAACTCTCATAGCACACTAAATATAACATAAAACGTGTTTTGCTTGTATGGGAGGTGCCACGCCCACTGATTCAATCCCGTTGAAATCCAATTAATTTTAAAGCTTATAGTAACCAACATCTCTATACCAAATTTCATTAGGATTACTCGTACAGTTCACCAAATATAACACAAAACGTTTTTTGCATCTACGGGAGGTGCCACGCCCACTAACAAAATCGTGTCAAACTCCATATAATTTCAAAGCTTATAGTAACCGACATCTCTATACAAAATTTTATTAGGATTACTCCTATAGTTCACCAAATATTACACAAAACATTTTTTGCTTATATGGGAGGAGCCACGCCCACTGAAGCAATCCCGTCAAAATACATTTAATTTCAAAGCTTATAGTAACCGACACCTCCTCACCAAATTTTAAGAAGATTACTCTCATAGCACCCTAAATATAGCATTTAACGCTTTTTTCTTGTATGGGAGGTACCACGCCCACATGTACTATTGCGCCCATTTTCGGTTAAAAAATACCTTATAGCAAGTATACCTACCAGGCTAAATTTCATATTGACTGCATTGTTAGTTCTCCTATTATAACGTTTATAAATATTGTGGGCTGTGCCACGCCCTTCAACGAGTTTTGCCAGTATAGTGACATAGCATGTTATGATGACTGCTTTTAGTGGTATTATCTATAAAATTTTTATGAAAATCGTCAGTGCCGTTTTTGAGTAATATTGAATCAAAATTTTCAATTATTGAAAAGTGCCACGCCCAATTTCCTATTCCGCCCACTTTTGGCAAAATTTAAGACATTTATGATCTGCATCCGTGTACCAAATTTTATTGCAATATCCTGAATGGTTTTCGAGATATGACGTTATGAAAATAAAAGTTTAGGGCTGTTCCACGCCTATTCAGGAGTCTTTGATAAGTTAAAACCCAGCCCAATCCTAATTTTGTTTACATATGTACCTAACCCCCCAAGTTTCATCAAAATATATATATGTATATATGTATATATATGTATATACTTTCAGACTTTATTTCCAAAACAGGTAAATACATACAATTATTGCTCGTTTAATAATAGTAGATAGATAGATACACGTGCTGATCCATTGCAGTTCCAATGCATGGATTTCACCATTGTCGTAATATGAAAAACGTGCCCACACCGCGGTGCACCGTAGCACTAGTTGCGCCGTGTCTTACAATTTTTTTTGTAAAATATATTTTGTTGTAAGTTAAAATAATACATTAGTGAGTTGAGCAATTCAAAGTAAATATTTCCTTTTCAAAGTGTAAATCCTTTTTAATGATTGAATCAAAATATTTTAAGAAAATCTATGAGTTTAGTCCAAACAAATAGAGGAATAAATCCATTACATTGACATTAAAAGTTTTGCCCTGTCATATTGATATATGTATGTATGTATTTGGCAAGCAAAAACATACCTAATAGATACCTATATCGAATAAAATAAACTTTTTAAAAGCAACAATGTGTTTATCTTGGAAATTATTCAATTGACTAAAAATACTATACGGAAGAGACCATTTAAAATGTGTAATTTACAAAGCGATAAACTCTCAACGTACATTTTTCCATTTTCAATTGACTAACAGTTTTATTTTCATTTGGTGAATTGATTTAAACAAATTTTAAAGGCTCCACCCAATCCACAGTCTGCAAATATTGCTATCTCGCTTTAACACATATGCACCTAAAGAGAGCACTTTTCGCCTACGAAAGAGCATTGCATTTGCATGGGGTAACACGGAACAGGTTCCAAATCCATGGCAGTCCATTCGCCAGTTAACGAGACCCCCCAAAAAATAGAATAAAAGCAAAGCTGGAAAACCTTGACTACGCGTGATTTACGCTGATTACTGAGATACTGGATGCTTCATGTTCTTTACTCCACTGTGGCGTAGCGTTTGTGTGTGTGTATGTTTGGAGCATATGATTGGGGCCGACGACTCCACCCATTTGGCAATCAGAGCACCAATCACAGTGTCGCATTTGTGCGCATGGTAGGGATGGCGGCAGTCTCTGTTTTGATTGATAACAAAATCTTTATCGCTTGCTAACGTTATCGCTGCTGCGGTAAAAGAGGTTATACGCCACCTAATGGCAAAGTGTGCGCCCCCCATAGGTAATGGTGAGCGAGATATTCATATCAAAATCCATGTCTATTTATGTTGTAATTAGCTTTTAAATTTCTCTGTTCAACGAATTTCATTTCGGTTTTTGTTGATCAAACAAAAAGTTTCACTTATTTTGTTAACTTTTTGCTGTTTGTTGTTATTTTATTGTGCCATTAAATCGTTGTTGGTAGGTGTTAAAAATTTGGTTTTTTCTTTTGCTGTTGCTGTTGGTTTTGTGGCGGGCCTTTTAATCGCAGTTGTAAAAACAGTAATTGATAATAAAACTAAATAAATAATACGAACTTTATTTATTTTGGCATTCAAAGTCTATGCGCAAAGTTTTCCGCTCATTTTAATGCGGAAGATAAAATTTAATGGAAGCAGTTGCTGCTTTTCATTTTTAAATTTTTACGAAATGACAGCAATAGATACCTACTATGAGCAAAACCTATTAATAAGTAGTAGATTAAGTTAAGTTAAAAGGGTTTCTTGCATAAGTATAAAAAGATACACACGGAGGCAGGTTGTCCATTGTGATCCTATATACAATATATAAAAATATTCGCTCCTTCTCCTTAAATTGTCTTATTGAATGGGAGCGAACCACCCAGAAGCCTTGGTGAAGTTGCGTATACTTGTGAGTTCCAACTCAACTAGTTCTTCAAGACCAACAAAGAACGGAGAACCAAAATATTTGTTTCGTTTCCTCATTAGCCGCAGGCATTTCCAGAGTAGGTGTCTAACCTTCTTATCTTCTTCTTCATCTTCACAACTCCCGCAGAAGTCTCTGAAAGAGGCACCATATTTGGCCACCATAGGGTCAATAACACAATGCCCCGTCAGCACTCCTACAACAGTTTTTAGCTCCTCTCTACTAAATCTTAAGAGAGTTTGTGTCCTTCCTAGATTCAGCTTAGGCCAAATGTTTCGATACGTTCTGTATCCGGCGTTAGGGTTCCACTTTCTGTTCGTTTCTTTCTTGATTATGCCCTCTATCCGATAGTATAGTTCCGGCACCGGTATCTTAAGGAATACTACTTGTCGATTCTGATCCTATTTTGACACATTCATTAGCTTTCTCATTTCCGGAAATACTCTTACGACCGGGCACCCAGCAGAGCTCAATAGTATGCTGTCGAATTGAACGCAGTGATTTCCTGCAGTGTTCTACACACCTTGACTTCACGATTTTGGCGTTCAGTGCTTTGATCGCTGCCTGACTGTCCATACGATACGATAACAATGGAGGGAGTAAGCTCCGTAAGTTCCGTATCACCTGTGCGACTTGGTGTATGGCATAGATTTCAGCTTGAAAAACCCTGCAATAATTGGGTAGCCTTATAAACATCTTTCCTTCACCGAACTCCATCTAGGATCCCTCCGTGAAGATGGTTAGCCACTTTCTTTCTAGAGTTCCAATCTTCTCTTGTTGAAAAGTTGTTGTTGTTGGCAGTGTCAAAGTCAAGTATTGGTACTTGGTAATCACTTGACGTAAGGCAAAGTTCCCGCTGCATATCTTGCAAAATATACCCGTAACCCTCAGAATTTTGAAGCTTGTTATATTCTTTTAACCTAAGAATCGCTTTTACCACCATATTCATGATGTCTAGGTCAATAGGATGCATCATAATTTCTAGGCTCACATGGTGTCGATCTCACTGCTGCCGAAAATGAAAACAATTGATGAAACTTGCAAATATCGTTACAAAACTTTAATTTCAGTATAGCGTGGAGCCACTTTGTACTCTAAGACCTGATGTTTTTCCTAGCATACTCAATTTGATGATATCAAAAAATTACGAGCTCTTTCTCACCATAAACTCAGGGTCTGTCTTATCTTATATACTGACAAACAGAACCATTACTTCGAATTCTGGTTACTCCAAGACGAATAGGTTTTTTTTGCAGAGGAACGCCACAGAAATGGTCTCCTTATTGTCGAATTTGGCTAACCTATATCACTGAAAAGGCATGGCTGTAGAGCTATCGTCTATGCGTATGTTGTAGCTTGTGGCCAATCCGCAAGGAAAATGTGTGATATTTATCAGGATGCCTTAAACAAACTCGTGTCATGGACAGATAAGGCGGATTTACTTATAAGTCCACGCAAGACTGAACTATGTAGCTCTACTTATTAGGAGTCACAAACTTCCTATTAAATAACGACTTTCGCTAAAATCACTAAAATTGACTTAAAAGGGAGGTACCTTGGTCTGGTATTGGATAGGAAACTGAGTTAAAATATAAATGTTGGAGACAGAGTTAGCAAAGCCACTGTAGTGGTATACAGTGTAAAAAATCTGTTAGTGGAAGATGGGAGCTACCGCCTCGTATCATTTACAAGACTCATATTAAAAGAGGTCCTCTACTACAAACAATTGCACAAGGTGCAAAGGGCCGTCATCAGTGGTGCTATTAGGGCTACACTGATGGACGTCTTGGAGGTTCTCTTTTATCTCATTCTCTTGGACCTGTTAGGTAAAGGGATAACAGCTTGGTCCACCATTAGACTCTGGGAAATGGTATTTATTTTAAAGAACTTAAGTTTAGGATTGCTGCGAGGCTACCAAAATATTTTAGCGTTTTTCAGGAAGAGGTTATAACTATAGAAGAAACCGGGGACATGCCTCTTGCTACCTGTAAGTTGCTGTTGAAAGAAGATCTGTATGGCATGTTAAAATTAACAGACACGGATAGACCCATGGGTAAACTTGTCACATAAAAACACAAATCTGGTCAATATGGTACGCGAAGCTTTCTCTAGAACTGAAATCCCGCATTAGTCATAGTGTCTCGCAGTTGTTGTAGTCTTTACTGGCTACTGTGAAGAGATTAAGAGTTCGGGCTTATGAGTTCTGTAGTTGTAGGAGTGTGAAGGAGGTGGAAAACGTTAAACATTTTCCTTGCTCTTGCCCTGCGCTTGCTAGAAAATGATACAAAACACTCGTTCGTTTTTATTTGATAACCTGGATGACCTTAGACATGTAAGTATAGGTCAGCTATTTACATAGTTTTATTACGAAATCTGGTTGGCTTAATGAAGAGGTATAGTTAGTTAACTACTACAACAATGAATCAATATTTGGTTCCGTTGATTCGGTTCTTAAATTGGTTACTGGAAACACCAATGGACACCAGTGGCATAGTGATACTGTCAATTTCTTTCAAGGTTTTAATGAAAATCCTCCTCAAAAGCGTCAGTGAAAAATATTGTTCTACCACTTTTGTGGTGCCCTATGCTCTATTGAACTACCAATAGTTCAGGAGGCATCGTTGCATTTTTCCAAGCAATTTCCTCTCACTTAATTTTTTTTGCAAATGATAGCTTATGTATAACTGATAATCGAAATAAGCGTCAACCGCCAAAATAGTCGTGGGTCTGATTGTAAGAGGCCGACAAAAAAATGTTGCTCAATAACTCGAAAAATAAGCCGCAAGTAGAAAAATATATTAAGACCAATGTTGTAGAGGAGATGAAAAGACATCGATTTCATGCCTGAAAAATTTCCGTATGACCCACTTTTCATAGTTTTAAAGCTATTAATGACCATCTCCATTTTCAAAAAAATTTAGTTTTTATTGAGAGTCTTAATTTAACATTACTCGTTTAAATCTGAAAACTGTATTTTTCTCAAAAACTAATTATTTTTGCTCAAAATTACAGTATTTATTGGAAACTTAAAAACGGTGAAAAGTGGGACGAATACTCTCATTTGGGGACTTTTCTGGCATGAAATTGATGAGATTTTTTTTCCTTTACAACATTGATTGTAGCATATTTTTCCACATTTGGCTTATTTCCGAGATATTGATCAACCTTTTTTTGTCGGCCTCTCACAACCAGGCCCACCACTATTCTGGCGGCTGACGCTTGTTTTCAATTATCAGCTATACATAAACTATCATTTGCACAAAAATTAAGTGGGAAAAAATTGCTTCGAAAAATGCAACGCTGCCTCCCGGACTATAACTATTATGAGAGGATACAGCACACAAGAGAGATGAGACCATTTATTACGAAATTATTTAAAAGAAATTTAATAACATTTGAAGAAAAGAGAAAAGCGCTTACTGCACAGATGTCCTTATCTTAAGAAAAACCAGACTTAAAAAGTAGTAGTTCGAGTAAATTAAAAAAAAACGGCGGGTTGCACTCTGGGAGTGCCGACAGAAGTGAGAACATAAAATAATATAATTGAAATTTGTTTTCATGATGTTTTGTAATGTTTATGGAATAATTTTCACCACACCAAGCAACTCATGGCTGTCTCTTTCACACCAGTAAAGAAAAAATAAATGGAGGAAAGCTAATGTCAAGTTTTCAGCTTTTAAAATCCAGTGTCATCCTGTGTCGGTGATGGCGTGAAGGAAAGCTAATGTCAAGTTTTCAGCTTTTAAAATCCAGTGTCATCCTGTGTCGTAACTCAATTTATGCATGCGCCCAAAAGCACGCAGCAAATTTCTAAAATTACCATATACCAACAACCATGACATGGTTGTTGTCTTGGCAACGACCATGACGTCATCACATGGTTGTTGTCTTGGCTACTGATCTATCAACATACCCTTAAAGCATGCTACATAATTTTAAAAATATTGTCATTGTGACGTCATGAATGTCGGTGTCCTGTCGCCAGTATATACATTTTTCCTCACCCGCACAACGTGCCTAAAGAAGTTCTCACTTCAAAAAAATCTCATATGAATCCCATATTTTGGATATTGATTAAGGGGTTCGCAGCATAAAATGATTCCTTCAAAAGCTATATCCACTTGTTTCGACGTCTACATCTCAAAGATTGAATTTTTGATCCCATATTCGTTAGCAGTATTGAAAACCTCATTAGAAAAAAAAAACTAGTAAAAAGGGAGAGGAGCTTCTTAATTAGACATGCCAAAAACAGAATCAATGCTTTACGATCCTTGTACCGCAGAGAGCTTAAAAGATTTCCTAATGTGGAAACTCTAAAATTTTGCTACAGATCATATTTGACAACATGCTGTACCATGTGAGTGCTAAGCGATATTGACGGTTAGATATGTTGTGAAGCTGTCCAACATGAGGGAATGGTGGAACTTTATAGTTCTCAATTTGTTAATGTGAAATATCGCTTAAATAATGTCTGCTCGTTAGATAAATTCGATATTTGTGATAGGGAAAGCTTGTATAGAATTTCACATAGTTTTATTTAAAATATTTAGTATATTTAATCAATCGCTTGGACTTTTTCAAAAGTTGCAGTGTCAATTTAACCCATTCTTAAACTAAACATTTTAAACTAAACAGATTTTGCATCGATTGTATATGACCGAGTTCCTACCTACTAAAAATAATTATGAAATGAAAGCCAACAAATCGAAATAAATTTGAGATTAACAATAACCAGCAGTGGTGATCATCAAGATATCAGATATATAAACGAGATATGGTGCGCATATTTATAAAGTTCTCACTACTCATTTAAAAAGAAAACTGAAAATCAACTCGGTGGTGCTAATCACTATAATAAAGAAATAAAAGTAAAATGAGAATTGATAGAAAAATATAATTTACAATAAATAGAAGTAAATACGAGTATGCATAGTAATAGTAATAAAAATAAATAAATAAACGACACAGCACAGTTAGGTAGTAAAACAAATCGAAAAAAACAAAAATCGAATGTGTTTTGGTACCACCAACTCGTCGAATCGCACTCGCTCGTACAAACACAATAAAACGAAAATGAATTTTTATGACATCAATAAAATATATTTTTGACATGAATTTTCAATCAGAATTTTAATAGCCTGAATAATAACATGGCTATCAGCTCACAATCAGCTATCAAAACAATTTCGGTGCTGCAAATAGAACCACCAAATCACCGAAAGTACACCACCTTATCTACACCCTACATCCAAATTACAACCCACAGGTTTGACAAGAGGTGTATCGAAAAAATGATTTCAATTACACTTATGTATGTAGGAATATTTGAAAAGGGCCTTTTCAATCCATTGAGTTGCCAGAAGCAGGGACTTATTGAGGCTAGAGGCACTTGCCAAGCGGAGGAAAAATTAACCATTTAATTCATATTATGCCAACTCTTCCGAGCGCTTACCTGGGAGGTGTTAGGAAACAGGATTAAATGGATATCTCAAAATGCCGATTGCAATCATTTTTATAAACAAGAGGAGTAGAAATACCATACAAAATCCATCAACTCTTTAATGAGAAAGTTTAATTTTTCACAAATGCTTAGTATCAGGGGACAATCCCTGGTACATAATTTGCTTTCTTGAAGCATGCAACTTGATAACCTTATCCTCAAAGTTAACTCCAGTTTGAGGACTGAAGGAAGTAGATAAAACTTGAGGACCTGGCACACAAACTAAGTAAACCAAAAAAACAGTGCAGATCAAAAAGGACGATACCAGATTTGGCTCAGACAGTAACCATTAACATCTCAACTTTCTCAACAGCGCACGTTTCATCAGAAGAGACGCCAACCTGAGAGCTGAAAGATATTAAGTGATAATAAAGTAATAGCTACTTACTCGGATCATTGTCTACCTAGGTATTACTTAACGCATAAGGTCAAAGCCTCATTACAGAACTGAACAGACTCTCCCTAAGTTCACAGGAAACTGCAAAATCTGATAAAAGGGCGCTTCTTAAACAGAATGAGAAGATGGCGCAGTATCCATGTTATAACAAATTTGAGAGCGTTTCCAGTTGCTTATAAATTGACTACTAGAAACAGAGTTTACCTCATCTGAGTGTCAGTGATATAGAAATACAGAAATATTTTTAAACTTTCTCTGGAAGAAATGAAAACAACTGACATTCTGGACAAAAATGGCACCACACTGGAGAATTATTTATGTCAAAAACTTCCCCGAAGAGATCAAAGCATCTTTTGAGCCTCAACAGGAGCTATAAACAAATCGTCATAGGGCAAAAATGTAGGGCTAGAAATCATGGCATTCATACAGGATTTGTGTGATAAAACAAAAGGCAGCATTATATTTCCTTTCTGACCAGAAAAGAGCCAGATTTCTTTACCTAGAACTTCCTTTATTACTTCAGAGGAAGTTCGCACAAAAATTCAAGGAGCATAGGTTCTTTTAGCACTATTTTATACTTTTCGTCAATTTTACTTTTTCTTACCTTTAGAATTTTATCGATTTTTTCATACTTTTATTTATCGATACTATTCGATACTCTCTTATACTTTTAAGCTTCCAAAGACTTTTCCGATGCTTTCAGATTTTTATCGATTTTTTTATTACTTTAGGCTAAAACCGAATCTTCAATCCCTTTCGTTACTCTTACAAGTTTACCTTTTTTTCCGATACTTTTTGACTTTTACTGACTTTTTCGATACTATATACAATATTTTAATCTATTCGTTAGTTTTTAGACATTAATCAACATCTTCGATAGTCTTTGAAAATACTCTATATTATTCAAACTTTTCGATACTCTTAACAATACTCTTATTAATAATAGAATAATAGAGTTTAGCTACTATAGCTATTAGCCTTCTTAACAATTTAGCTTGAAGCTTTAAACCAAGTAAAAAGCTTATTAATAAATTATGGAAATGAAAAAATTATACATGCAAATTAATTATTTTTTATTATAATTACATACTCTTAATGATTTTCTATTTGATACTTAATTAATTCAATATCTGTCGATTTTTGAAAAAAGGGGCACACCACAGATCCAGGATTGGAATAAATTTTGTGATGGGAGCTTTTGTATTCATCAGCTATTTGCAAATATATTGTTGACATGATAAATTTCTTCGAAAGATATGTTACGCCTACTTCAATACGCCCATTTACCCACCAGAATGAGACAAACTACTTAAGCCTATCTTAATCAATGGTGTTTTGAATATTTGATACTATTCGATACTTTTATTGAATGTTTTAAAAGTTTTTATTTTTCTTTCTTTCGACTTCGGTACTTTTCAACAATTTCATATTTTTCCATACATTACGCATTCCATAATTTTTATAATGTTTTTCGATACTTTTTGAATTAGGCACTTCGACACTAGGGCACATTTGACTTTGCCAATTTCAGTGTGAAGACGGCTTAAGAGCCAAAAAGTTTAAATGCAAAATGAAGTATAATTTGACTTACAAATATGTGGTTAACTTTGACGGTTCTTCTTTAACTCTTTTCTGACTTTTCGGAGAAAAACAGTTTTTTTATTAGCTTTTTCGAGGTTTGATCGCGAATAATTAATGTTTGAAAAACAGTAACAATTTTTAAAAACCATCAATTCTTTTGGGAAGATAGGCCCTAAAGATCTAAATGACAAAGGTTCCCCATTTTCTCCTAATTCGACTGTTACGCTGTATATCGATGCTATTTGACACTTATTGCATTTAATCGACTTTTTCTATTTTTTTTTCAATACTATTCGTTAGCTTTTAAGTCCTTCCAACTTTTTCGATGTTTTACTCAGGCCCGGATTTAGAAATTTGCCGCCCTTAGGCCGTTCACAAATTGGCGCCCCTCTTTCTTCACTGGAAAAAAATTTTTTATATCAAAAGTGAGGACCTTTTTTTTTTGCTTGCCAACATTTTGTTAGGTATATTCCCACTGTGTAACTCTCACCATCACCAATGCATTACCATTTAAAAAATTTTCAAAGTTTCCAAAATTGGCCGCCCCTAAATTTTTACCGCCCTAGGCACTGGCCTAGTGTGCCTCTAAGGTAAGTCCGGGCCTGGTTTTACTATATTTATTGCACTTTGACACTATTCTCATTTACTTATTCGATACTTCCCAACTTTCTTAGTGTCTTTTTTTGACGATATAATGCGGTTTATATTGACATTTTTGGTGATCTTCAAGTCTGTTCGACAAATTCCGGATTCTATTGACTTATTCGATTTGCTCATTGGTTTATTATGCTTTTGTACCTTATGGTCAAGTTTCACTTTTACTATGCTTTCAAATTACATAATATTTTTTTTTTTCAAATCACCCTAATAGTTAGCCTGTGGCAACCTTTAGTTTTCTAGTGTCCTGTACTATAGGTCGGTCTGTTGGACGATTTTGCTGCTTACCGAATGGGCTCTAAAGCAAACGTGCAGCCAACAGTTTCGGCATACTGTTGATGAAGTTGTAAATAATTTATTTATAACTCTTGCCTCACTGTTGATTTAGTGCCTCTTATTATTGCTATTTACTGTAGTATTGTTGTTTTTGTTGTTGTTGTTATTTTACTTTAACTAGCATACTGCTGCTATTGTTGCCGTACGACAAACGAATACGCGCTTATCTAATCGCAAGCATTGGCATGGTCGATCGCCGTTGTCGTCGTAGATCAATTGATACCAAATTTTATTACCCTACTCATTTGGTGCGCGCAGCCTAGCCATTCAGTCCGGTTGATCACAATCCCGCACCTTTTTTTGATTTGCCTGTAACTAAATTAAGGTTGCGACCAGAGTTCATGCAGAAATAGACGAACTTTATTGTAGATTTTGCATAATTTTATTTAATTTCATTTAACTGATATACGATAGGTCGTTCTATATACATTACCATTAGAGCTGTAGCGTATCTAGGGTGGTGCTGAGGGTGCGGCCGCAAGGCTTGAGGGGGAGGCAAAATGGTCGTGAAATATATCTTAATTTACTAGGGTTTTTGAAAGTCAAAAATGAGGACTTTTTTTAGTGAATGAAATTAAATCGTGGAAATTTACACAGAATTAGTAAAATATATCTCATTTTGCTAGAGCTTTTGAATGTGAAAAGTGAGGACCTTTTTTCTTTTTTTTTTAGTTGTCAAAAAATTTTTTGTTGGTACTTAAGGGGCGGCATTCGAAGTGCTCTCCCCAGGCGCCAAAAAAATGCACAGTACGCCTCTGTGTTAGAGTAATTCAGTCGGTAAGCAAATTTAGTTTCAGTTTCAAAAGAACGAGTTATCAAAATCGATCCTCACTGAAGTTTTTCCAATAACAAGTGAGTACCCTTCTGCAATAGGAACCCAACCTAAATTTTATATGAAAATGAGTTACGCCCACATTGCAAGTCTAAGTTAATTATTTTATCAGTTTTTTATTATTTATTTTTTTTTATTTTTATTTTTAAAATAAAAAATTGTAGTATTAAGAGTTATGCACAGGGTTGCCAACTGGCTGCTTTTGAGACAACCAGGTCGTTAACTGCATGCCAAAGCCCGCCTAGGAATTCGAAAATTTTGAAAAAGTTGTTAATTTGAGATGAAAGCCATTATTGGCCGTAAATGGGAGGTAAAACCATTTTTATACAAACAAAAAAAAAATATCATTGTACAAATTATTTAATATGGATAACAAAAAAACGAATGTCATCAACTTTTCTCGAAATTAATTATTGAATTTCATAAATTTCTTGTCTTTTTGGAAGGCCGTTAATTCCTCATTTTCAACTTGGCAACCATGGTTATGCATGAAGCAACCAATGACTTAATCAACTAAATTAATCATATTTTTTGAGAGAAAGTTTTTATGTTTCGTTTATTCTGAATAAATATCTAAAGTAACTCATAAATTACTTGGTACGACGAGTAATTTTTAACTAAAAAACGTCTTGATGGACTTACACAAAACTTGTATTTTGTAACTTTGTATTGCTTTTAGCAATACTACTCTGGTTGTAACTTAGGACTAGCGCAGCAAGCGCAAACTGTATAGCTGACGCATTTATTTAAATCATTCTCTCCAACGATTCCGGCGTTGTACGCATTTTGCACCGATCAATATTTACATGAAGTGCACGCATAATATTAATTCGTAAAACGACATCCGTTGAGCTCAAGTGGGTTGTTCAAACCCGTCAAATATGCCGCCAATCAAGCGACGCAAATATTTTCCATTCAACTCCCACAAAGCGGGAAATATTCAATTATCACATCGATTTTTAATGAGTTTGCATGATAATCATAGCAAAAAAGTTTAAGAATATGCCAATCAATCGAATTTTGTCAATAGTTTTAGATTTTTCAGTAAAAAGTGGTTTAAATTATTTGCATCAGTGGTCAAAATATGACACATAAAAATAGGTTTTAGGTATAGGAATAAAAATCATAGTGATAGAATATATCTTTTAAACATAATCCATTTTGAAAAAAAAATAATTTAAGAGCTGAACCTTACATACTTAAGATGAAAAAATCATGTCACTTTTACTCCTTATAACGGATGATTTCATTTGTTTTTTTTTTCGACAGATCACGCTTGACTAATGTCATGCCGTCATTTTATTTTTATTCGGTATTATTTGAAAATTTATCATGGAAGAACTCAAACCGCAACAACGTCTCCAAATTATTCAACTGCATTACAAAAATCAGCGTTCTGTGAAAAATGTTTTTAGTGCACTTCGAGCAAAGATCTTGGTTTAAAGGCTTACAAAATCCAACTCGTTCAAGAATTGAAGCCGCACGCTTTAATTTCAGTCAATGGGCTCTGTAACAACTCAATCAGGAAACAGCCGCATTTGGGCTGATCAGAAATCTGAAGAGATTCATTCCGTTACATTCACGAAAATTAACTGTTTGGTGAGGCTTATGAGTTGGAGATATCAGCTGATCCATATTTTTTAAAAATGTGGCCGGACAGAACATAACCGTTAATGGCGAGCGCTACAGCACCATGATAGCGAACTTTTTGTTGCCTAAAATTGAAGCCCTTGATGTTGGCGATATTTGGTTTCAGCAAGACGGTGCTACGGCGCACAGCCCGTGAAATAATGGCTTTATTGAGAAATCATTTTGGTGAGCCACATAATTTTGCATTTCGGACTTGTCAACTGGCCGCCTAGATCGTGTGAATTTACACCTCTGGACTTTTTTCTTTGGGGTTATGTGAAATCGAAACTCTTCGTCGATAAACCAGCTGCAATTCAAATTTTGGAAGCCAACATTACTCTCTTATGTAGTTCACCATATACCGGTAGCAACGCTGGCAAGAGTAATCGGAAATTGGACCTTCCGAATGGAACACCTACGGCGTAGTCGCGGCCAACTTTTAAATGAATATATAATTGAATTATATTTAAAAGGTAACTGTTTTTAAAAAGTAAATCCTACAGTATGTTTAATACCGGCTTCGCTAGCTATAATGCTTTTGTATTATAATTTCATTGAATACCATTCGGCTTAAAAATCAACTAAGTACACAGAGAAAACGATTTGTTTGAATATAACAAAGGTATGTTTCATGTAGAGCAATCAAATATTTATTTGAGCCAAACATATTGTATTTGAATAAAATACTGGCATATGTTGAATGAAGCATTTTATGTTTGACTCAATCAAATATTTAATCGTTCTACATGAAATATACATTTGTTGTATTCAAACAAATCGTTTTCTCAGAGTAGGCCTAGGAAAAACTGGTTTTTTGTGTAACGGCTTTGCCTGTCAACATATGTCGCCCAGTTTGCCACCCATTAGTAATCGCCATATGTTCCTCCCTGACGGAAGATCACAGCGGCTAGCCTCGTTTATTAGCGGAGATAACAAAAACTTTCAAATCTCTCAAAAACAACAACTCTGTGGGAGCAGTACGTATAGCTGCCGAAATGTTGAATGATTCTCCGGAGTTCACAGACGAACTCATGTATCCAGTTCCATTTCAAATTTGGGAAAAAGAACGAATAGGTACCTGAAGACTGGCTCATCAGAACCTATGTGAAAGTCACAAAAAAAGGGGACTTATCATTATGTCAGAGCTATAGGGGCATCATGACATTATCAATTCCATCCATGGTCTTAACGAAAATACTCCTCACCAGAGTTATAGGAAAAATATAACGATTTATCCGAAATTCGATCATATTAATACCCTTCGCGTTATCATAGAGCAGATAAATAAGTGGCAGGCTTTGCTACATCTAACTTTCATCAAAAGCAGCAGTACTGCGCTTTTTATATCATCGTCCGAAATTGCATCTGAGATGAATTGAATTGAACAGACGAGGTGCAGCACCCCAGATTATTAATCTCATCAAGGCTCAATACGAAGGTTTCAAATGTAGAGTATTACTTAACAAGAAACATTCTGAAACTTTCCCTTTTAAGTTCATCTCATGTGTGCGTCAAGGTAGTTTCCTGTCACCCCAATCCTATTTCTATTAATACTTGACGATGTTCTCAGCACAGCCTTAGACTCTACAACTCGCGGCAGTCAATGGACTTTCTGGAAGACCTCGCTTATTCCGATGACACCAAGCGGTCAGACATGCGAGAAAAACTCACTGCCGTCAAATTTTCTTTGGAAGAAGTAGGTCTGAAAATCCACATAAATAAAACAAAAAGCAATAGCTTGGCGATAAATGAATCCAGCATAGAATAAGTGGATCAATTTAGTTACTTAGGCAGCGTAATTACACCTGTCTTTGGTACCAATGAAGATACACATGCTAGTACAGCGTTGGACATATTTAAGTATGTAAGATCTGAGCCACGGCCGAGGGGCTCCCACTTACCTTAACATACTAAAATTTCAAAGAAATCGGGAGTAGGCCCGTTAAAGTAAATAATAACCCTAGCTCATCCAACGCTAAACTGGTTCATCCTAAGAAGCTTCGGATCTAGGAAAATCTAGTTTATCCTAAAAACTTAAATATATGTATAGAAACATTATTTTAAACAAAGAAGTATCTTACATACATTATATATACGGTGACCTTCCATCCCGTATTTCCCGGCACTGTTCTGTTTGTCAATATGCTGTTCCGGTTTTTTTTTTAAAGAAATACGGGATGACAAATGTCCCGCATTTAACTTTTAGTCCCGTATTTGTCCCCTATTTGCATATTCATTTTTTTAACATGTGTATTGTAAATGTCTGCGTTCGTTGTCCCATCGACTGTAGTTGCAGAAGGTGTGCTCTGCGTCATCTTCATCGGCGTCCCCATATATGCAGATGTTTTGCTCATATGCTTGACCTTCCTGCTCTGAATCCATGTTGTCGTTCCGATAATCCACCAGCGTCTTCAATAAATGCGGATAAGCGAGTTTTTATCATCTTCTCTAGCAGCTTCCGAGCGCTATCAAGCATACACAGTGGTCTGTATGCTGATGGCTGGGTAGGATCTCCTTTGCTTTTACTGATCAGTACTAGTTTTTACTTTTTGCACACTCTTGGGAATAAGCCTTCCTTAAGGCACGCTTAAGACATTAGAACATTTGGGCGATTTGTCGCTACAATTTTAAGTATTTCTGCAATAATTCCATCAGGTGCTGGAGCCTTGCTGCTCTTAAGAGATTTTGCTGCTCTTTTTAGTAAATAAAGGGGTTGATCTGACAGGTAGCGCGTCTTGTTCTTCCTGCTGCAGGTTATGCGTAGGAAATAAGGCATAAATGATGTTGCTCATGGTTTCGTCCATATTTGGGCCAGGAATTTTAGAGCCCAGTTTCTTCATAACGATCTTATAGCCGAGACCCCATGGGTTGTTGTTCAGATCATTGCGGAGCTTCTCCCATTTTTCTTTTTTGCTAGGTACGCACTAGGACAAGCTTCAAGTTTTTCTAGGCTTGCCTCTATTTTTCGGCTTCATTTGTAGCGGCGCTTATCCGTCTGGCTCTAGTGAGTTTTCTCCTCATCCGTAGGCAGTATCGTCTGATTTCCGCCATTTCTTCCGTCTACCAGTATACGGCATATTTCCTGCGACTTGTACCAAATTTAGGCATCAATGCGTTGCAGCCTTGAGCTAATCGCGGCATAATCGCATTCGTAAGAGTTCTGGCGGCCCTGGTTGTGTCAGTTGGCAATAAGTTTTCTTCGATATTTGCCAGTAAATATTCGATTCTAAGTTTCGCCACATTCCATTTTCGCGTGCCTCTTCTTGTTAGTGCCTGGATAGGGCGACGTCCTGAGTCTAGATGGTAAGTGATATACTGGTGATCACTACCAGTAAAATCTTCTAGGACTCTCCATTCTTTAAGCATTGCAGCTAAGCTCTCTGACACTAAAGTGATATCCGGTGTGGTGGCCTCGCACCCTGGTCTTCTGAAGGTCGTAGCTGCGACAATGTTAGCGATGACTAAGCCCAGCCTAGCGGCTATGTTTAGCATGCGTCTGCCTCTGGAGCTTGTTGCTGCCACTCCACATTCGACAGCCTTGGCGTTGAAAAAATACAACTTACTATAATGACAATAAAAGATTTTTAAGATAACAAAATATAAACACATGCATACAAGTACCTACTCTTTCATCAGTGTGTAGGATAACCATACAATACAGAAACAATACTCCTTTTTCACCATATGTACCAAAATAAATATGTATTTTTAACAAGTACATACATACATATACTTATAATATTTTGGCCTTGAAAGCATTTAATTGCATGTGTGAAAAAATGTCAAATTTTTAAGACTTCATGTTCTTAATTCAACAAGATCATAAATTAAAAAATTTAAAAAATAGATTTCATCACAGATTTTCAAAATATGGAATTTTTGTCGCCATATGAAAGCGATTTAAAAAATTACACACAAGATTTAATATTTGGGCGAGTGCGTTTAAGTCGCCCCCTCCCAAATCGTCTGCTGTGGAGCTCTGACAACGGGGATAAATGTGCGACAGTTGAAGTCTCAATTAAAGCGACATAAATCTGTGGCGCATATTTACATAGTCGCACATTGGCGTGAACAACAACATCACCGAAATCAACAGTGACACATCCATTAGGAGGCGAATGTATCGTCTATTAAATTGTCAAAATTAAATTTCAGTTGCTCATATTACAACAAACATGTGGCGCATATCAAATTGTGCTCCCCAAAACGGAAAAGAGTTGCAAAACCATTCAAATTGGGTCAGACTTTTAATGTGGTATGAAAAGTGCTTTCTTAACTTACTCGCAATACATATGATAAATAGCCGACGACGTTGTATGTTTATTTTTAAAAACCATTAAATTGTTTTTAATTTGATGAATAATGAAGAAACATTTAAAGCTGTTGACCAATAAAATTATTTTTTTTTTTTTAATATCAACATCTATCATATTTAACAAGAGCGTTAAATTACGAGATGTAAAATTATGAAACAAAAACAATGAACGCTTCGTATCTGGGACTTTTCTTGGATTTGGATGTTGCCTCAGTACTTGTGATTAGTTGTAGATTGAAACTTTTTTCGATTTTTTTAACATTTTTCGGCGTAATCAATGTAAACATTTTGCGATTTTTTCTCAACTCTCTCTCAACTTTTTGACTTCCTCTACATATATTTTTCGATTGTTTGAACATTTTTCGACTTTTTTTTATACATTCGATCATTTTACTTAATAAAAATTTACATACATATGTATATAAATTTTCTTAAACGTTTTTCAGCTTATTCGACTCACAACGAAAATTGTTGAAAACTATAAAATTTTGGGAGCTGCAAGATTGAAAAACCGTGAGGAAGAAAACATTAAACTAAAACACATGATAGCAGACAAATTGTAAGCCTGGCCAAAAAATGTCGTCTGAATTCAACAGGGTGAATAAGATTAAACGAACAAGAATAAAGAGTTTCTATTCTGAGCAAAGTTCTCTCCTTCGACCTTAAGAAAAATTACAGAATTCTTTTGGAATCGAATTGTTTGGTCAGATATGTATAAATTTGGGGTTAAAAAACTTAATGAAACAAAACGGAGTTGATGTGATAAGAAAAAACGTCACTCACACAGTTAATCACGGAGGTGGCAACTTGCTAAAATTAATTGTTAAATGACTGTGGTAAACATTTTGAAGCATAACCTTGAAATAAATGCTGAAAAATTAAATTGCAGGATTTTATATTCCAGCAGGACCATGACCTTAAGCACACGAGCAGGATCGTAGTTCAGTGCCTTGAAGAAAATGGGATCGAAGAATTAGAATGGCCTTCACAATATCCGAAATTGAATCCGCTTCAGCATTTGTGAACCATGATCATTTAACTGCAGTTATGGTATAAAATCCATTTGGTGAAGCATACAGATGAGGTGAAAAAAAATATCCAAGGATACGCTTACAAATTTTATAAGTAGTACACCAAAAAGATCAGTGTCTAACCGTCTCATCCGCTTCTTCGTCTCCACAACATCTACTGAAATCACTGGAAATTTTAATATACATATACACAGCTGGACAATAAAATAGGTACACCAGAGTTTCAGTGAATTTTTTAGAAATATCTTATTATTTACATTTTATTTTGAAAAAAATTGGTAATGATTATGAAGATTATAGTGTTTTTGAAAAAAAGTAACAATTTAAATAAAAAAAAAAAAAAAAAAGAAAATATCTTATGGCACATTATTTTTCAAATCGAACAAAAAGTCAACTCAATGCCATCGATTTACTTGAAATTTACAGATATTATTCTGCGTTCAATTCTAGGAGACCCAAATTCTTTTAGTGTGCTTTTTATCTGCAAATTACCTCTATATATCACTCACGTAACAGCCGAGCATTGAAATATTATTTAATATACAGATACAGTGAAAGCTCGTTAATCCGAAGGCGTGTAATCCGAATTATCCAGTAATCCAAATTGAATTTATGACGCGTTACGTATTCTATGACGCGTTATATTCTATGTAAACCGAATCTTAATTTTTTTCTTATTTTTCTGTTTTTTTATTGCTGTGTCTAGGTTTGCAGTTTTTTTTGACGAAACCAAGAATGAAATTTAAGAAACCAACGGGACATCATTGAGATTCAGAGCCTACTATGATTGATATTGCATATGTATGTACATAAGTACATGTGTAATATTTGTATCTTATTGCGTTTAGTTATTGATTGGCATTGTACGCAAAAACCTCAATTTAAATTTCGTGTAATATGGCCAAAAAACGTGCAAGATTTACGAAATAAAGCATTAGAAACATGTTCAGTGAAAGAGCAGCAAACCTACATCGCAAATTTTATTAAAATATATAATACATATGTAAATAGGTAATTTGTAAAATGCGTTATATTTTTTCTTTTTGATAAATAAAAATAAAATTAAATTTGTTTTGAAATCTTGACTTGTATTTTCGAATATAGAGTTATTTCAAATATGTATTATACATAAAAACAGCCTATCCAGTAATCCGAATATATCGTTAATCCGAATTAGGGCCTGCAATCATTAATTCGGATTAACGAGCTTTCACTGTATATGCATTTTGCTCTACTATATACTCTTGTATTGCGTATATCGATGTGATATTTTGGTGGCAGGTAGAGGAGGGTCGCTAGTATATATAGAGGTAATTTACGGAGAAAGGGCACTCCCGCAAAAGTGTCCTTATTCTACCCAACTACTCAATTAAAATTTTAAATAGTTGAGCTTTAAGAAAAATGCTCTCAATTAAGAATAAGCCGTTTTCGACAGTTGAGATTTTCATGAAATGTAGTTTAAAACTTTCTGTGTTGATAAAAAAAATTTCATGGAAAAAAAAGCTGATGCACTTAAAAATTTTTCGATTTAACAAAAAAAAAGCCTCTGGTTTACGATACTTGCAATATTTTCCACAAAGCAGTTTACTTTGCCCTAAATGTCATCTTTTCATTAGGTCTATTAAATTATGAAAAGTTTGAAAAAAAAAGTTATGAAATTCCGTTATTTATTAAGAAAATATCGACATTTTGGAAAAAAGTCCATCAGAATATTTTTTTTTATAATTTTAAAGGACAAAATTCAAATGACCATAACTTTGAAAATTGGGTCCTTTTAGCGAAATAAAAAAATATGGGTCCCCTAGAATTGAGCGCAGAATAATATCTGTAAATTTTAATCAAATCTATGACTTTTTTGGGTCTGCCTTGAACGATTTGAAAAATAATGTGCCTTATATAAAATTATTGGATCCGTCGTTGAATTTCCATCTGATCATAAAAATAGGTACACTTTTGATGTTTCTAAAAAAAAAAATAATTGCAACATATTAACTGTTTTGAGAATGTCTCAGTTTGTTATAAAGCAGCACCCTGTATAACCGCCATTATTGTTCAAAACGGCCTGTGTTTTCCTAGGCATAAGTACACGCAACCAAATTTTGGCATGCCTCCAAATAGATATCGTACCATGATTATTGCATTTTTTGCCACAAATCGTCCTTATTTCTGAATATTTGATTTAAAATTATTTTCTTAATCTCAGACCAAAGATTCTCAATCGAGTTGAGATCAGGAAATTGATAGGGTCATGACAAGCATCCAATATTGTGGCACCTAAACCAAGTTTTGACCAACTTCGAAGAGTGTTTGGGGTCATTATTCTGCTGGAACTGCAAAATTAAGGGCATTTTATCACTTGAGTAAGGTAGTATAATAGTTGGCAAAATATCAACATATTCAAATTGGGACATAATATCCTGAGTAAGTAAAATGGGACATACCCCGTAGTAGGAAAAGCATCTCCAAACCATTATATTTCCACCAAAATGATTTACGGTTTTCTTTGTGTAGCGCTGGTCGAAATCCTTCCCTTTAGGACGACGAACATTCCTTGCAGCATCACTGGGGAAGAAATACATTTCAGTTTCGTCACTCCATAATATATTTCTCCACTTTTTGGTTCCTTCTTCTCCAAACCATGAAGCATGATTATTGGCAAATGCTTTCCTCATTTGTTAGTTTTTCTTACGAAGAAGTGGAATCTTACTCTCTAATCTACCAGGAAGCTTTATATACACTAACCTTCATCAAACATTTTGGAAAGATATATGTTGCCCATTTCGGCAGCTATTGTCCTCGAAGATTTAAATTGGTTCCTTTTTGGGCATAGCCTTTAGGTGATGATCATCACTTGTGGCTTTTTTGCTTTTCCTCGTTTTTTTTAATTTTTTTTTCTTTTAAGGCATTTACCACAAAGTTTTAAGAGCGTCCAAGATTTTTGGCAACACCGCCATACCTATTTTCTTCACCACAAAACTTAAGAGCATGACGGTTTTGTTCTGAAGTGTAAAGTATGCCGTTGCCCCCCCCCCCAATATTTTAGAAAGCAAAGATCCATACATATTTGAAAACTATGAATGTAAAAAACACTTGCCCGGGGGCTTTCAAAGAATGATTATTTGTATGTTATGATTAGTTTTGCATTCGTCTCTTACCTGCACACATCGTTCAAATTATCGTAATCTTGTTCACACGGTAAGAAAGAGTTTCCGCAGGCATTGAACTACCACTAGAAAAACGCAAAGGAAAAGTTTCAAAAAGTTGGATGATTCGAATTATAATGCTTAAGATTGTTTCCAAAGCCACGAAGAAAAATTCAGAAGTTAACACTATGAAATGACACGAAAGCTATCACTTTACTCAGCCCAGCGGAAAGTTTCCCTTTTGGAAATGACAAATTTCAAAAAGAAGTAATCATGTTATTTGGTTCAGATTTTGACAAGGATCGACTAATTTTACATAGAAACATTCTCTTAGAAATTTAGCGAGCTAAAAATTTACTGCAACAAACGAACTCCAATAGTAAATCTTTGACAAAAAATTTCGACGACTTTGTACGTTTTTTGAAAAGCGATAAACACGTTTTAGATTTTTTATCAGAATTAATGAAATTTAATTAGAATTAATTGATGCTAACGTTGCCGGTGATGACATGCACTGTCGACAGATCGTTTTCCACCTTAAGAAGAAAAACAATCCAAGTTAACTTATTTAAAGAGTAATTTGACCAAAACTCGGCTCAACTTTTTATACATTCCGACTATGCATTGAATGTAGATCTGAACGAGGATCGCAAATAAATTCATAGAACGGTGCGAAATTAGACGTAAAATATTTGCATTGTCATAACCACAATTTTATAATATTTTGAACAATATATGATTATTCCATTTGTGAGTTGTATACTGTTCATGTGTTTTCATCATATACTTTTACATTTTTTTTTTTTTGATGATTATGACTCTACACTCTTCTTCCCCAAAAAATGTCACTTAGAAAATCTAAAAAGTTGTGCAACTCCCATAATTTTTTGGAAGTCTCCGCGGCTGATGCTATCAAAACCAGTAATATAGTCCAGTCGATGAAAGTAAGAAATAACGACCACTCATTTATCTGCTTCACAATAATGCAAAGGGTATTAATTTGATCAATAGATGATCTGTTCGAGCGAAAACCTGCTTGTTGTTTCCGAACAAGTGGTTCAATTTTTCGCTGACTCTGGTGAGAAGGATTTTTATTGAGAATTGACTTTAGTTCTGGCATAGCGATAAGCCCTATTTATTGAGACTTTCACTAAATTTCCAATGAGTCACTCTTCAGATATTTGTTCTTATTTCACAAATTTGATTAAGAACAGGGTACATATGTACATAAGTTCAGCGGTAAACTCTTGGGAAGCTTTCAACATTTCGGCAACTACAGAATCTGCGCCAGCTGCTTTATTGATTTTAAGAAATTTTATAGCATTTTTTATCTCCGTTAATGTGGACGATCACGAGAACAGTTGCGGTGATCTCCTCCCAGGGGGAGGAATATGGCAAGTGCTAATGAGTGGAAGCGGACGGTTGATGATCTCCAAAAAATATTCTTTTCAACGCAACGCAACTGGTCAGCTGTGGTGTTTAATAGGCTCCCGATTTTACTTTTGAGATGCTGATTATGTCTGAATATGTTGCCTGTCATATTGCGTGTTATTTTATAAGTGCGAAGGTCTTTGATTTCTCCGACTTGTTGATCTTAGGCTAATAGGTAGTTGCATACCTCATATTTGTCCATGTACTTCTTTATTAAAAGCGTTTTATACTCAAAGCCTGAGATAATATGTAAAAATTAGAGATGCTTCCATCAACTAACTGCATTTTTTAAAATTTGTATTTTCAGACATATGCTCTTTTCAAATTTCAAGGACTCCTCTATTTATAAAACTTTAATAAGGTGGAATTTTCAGTTGATTGAAGCCATGGAACAAAATATGCATAGTGAGCTGAAGACAAACCAACGACAAGTTTTCATTAAATGGTGTCGACAAACTAAATTCAAATATTCAAATTACTATTTATTTCGGCAAGAGAATTATAAACCTTGCAACAACCAATACAAGCAATTGAATACAAAGAGAAGTTACCATATTGCAAAGACTTCACGACAAAACTAAGTTTTTATTTAAACAGTATTTCTTCTAGTAAAGTTCATATCTTCTGTACATAATAATTTTATTAGTTCAATGTATACAATGCTTCATTTATAGTTCCAATTTGTTGAAGTTAATTATTCTTTCATGTAACTTGAAGTAGTAAGACTTAAGCAAAATCTCATAAAAAAGTTACAGCTACATATAAAAGCGATAAGCTGCTGACAAACCGTATCTTGAATATTGATACAGGTTATTAAATTGTTAACTTGAAGTTTGAAATCAGTAATAAACATTTAAAAACAACTGCTTGGTGTAAGTATGTGATAAAAATCTAATTATGAGTTCAATTATTCTTATCACTGTCCGATTTTTTTAATTTAGATTTAAAGCAACTAAGTCCAGACACTCGAAAGTTTAGTGGATATTTTCATACTTTATAAATTTGTATCTTTAAAAATATAAAGTATACACGCAGTAATACAAATATGTTAGAAAAAAAATAACTGGTTACTATTACAACCTCTGTCCCATAACTTGCACTCAAAATAAAGACTAACAGTTTTACACGATCAACAAATGCCATTATCATGGAGACCGACCACTGTTCGGTTTTTCGTTTTGAGGTTGAAAAAATCAAAAAAATATATAATTTGTGGAAAAAAATTGACTAATATAGAATTAGTTGAAATATTTAAAAAACATTGAAAAGTGTTGAAAAGCCAAAAATAAAAATTAGGAAAGTTGTAAGAGGTTGAAAAACGTCAATAAAGGTTAAAAAAGTAGTATGGGTTGAAAAGGCGAAAAATGTTGGAAAATTCGGAAAAAAATGGAACTTCTATTTGAGTTGAGAGAAGTTGAAGCGTGAAAGTGAAAAGTTTTGAAAAAGTTGAAAGAGGTTGAAAATCTCCAAAAAGTTGAAAATCTTGAAAAAATTTGAACGATGTTGAAAAAGTCAAGAAAAGTTAAATGAAGTTGACAAAGTCGGAAAAATATGGAAAATGTTGACAAAAATTAAAAGAAGTTGTAAAATGCTGAAACAGTTGTAAGAAGCTGAATAGCTCAAAAAAAGTTAAAAGAGGTTGAAAAAGTCGAAAGAAGCTGAATGACGTTCAAAAAGTCGGAAAAATATGGAAAATGTTGAAAAAAGTTGAAAGAGGTTGAAAAATGTTGAAACAGTTAAAAAAAGTTGTATAATTCGAAAAAAGTTGAATGAGGTTAAAAAAGTCGAAAAAAGGAGAATAAGGTTGACAAAGGCGGAAAATGTTGAAAAAATTTGAAAGAGGTAAAAAAAATGTTGAAACGGTTGAAAAAAGTTGAAAACTCTAAAAAAGTTGAATGACGTTCAAAAAGTCGGAAAAATATGGAAATAGTTGAAAAAAGTTGAAAGAGGTTGAAAACTGTTGAAACAGTTGAAAGAAAAAAGTTGAATGAGGTTCAACAAGTCGAAGAAAGTTGAATAAGGTTGAAACAGTTGAAAAAATTAAATGAGATTGAAAAAAGTTAAAAGAGTTTAAAAAACTCGAAAAAAGTTGAAATATCTCAAAAAAAATTTGATGAGGTTGAAAAAGTTGAATATGGTTGAAAAAGTCGAAAAAATTGAATGAGGTTGAATAAAGTTGAAAGTGGTTGAAAAACTCGAAAAAAGTTGAATATCTCTAAAAAAATTTAATGAGGTCGAAAAAAGTTGAATGAGTCTGACAGAGTCGGAAAAATATGGAAAATGTCGAAAACAGTTGAAAGAGGTTGAAAAATGTTGAAACGGTTGAAAAAAGTTGAATAACTCTAGAAAAGTTGAATGAGGTTCAAAAAGTCAAAAAAGTTGAATAAGGTTGACATAGACGGAAAATGTTGAAAAAAGTTGAAAGAGGTTGAAAAATGTTGAAACAAATGAAAGAAGTTGAATAACTCTAAAAAAGTTGAATGACGTTCAAAAAGTCGGAAAAATATGGAAAATGTTGAAAAAAGTTGAAAGAGGTTGAAAAATGTTGAAAAAAGTTGAATAATACGAAAAAAGTTGAATGAGGTTAAAAAAGTCGAAAAAAGGTGAATAAGGTTAACAAAGGTGGAAAATGTTGAACAAAGTTGAAAGAGGTTGAAAAATGTTGAAACGGTTGAAAAAAGTTGAATAACTCTAAAAAAAGTTGAATGAGGTTCAATAAATCAAAAAAGTTGAATAAGGTTGACATAGACGGAAAATGTTGAAAAATGTTGAAACGGTTGAAAAAAGTTGAATAACTCTAGAAAAGTTGAATGAGGTTCAAAAAGTCAAAAAAGTTGAATAAGGTTGACAAAGACGGAAAATGTTGAAAAAAGTTGAAAGAGGTTGAAAAATGTTGAAACAAATGAAAGAAGTTGAATAACTTTAAAAAAGTTGAATGACGTTCAAAAAGTCGGAAAAATATGGAAAATGTTGAAAAAAGTTGAAAGAGGTTGAAAAATGTTGAAACAGTTGAAAAAAGTTGAATAATACGAAAAAAGTTGAATGAGGTTAAAAAAGTCGAAAAAAGGTGAATAAGGTTAACAAAGGTGGAAAATGTTGAACAAAGTTGAAAGAGGTTGAAAAATGTTGAAACGGTTAAAAAAAGTTGAATAACTCTAAAAATAGTTGAATGAGGTTCAATAAGTCAAAAAAGTTGAATAAGGTTCACAAAGTCGGAAAATGTTGAAAAAAGTTGAAAGAGGTTGAAAAATGTTGAAACAAATGAAAGAAGTTGAATCATTCTAAAAAAGTTGAATGACGTTCAAAAAGTCGAAGAAAGTTGAATATGGTTGAAAAAGTCGAAAAAATTGAATGAGGTTGAATAAAGTTGAAAGAGGTTGAAAATCTCGATAAAAGTTGAATATCTCTAAAAAAATTGAATTAGGTCGAAAAAAGTAGAATGAGTTTGACAAAGTCGGAAAAATATGGAAAATGTTGAGAGAGGTTAAAAAAGTTGAACCAGTCGAAAAATATTTAAATAAATCACAAAATGACCCACTTGCAACATTTTGTTATAGTAGGAAGTCCCACGCCCACTGATGCAATCCCGTCGAAGTCCATTTAATTTCAGAGTTTTTACTGACCGACATATCTATACCAAATTTTAAAAAGATAACTCTCATAGCACACTAAATATAACACACAACGTGTTTTGCTTGTATGGATCGTCAGTGCCGTTTTTGAGTAATATTGAATCAAAATTTTCAATTATTGAAAAGTGCCACGCCCTCTTTTCTGATTCTGCCCACTTTTGGCAAAATTTAAGACATTTATTATCTGCATCTGTGTACCAAATTTTAATACAATATCTTGAATGGTTTTCGAGATATGACGTTTTGAAAATAAAAGTTTAGGGTTGTGCCACGCCCCTCCAGGAGCTTTTGATAAGTTAAAACCTAGCCCAATCCTAATTTTGTTCACATATGTACCTAACCCCCAAGTTTGATCAAAATCGCTGCACCCGTTTTGGAAATAAAGTCTGAAAATATATACATATATAAATAAATAAATAAATATATATATATAAATATATAAACACATACAATTATTGCTCGTTTAATAATAGTAGATTTATGTATTTAAAAAAAATTATCGTGAAATAGTTGGTAACTGCCTAAAATCAATTTTCATACCATACACCATAAGCAGTGAAGCTTTTTTCGAGTTCTTGGTCAACAACAATATGAGCAGAACGTAGAAACTACACATATAGTATTACCACAAGATGTTATTCAGTGGTCACGCGGTCTTGGCGGCCAAATAATTTCAGAATTGCAAAAAATATGTACATTAGGCATGCTCAAATATCCTCATGTTGAAGAACTCTTCGGGAACGCTTAAAATCCGAAAGTTTACTCCTTTTCGAGTATTTCCTCAATATAAAATATTGTAATTTTAAAAATTAACTAAAACGTAGATAAAATCTGCCTTAGGTGCCAAGGCATAGCGTTTTAGGTATTTTAGTTGTATATGAAACATGGAAAGAATACTCACATTTCAACAGGGCATATCTTCTTCTATCTTCTACCTTAATTTCCTATTAAAGTGGCTTTTTCTGCTTTGATATTTTGTTGGTTTATTTAATATCTCTCCCTTGAGTCAAAAAATTGTACTAACAACAAAATGAAGAAAAAAGTCAAATGTTACAGCTTTGCACTCTTTGCACATTTATGTATTGTTTTACCCATAGGAAACAAACAATTTAATTATTTAAACCAGAATCCTTTTGCCTTTTTGAGTTCCTTACAAAAATTTTGTATACAGGTTGTGCATTTCGCACAAAATCAGTCAGAACTATGTTCCAAAATTCCTGGATTTGCTCCCACAGCTTATGAACTCCCTTTGGTGGGCTAGAATATTTCCCAAGCTGTAACTTGACATGACTCCACAAACTCTCTAGACTATGGAGAGAGACCACTTCCAGATATTACTTTTTGAGCAACAAAATCCAAACTGCCAACTACACCTGGAAGATTTTGTTGAAAGGTATTCTTTGCGCATAATTCCATCGATGAGTACTAGCGGTCCCAGTTCATTTTTCGAAATACATCCATAAATCATTATTGAACTACTACCTACCGTGTTTCACTATTCGGCGCACATGATTTTTTTGCGTGGTATCTGGATCTCTAGTACAAGGTCCACTAAGATCCATGCCGTTATGAAAAATTTAAGTTTTAGAAGGTCTGCATTGCTGGGTGCAAACTGTTTATTTTATATATTATGTACTTCTAAATTGATGATCCTGGAAGATATAGAAATTACTTAAAAAATACTCTAAAAAAAATTTATTTGATTTTATTGTCACTCTCAGAACGTTTCTGTTTTAACAGGTATATTTTTTATTGCGACTTTAAGTGGATTTTGTCACTCAGATTTAATAAGAACTTGTTACAATTTTAGTAGGAGCAGTCGAATTTGCTTCATTTTTATTACATTTCTGTATTTCACAACCATTTTGCCACCTCCCCCCCCCAAGCCTTGTTCCCGGGGCGGCCGTACTCTCGCCTTTAGCAGCAATTTTCTTGGTTAGAAATGATTGTGAAATATTGGGAAAGAACTACTTAGTGATGATAAAACTTTTAAATTTATAAGGCAATCACTTGGTGTCTCCAGTGGTTTAATATCAAATGCAAGAAATTTTTCGCCAAAGTCTGAAACACGTTTTTCTACCTCGAATCGGATCAAAAAAGAATTTGGGTTACTGATCTCAACATCAACTATAAGAAGAAGATTAATCTATGCTATGGTAAGAGCTAGACGTCCGAGCAGATCACCATTATTGAAACCCATCCGGGGGCGCGATGATAATTACGCGACTTTTGACTATATCACCGGCTTACGAGCAAAATTTATCATACACAAAAAATCAAACTTTGTGTTTTTGATAGTTAGTATACAAATTTTTATTGCTAATGTAAGAATGTAGGGGATGGTGGGGTTGGTTTTAACACTTTTTGGAAAATTAGCTGTAGTTTGCACGCAAATTATTATTCTTACGAATTTGTCTTTCTATACGATAGCTAGATGTTTTTGTTAGTGTGCACAAAAAATTTCGGTCAAAATATTTAACAATTTTTTTTTCAAAACGTTAATAAAGAAAAAACGCCAGATGTTAATTTTAGTCTCACATACGGGGCTCAAATTATCAGCTGACTTAGGGCAAGTTTTAACATGATGGACACTTTTCAATACCTTTGCGAATTGTAAGCAAAATTTTTAACAAGAACGCAATTAAATTTTTTTTTGTATTGTTCATTTATTTGAGAACATACATATCTAAACATTTTGCATACGAAAATAGAATGGGGGCAAGTTTTAACAGTTGTAAAAGCTCTTATCAGTATTAAAACTTAGCCCATCGCTTTGTTAATGCTTGCCCCGTCATCGTTTTTTGTGAACAAAATAGGAATTTATACACTGAACCAAATTTTATTAAATTTATACATTTTTTTCATGAAAACTACATACATATATTAAATGTATTCTCTGTACATTGACATAGAAGTATATCTCTACGCACGGTTAGAAATCTTGGAATAAATTTTAATAAAAGCGAAATATTACTGGGATTTTTAATATAATTTTGATTATTTTTAATATTTTTGAATGGATTAGAAAATTTTGTAATAAATTTTGTATTAAATTATAGTACATACATTGATTTTTAAACCATGCTGTATTATATTTTAATACTTCAATATTGAACTTTCATTTTACGTTGTTGTCAATATAAATAAACTTTTATCCAATGAATAAATAATAATACGTTGGCTGATGTCGTTAAGCGATGCGCATGCAAACATTGTATTAAAAGGGAACCAGGTTCGAATCCCATTCTAACTCCCATTTTTAAATCTTAATACAAACGAGTATTAAATTTTAATACAAATTTGTATTAAAAATTAATTTTAATACTTAGGCAGTATTAAATTTTAATACAATTCTGGTGTAGTCATATACAATGTAACCCCAAAAGTATTAAAATTTAATCCAAAATTTCTAACCGTGTATACATTTGGTCAATGTAATAATAAATTAAATTTGTCTGTGATACATTGTTTTTATGTTTTTGTACTTTTAGACTGGCTGTATTTTAATGTTAATACATGAACCGAAGGTAGTTTTACTTTGGAAATGTGTCTGTTTTCGTTCAGTGTAGTGCTTGTAATTTCTTCATCATCTTCGTCTTCAGATGTGGCGCTTTGATTTTAAAATTGTACTTCAATTTTGTTGTCATGATTTTTAAGAAGTAATGAAGGATATCTTGTATGTTGTGGGAGGAAGCGTTGCATTTTTCGAAGCAGTTTCCCCCCACTTAATATTTTTTGCAAATAAAAGCTTTAGTATAGCTGATACTCGAATTAAATGTCAGTCACCAGAATCGTGGTGGGCTTGGTTCTGAGAGGCCGACAAAACTATAAAAAGTGGATCAAATACTGATGTTATTTTGAGTATCAGCTATACTTAAGCATGCCTTTTATCCTGTATTTTACAGGATACTCCTGTATTTTCAGCGAATATCCTGTAAAAAAACTACTCCTGTATTTTTGTGAAAAATCCTGTAATTATCCTGTAACTATCCTGTTGTATTGCCATTGATTTTAAACTTTGCATCTTTCTTGAAAGTCAACGATCTCGCTCAGCTTGTTCTTTTTAGTTTGTGTTCGTCAACCCTTACGTAGATAACGTGATCAAAACTGTTCTACAAAAAAAAAAAATTAAAATAAGGCATTACCATATCAATTATTTGCCAAGTTTTGAGAATTTGGTGTTTATTGCGAAACGATGGGTTGAAATTTTTGCTCATTTGGAAACTAAGAATTGCGATTACAAGGAAATGGCAGCAGTAGTGGAAAATGTTCTTTGTTCACCCGGCACGACCGCCTCTGTGGAACGAGTATTTTCTTTCATGAAGGAGACGTGGACAGATGAAAAATCTCAGTTAAAATTAGAAACTTTTCTGACCGCTAACATCAATTTAAACATGTCGTACATTGATTTTTACAATTGGATAAAAACAAAACCGGATATGCTGCGAGAAACAAGTGGAAACATAAGGTGGAACTGAACGAATCGAAAACGAATCAGACGAGGAATACATGAACGAAGACTCTGATTAAATTTAAGTGTCACAGTACTTATTCACACACAACCATTTCTATCTATTCTGATTAAAAAAGAAAAAAATTGTATCCTGTAATCAATCCTGTTTTCGAAAAATTAAATCCTGTAAAATGACATTTTTTCTCCAATTTTTCCTGTTTTTCCTTGAATAATTTATGGCATGCTTAGCTATACTTCAACTTTCATTTGCAAAAAAAAATTAAGTGGGAGGAAATTGCTTCGAAAAATGCAACGCTACCTCCTGTATTAAAAATTTTTTTCATCATCATTTAAACGTTTTTGACCTATCATTGAACGCACATACAGTCTCTTAAGAGCTGAAAAATTCTCTCGTTAGTGCAAAAGGATGCAGAAATAGTCATTAACAATTTTACGAATCAAACGAATTCTGGAATGTGGTCCTTATACTATGAATGTTACTGTAAAAAATCTATTTCATCTCCTAAACTTTTCAACTTAATTCTGCTCGCCAAATCAAGAAACATGTTTCGATGACTAAGTAAATTTTCTTTTATGAAATCATCTTTATAAAAACTTAATATTTTAATATTTAATCTTTGCCAAGTACAAAAGCTATAAATGATCTGGAAACTTTTCTGAATCTTTCCCAAATCGGATTCTCAGCGACGAAAGAACATGGTCGTACACATCATAATAAATTTTTCTAAATAAATCTTCTGAAGTTTGAAATATATGATGTCCTACTTTAGAATTTGAATCAATACGCTTGGGAATTCGCGTGTTGAATTAAAATTTCCCGTGTTGAAATCCACATAGGGAAGTCTTACGCGTGTGTACTTCCACAGGGAGTTCAGTGTCCGCGTCCGGTTATTGGAGCGTCCGGCTATTGGAATTAAATTTATATGGAAAAGTTAATGTAAAGTGAGTGTTGCCAAAATTTGTCAAGTTATAGGGGCTGTCCGTAATAGGGAATTTCACTGTAATCAAAACTTAAATACACAAGCAATTTATATTAAGTTACGTTGTAGGTAACGACGCAATTCAGAAATATTTAAAAAGAAACTGCATCGAAAATATGAATTTTTTTAGGTTTGTCTCACAGAAAACCTTTAAAATTCGCTCACTTAGCGCGTGTGACAATTAACACCTGTCAAGAATTGATTTCGCAATATCACAAACACAACAAGAACATTTAAGCGCAAGTGATTTACGCAGGGTAGCGGATAGGCGAAAGGACATATTGACAGTCAATCTAACAACAAGCAAAACTAGGCAAAAGTTAATTTGAGGTCTTATTAGCGAAAGAGGGGAAACAAAGAGAAAACAAAAAGGAATCTCAAAATGCAATGCATTTCACTTTAAGGGCAGCAATGCCATGACAGCAACAGCAGTCAGTACAAAGTGTAAAAAAAGAATGGCAACAAATCAAAAAACTTAAAGAATGCAAAAACAACAACAACAACAAGAATACATATAGTCAATGAAGGTGACGGCAATAAAAATGTAAGTGTGTTGTGTGCTGCTATTGTTATCGTTGTTGTTGTTGTTGTTAACTGCTTGTTGCTTCTAACGCTCATTTAAAATCAATCGATGGAAAACACTTAATATAATAGCCAACAAATAACAACAATAACAAACGCTCATAAATCCATAGTCAATAGAAAAAATGGAAAAAATGGGCGTGTTTCGAATTCAAAAATAGCAACAAAAAAAAAATGGGTGCGACGGAAACCACAATAGCAACACGAACAGCGATAGCACTTGCAGATGATGATGACGGTGGTGGTGGTTGTTGATTTTTGTACTTAGTGTTGTTGTTATGACAATTGTGATTATGTTGTTGTTGTTTTTGTTGTTAGTGTTTCATTACCACAACGTTCCATTCCAGTTTTAATAAGAGAAAAACGTAAGGAATCACAGCATTGAAGTACAAAGCAAGTTAGATTGGATGTTTGTTAACACTGGTATCCAGAATTTTTGTGAAGTCGGCGATCATAACGTAACATTTCCAATTCGCAACTGTTAATTTAGAAAACTGCAGATATCTTGGTTTTGATAAAAGATAATGATGTGCGGTCTACGGCATTCTTTTAAGCAAATAAAATTATATTAATAATGATGTATTACGGGATCGGCGGCAAAATAATTTGGACCGATTTTTTAACTTGAAAGTAGAAAATCGGTATTTTTTAATTTTTTTCCGTTCAATTTTCAATTTTTTTATGAGAAAGAAAAAATAAGAAGAAAAGCTAATCACGTATTCGAATTAACTGATCAATAATAGTCCGAAAACCATACCCATTTTGTTGGAAAATTTGATAACCTCTTTAACTTGCACCATTTTTTAAGTCATTATTTTCTAAAATGGGTAGACAACTTAGAAAAGGGGGCACTAATCCAGTTTTCAATATTAATAAAAATTATTTAGAGAAGCTTCGTTTAGGCATATAAGGCTATTGTAATCCACTTACACATCGTAAAAAAATCAGAAAATTTTTTTGTGTGAACCGCTCTAAAGTACACGCAGACTCGACTAGAGCTCTGCCGCAAATAACCGAGGGCGTCAGAGTGCCTTGCACTGCTTTAAAGGGTTACAGAGAGCTTAAAGTCAAATAAAAAGGATTAAATTGAAAAATATGATTATGTGTAATTTGTAACATACCCGGAGTATGATTATTCTTTAAAGAATGTTGCGTTTCAAATCTACTTCATTCGGAATAGTTCTGGGCAAAGTATGTCATCTGGATTAACGAGGCCTTCCAGATGCACGGTGAACATCTATTGAATGACCACATAACCAGTTTCTAAAGCTCTTCAGAAACCATCGTCCATTACGCTTAAGGGGTGGAAAAATATTAAATGTGCAAATAATATTAAATAGTTTTGCTATTGAAGCTAAGTCTACGTTAATGGCTAGTAATTTCATTCCTTATAAATTTTTAAAAATAATGAAAAGAGTAGGTATTCAAATCACTAAGCTTCTTCACATTTTCTAACTTCAGCCTCCGCCGTTCTGAATTCTAGATCCGCGGTTGCCCCATATGTAATTGTGGTCGATGGTATCAAAAGCGGTATTGTAGTCGATAAGAGTCAAGCTTGGGGCATAGCGTTACGTCCCCTATTTTTTGAATTGTGCTTGTGCTGCCATTACACTCAGCGAAACTGTTTGCTGGTCCGTGGGTAGAACAGGACACTCAACTATCCTTCATAGCTTGAGTTCTGTACCCTCTAATTTGGATTATATTGTTCCAATAATCTCATTCAATAGGGATAACGTAACTCACATTTCATCTAGGGATGACTGGAAGGGAAACTCCCGGGGTGAATGAGCCATATTAATTTCTACACAGATGGTTCCAAGCTAAATAACCAGGTGGGTTATGGTATTTACTCTGAGGAACTGAAGATAGGAATTGCTGCAAGGTTGCCAGACTATTGTAGCGATTTTCAGGCAAAGGTTATAGCAATAGACGAGGTAGCATCCTGGCTGAGGATGAATGTTGTATCCAAAAAAGATATAAACATTTATTCAGATAGTCAGGCTGCTATCAAATCTTTAGAGTTAGTCTTCCTAAACTGACTATTGGCCCAACAATGCCACTCGACTCTGAATGAGATGGCCCAACCTTTTAATATTCACCTCATTTGGGTACCTGGACATAGGAACATTGACGGAAATAGCACAGCTAATGAACTTGCTAGGCAGGGGACTACTGCACAAATTCCTTAGGACAAGGAAGATGTTGGCATGTCACTCGCTACCTGCAAGTTACAGCTTAAAGAAGAAATGCTAACAAAAGATGGACTCAAGGGTCAACTTGCAATATAGCTAGGCAGAGCTGGCCGAAATGGGACGCGTTCGTCACTGCCTCATCGCAGAGAGATTAGGTGTTAGGGCACTTGACGTCTGTAGATGTAGTGGAGATGTGGAGGAGGAAGAAAATATAAAACATTTTCTCTGCTCTTACCCCGCCCCGCTTTGATGATTTTGATGGCCTAAGACATGTTGGTATAGGTCAGCTATATAGTTTTATTAAAAAATCTGGTTGGTTCAACGATAGGGTATAGTCGGACACCCTGTGGTATCACAATGGATCGCATTTGGTCTAAGTGAGCTAGTTCCCAACTGACTGCCACTCCTACCTAACCTTAAGTTCTTATGAGTCTTTTGTAATGAGTAATTCCTCCTAAATTTGAATAAGAACATTAGTGCGTAGCCTTTGTAGTATACTCCTTCGGAAGTTTTTGGTATAAGTATTCGAGAGTATACTAGGCTGATTGAAAAGTCCCGGGCCTGACACAGAAAGGGCGCCACAAATATCGAATCCTATTTATTTTGACAGCACCTATTATTCAAAAGGCTATATGTGAAATTTCGTTAACATCTGTCAAGTAGTTTGGTTTTCACAGCTGTCCAAAGTGCATCACCTCTGTGTTTTTTTTTAACTATGGAACAAAGTGAATTTCGTATTTTGATAAAACATTGCTTTGTGATAGAAAAAAACAGGAAGCGAACATTTAAATGGCTCTAAAAAAATCACAGCACATCTGCTCCGTCGAAAACAACTGTTAACAGATGGTTTGCTGAGTTTAAAATGGGTCGTACGAGCACCAGTAATACACCACGTTCGGGCCGGCCAAATGAAGCTACCACTTCAGAAAAGATCAAGAAAATCCATCTGATCCTACTCTTCTACTCTACCCTCCAAAACTCACTTGGAATTATATGAATATTTTTTTCTTTTTAAAAAATAGATATGATATTACGTGCCACTGAAAGTTACGCAAATAAATGATTATATTGCTGATTAGTGTAACCTGTTGAAATTATTGTTGTTGTTGTTATTGTTGACATACTCATACCGTTGGTGCTATCATGGAAACTCATTGCAGAATCAGCGACACCACTTTACGGACAATCGCAAGCAAAACACCATTTCTGATTTCTACATTTCCAATATCAAAACTTCCAATTGGAATTGGAAGAAGCAAAGTCATAAGCAATGAAATCGAGGGAAAGATCAACAGAGAACGGAAGAATGGGCGCTAAGCTTAAGCACTAACGGAACAAAAACGAAAATCAACGCATTGACTTTATACAGTTGTCCTACTCTAACGCATGCGCCTAACTATGCTAACCAAAGTAGGGAGTGAATCACGACAACTTCCATGGTCATGGTGTGGTGATGTTGGTGGTGGTGGCGGTGCTAATGATGATGGTGGTGGTTGTCGTGAATTGAATCGGGTGCGACGTTTATCAGCGCAGCAAGCAAAGCAAAGTCATAACGTATGCGATTGCCGGTCGCAGTTAGTCCGCGTTGCGAACCCCAAACAGACGGCAGTGAAGGAAAAAATCGGACAACATTTTGTGTATTTTGCGTCGCGGCGTATCCGATGGTATAGTTTGCAAATTTTATTAGTGTATCCATAATTTTGCACTTGCTCTCTCTTTACGGTGCGTGCTCTCTCGTACGTGCTCTCTCGCTTACTCTTTCCTGCGGCCATGCGCTCTCGCTCTATCGCCATTACCGTTAGTTGGCTTATTTGATTTTTTCCAATCTAAGCACTGAAATCGCTTCGATTGGAAACATCGGATTCGAGTGTGCGCTGGGTGGGTTCGGTCGAATAAATAGCAACAACAACAACAGCACGTAGTAAATGCGACGGATGGACGGGCAGACGGACGCAGCGCTCGTCGAACGAGACAAACGGTCGGATGTAGAAGTGAAGTCGTTTCAATGGTTCGCACACTCGTAAGTCTCTGACAAAAATCAAATCAGCTCAGTTCGCAGTGTTGCAGATGGTGGCCACTGGAGCAGTGATTAATTTACAGTTAGTCCGCTACGACTGGTCCATAGACTAGTCCCAGATACTTGAAAGCGAAATATTTAACTGCGAAATACCGCCGCGATTCGCGAAAAACGCATTTCATTTAAAATCCTTAGCAATTTAAATCCAAGAAATAACAGTAGCGTAACAGTAGTAAAAGGCGGTTAAAGTTAACAGATACTTAGCTAAATTAAACCAAAAATATTTGTAAAATTCATTCGAAAAATTTTGTTATGAATTTTAAAAGAAAAATTAATTGCTTATGTAACGCGCGTGTAAAATTTTAAAAATTTTATTTTTGTGATACTGTGATATTAAAAAAAGAAAAAGACAAAATTTATTTCAACAAAATAGAAAAATCCAAAAAAAAAAAAGTTAATTACCAAGCATGGATATTGCCAAAGCAACAAATCCCCATCACCAGCAACAACAACAACAACATCATCTTCCACTCGACTATAGTCTTGGCAATTTTAAGCCTGCCGTCGCTTCTGATTTTCCCACTTCTTTTGTAACATCGAATCATTCATCATCAGTTGCAGCACAACGTCAATTGGATTTAAGAGATATCAACACGATGACCGCCATGTCAGCGACAATACCATCACCAACACAGCTGTTACAGCAGCGCATACAACAACAGCAGCAGCAACAACAACAAACACAGCAGCAGCAAGCGGATCATAGTGATTATCCGCCGGTATCGGCATTTAAGGCGGTGCTACCAAAAAAGAAAACTTGCGACGGTAAGTGATAAATTTTTGAATTGGAATTTAGTGATCGAATTCGATTCACATAAAAATGCCTCGATGCAATTAGCAAAAAAAAAAAAATTTAATATACATATGTATGTATACCCGTTGATTGGCGTTGTCTGACGTCACGATTTTTAAATTGAAGAAATTGGTTCGCGCTTTACAGCTTGCACTTTATTCCTTCAGAATGAATATTCTGATAGGAATATTTTTATTTCAGCTAAGACCGTTAAGCTATAGGATAACACTGATTAACAAAATATAACTATCTACATATCTACATAAGAGTGGTTAAGTGCTTCGATGTTAAAAGACGAATATTCATTTAGATTTCTATCGGTTATGTTATTTCTTCGAAACGATAAGTTACAACACTCCAAAAGTTCCCGCACGAAAAACTTGAAGACTTTTTTAATAAGGTTTTCTACTTCAGATGTTGGCAGCTTAAATCGGTACATAAGCATAACAGCATGGACTGGTCTCAATAGTTATTGTCGGTTATCTATGCTGATGAAATATTTATCAAAAAGATAAATGAAAAATTGTCCTAATTTCGACAGAGGCCACACTAAGAAATTATAAATGTATTTGGTTAACAGAAAATAATATCAAATAATCAATAATCAAAATATCAATAGATCAAAAAATTAATTTAAATTAAATTAATTTTGAAAAAAAATTATGGGAACTTAAATAAATCCTGTCCGTGCACATCGAGCACCCGGGGCAAAGAGCTTATTTGCCGCCCCTACTGTAAGAAAATTTCGTGTTTTTCGCCAAATATTAAATTTACTTTATCAAAAAAAAAAAGCTCACTTTTGACATTCAAAAACTATAGCAAAATGAGATATAATTCAGTCAGTTTAGATACGAAAATCTTCATCTACACATTGAAGTTTACTACATCGAATTATTTCATTTACTAAAAAAGAAAGGTCCTCACTTTTGACTTTCAAAAACTCTAGCAAAATGAGATACATATATTTCACGATCATTTTGCAGCCCCCAAATTTTGCGCCCGGGGCGACCGCCCTCGGTGCCACCGTGCCCCCCCCCCCCCCTAGATACGCTAGTGTTCGCAGTAGAACTATAAATAAAGAATCGCGTAAAATTTAATTTTGTTTCTCTGAATTTTTTTCCACAAAGCGTTTTTTCTAAGAAAATTAAACTCTCCAATATTCCGAGAAAAAAACTTTGTTTTTGGCTAGTCTTTGATATTAATAGAATTTGATATCGGTACATACCAGTGGCGTCAATTCGGTAGGGCTAGGTAGGGCATTGGCCCCCCAAGGATCTGATACTAGGTATTATTCAATACAACAATTCAATAAAACCATCTTATAGTGGTGGAATTATAATTCTTGCCCCCCCCCCCCCCCAAGGTTTTAGTGAATTGACGCTCCTGATACATACATACACAGAAAAAAGAGATTCGATGATATCAAACAATTTCGTGTGCGATTTCAATGAATTTTTTGTATGATTTTCAGTCATAGAAACAGTTTCTCTGAACATGATTTGTTGTTTTTCATCCTACAGCTTTGTTGAAACTTAAAATAAATTCGATGATTTCAAAAAACATTTGTAATTTTTCCTACAGTTTTTGTTGAAACTTAAAATAAATTCGTTGGTTTCAAAAAAGCATTTGTAAATTTTCCTAATATTTAATTTAAAAAACTATTTATATATTATGTTTATTATGTGAACATATTATAAATTATTAAAAGCTGGTCAAAAATTTCGAAGTTTGAATTGATTTTGCTAATTTTGATGTAAAATCAGATAATTTGAATTTAAAATCCAAAGAACAAAGGGTTTCGATTTTGCAAATTTTTGCGTTGATTCAAAGAAATGAATAGTTGAATTCCAAAAAATTTTATTCATAGAATTACAATTCTTTTTCTTTTTACCAATTCTGTTTTTTCTGTGTATGTACTGAAAAATATAATATCGATACGTCCAACGTATAAGTTGGTAACTCGAAAATCGTCATTTTTCAGTATGGCCATTATAGTATTGTTTTCGTTTTAGAAAGAAAACAAAAAATCAAAATTGAGTACAGATTTTTGTGCAATGTAGATGAAATAAAGGTCTTTCGACTAATATATTATATATATTAAATATTAAATAATCGACAAAAACAAAAATCTAATCTCTCAAATCTAATCTCTCAAATTTTTAGCTAGAGCTCCAAAAAATTGTCACCAGATAGAGTTCATAGCGCAGATTCTGATAAACACTGTCCCTTTAAAAGTTCGTAAATCGAGTTACCAACTTATACGTTGGACGTATCGATATGGCTTTTAAAACATTGAGCTTTGGAGATGTGTTTTTCGAAAAATTAACGAAAAAATTAATTCTAATAGAATTTGTTACGTTGAACAAAAAATAAAAAAAAAACAAAATGTTTACTCGGTGTGAAAGTTCAAATATTAGCTTATTCACATATCTATATTTTGAATAAAACACAGTTTTCGAAGCCCGATATATTGATGAATATATTTTTCAAGTTTTAAAAAATAATTTTTCCTGCTGTTTTCAGTTTGATAAGCAAAAGAAAAAGGTTCGGGCTCTTGAATGACCCTCCCTGACTCCATTCAGATAACATATAGGGTCCTTCAAAGATGTTGCTACACTACTGCCCACAGTACCCCATATGAACAAATCTTAACACTTATTTCTTTGTTATTCTCTTAAGTACAGGCCCGTACCTAACATAGAGGCAAGAGGGGGGCCTCTCATTCGGTTGCAACTTTGTTTCTTTAGAAGGAGAAGAATAAAAAATCATGCTACTATTGTATTTGCACCCCACGCAATATTGGGTTGGTACGAGCCTGCTTAAGTATAACAAAGAGAATAAAATTTCATTTGTAAAATCCGGTTCAAGTGGCTTCCAAGTAATCATACCTAAATTGTTAATGCCGAGAAAATCAACATAACTGGCACTTATACTTGTACTTTTCATTTTTCAAATATTTAGTTCTTCAAAAACGAGGTTATGATAAGCTGAAAGTTTTTGCCAACAATTTGTTCTCTTATATGAAATTTGATTTCAAAAGTTATACAAATAGAGTGTAAGAATAGTACTTAATTGAAATTATAAAGATTTTTTTTCCAAATGCGTTATTTTTTTTCGTGCAGGAATTCCGAACTTTTGAAAACAGTTATGTACATATATCCGTAACTTCCTGTGGCCATATCTCTGCTAATCACGATTTCCGAGTCTAATATCTGAGTATGAGATTATAGTACTATGAAGAGTATTGTATTTAAAAAGATCGTACCTGGTTTTTATTCAACTACCAAATGCTGCAAAGTTCTATGAATAATTTGGAAAGCCTCCATTTTTTATAAAACTTTGTGTTGCTTGCAGTGGTGCTGCAAAATCATATCAAATTTCAAAGGGCATATGTTTCAAATAGAAAACATAAAAAGAAAGTCAGTGCTATCGTTCGCTTGCAGTATACTCGTATTATCAAAAATGAAGCTGACAATACAGTCAATTTTCATTTGGAATATATAAGGAATTGAAAGTTTTGATCCCAAATTCTTATGTTATTACTTATTTCTGAGCAGACGGCAGCTTCAGAAATTGCACTGTGGGGCGCTTACTAAGAGACCAATATCATAGGTCATACATATACAATGTAGGTATATCAATTAATAAAATAATTAACGAAAAATACAATCATATTAAAGCCTGTTGCGCGTTTGATTTTCAACTTATGATTCAAAAAGATAAAGCGATTAAGAATATCTTTCAAATAGGAACATTTCTTTTCAAAACAAAGAAAATTATGTCATTATGAACTTAAAATCGGGTTCTACCAAAGAAATACAAAGTGATTTTTTCAACAAGAATTGGAAATTAGTGACTTTGGACAGATAGTTATAATTTATTCCATTTAAAAGGCCCTAATAAAATATATAGGGCCTTTTTATATACATATTTAGATTGTTATATTTATTTTAATTAGGATGTGTACCAAAATGATATAGGTCTTAACGTTCCTAGACCTTAGTCTCTTTCTTTATACATTATGTTTCACGTGTAGATACATCTAAATGAATGTAGAATGCAAAGAAGAAAAAAAAATTAATTCACTAAATAACCAAAGTTACAGAAATAATTAAAAACAAATATCTACGTACATATGGAAAAAAACAATTTACGGCAAAAAAACAAAAATAACGCCAACCAAGTCCCATATCTCTTTATGACTACAGATTTTTTTTTTACCTTATTGTGTGTTTGTTGTACGTATCACATGACAAAAAAAAGCTTCGAAATAAATCCACGTTAAAATCCTCACATGTTACTAAGCGTCAACAAAAACGCAAAGATATAAGATACAAATACATAGCATGTATTTCACCAAAGTGAAAATCATTTTCACATATGAAAGAAGAAAGAAAGCAAAACAATATGAAAAATAAAGTGAGAAAAATAGAAAAAATAAAACAACAAAAGTATTCTACACAGCAAACAACATTGGGTATGAGTAAATGGATATAGAAAAATGGTATATATTTACATTGCACAAGATAAAAATCCGTGAAATGGCGAAAGTCGATGTGTTGGAAAAAAAGTTTTCTGAATAAATTTTTTCTTGATTTTAAAGATAGTTGAAAATTACATTTTATTGAAACTTAGACAATTTCAACATTAAGCTCCTCTACATTCTATTGCCTCAGGAACTGTAGACTCCTCTGGAAAGAGGGTTCCAAAACTTTGCTTTTTAACATTAACTTTGGGATTTTAACACCTCATTAATTTATTTGTATGCTTATGATATGAGGTGAAAGATATGACATGATGTGATTTATTTCCTAAAAAATTGTTAACTTAATAATTCACGAAAAAAAAATTGCTTAAAGTTTTAGAGAATTATTAAAGCTCATTTAAATACTTTCCATTTTTGTTCATTGATGATCTTCCCTAAGGCAAATCATATTAAAAATTGAAGTGTAACACTTAACTGAATAAAATTTTATAATAATATAAAATGATATAAAATTTTATTGTTACAATAAAAATTGGTTAAATATTTAAAAGTGGGGCTTTAGCTCTAACCGGCTACAAAAATTTTTTCAACCATTATATTCATATTATAAATGTATGTATGTATGTACAAATATGTATGTACATATATAAAAGTTAGGGAAAGTGTAGGACCTGCGGCCGTGTCTTAGAATTGACATCCTATGGTATAGTGTATCGAACATCGGCGGTTTCACTAACCGCAGTGCTATTGCATTAAAATTTCATCTGCATCTACATTAGAAGCCCCACTTCAAAATATTTACCTAAAATTTAATTTCATCTGCAAGCAAGTTCCTTTTTTTTTTTGTTTTAAATTTTTTTTCCATTTTGTAGTTAAGTACATAACAACAGGGCAGTACTGTGAAACTGCAGGGCTTGGTTTGAATCGTTTTGCTACAATTTAACGAAAACTTTTTCTGTGTATGTGCGAAAAGAGGTCCTCACTTTTTAAAATCTCTAATTGCTTGCCAAACAAATAATACACAAAGCGAGGCTGCATCCGGAGAGTGAACTCTCAGGATGCGTTGAGAACATCAATTCAAACTAGCAGTAAGAAAAAATGGGCGAGTTAGAAAATGTGTGCATTCCGAAAATTCGCTAGAAGAGGGAATACGTGGATCAGGGAAATGTTAAAGAAAATTTAATGCACTCGCTAGAAATCGTGCACGTTGGAAGAGTTTTACGGAAGCCGTATGCTCCGTGATGATATAAAGAAAACATGAGAGAGAAGTTTTAAGGCTACGTATTCGGAGAATAATAAAAATGCGCTGAAATATTAAATAAGTTGTGACACTTCATTAAACAAACAAGTTGTTGATGCTTTTAAATAAAGCAAAATAGAGCTCCTCCACCAATACAATATACCCGTGGAAAGAATACCCTAATAAAAAAATGTAAACGTTTTTAAAACCTACACTCAGAGTAATATATTCGAATTGTCATTTCGTTTGTGTCGTATAGAAAGAGGCGTGGCAGGTATAGAAAAGTATATATTCTTAATCAGCGTCACCACCTGAGTAGATTTAGCCATATCCATCTGTCTGTGGAAATCACGATTACGGGAAAACTAAGCAAAGTAATTGAACGGCCCAGTGAAAGAAGTCCCATAGTCAAAATAATGTGTTTGGAGATATTTAAGGATTTATGTTATAAACTGATCTGGAAATATATCTGTTATGAATAAAGGAAAATCAAAACACTGCAACATTGGTAAATCATTCAAGCTTTATTTGAAGCCATCTGTCATGCTTGCTGGTGAAATAAACTTTGAGTAATAAAAATTTTAAGACATAACTTAAATCAAAATCTATTGACTACGGTACTTTTTACTATTAAATTTAGACTTAGGGACTTTACTTTAAGTATTGGAGAAGTCACCATAGTGAAATGTATGATTACTAAAATGTCTCCATAGAATTATTTTTCATTATGTGGCACAAATTGCAGCAGATACTGGATATCCCTCAATTTTGCAGGTTTTAACCCATTTTCTGCCGCGCTGCATGAAAGTTCGAATTTATAATTAAAAGTGATATTTCTAGACTAATTAAGACCCAAAAAACTCGAATCCGTTGTCCAAAATGTTGTACCATTTTTGGTTTCGTCAGGTGAGACTGTTCGAAAAGTCGAACAATGGCGGTTGGGCACAATTCAGCTTATATGTTGAATAAGCATATTTTCTCCAGGTATTGGTCAAAAAAATTTATAAATTTAATAAAAACAATAAATATGTTTTTATTATTTATTAGAAATGCTTTTTATTTGATTTTGTTACAGTTGCTGTGGGCTGCGAAGCAATTTTTCATGTGCTAATGTACTTGACACTTTTTGCACATTCGCTGTGTAGGCTTATGGCATACTGTGCAGCGTCTGGCTTTCCTCTCGGGCTATACAAGTATTAGGAGATTTCCCGTAACACGGAGAAAAATATGGCATTATCGTGAAGGTAAATGCCCCACACGAAACTATTATAATTGTGAATAAAAGCCAATAAATAAATAGAAAGAAACATTTTTTTGACAGAAAATATTATAATATAATCACTTTCGTACTTTGCCAGCCCACGAAGTAAAGCAGAATTGTTTCTGAGTGAAAAATTTTCCAATAGATCGCTTACAAACACAAATTTTGTTGTGAGCTGTGTTTCCACCAACCGCCATTGTTCGACTTTTCGAACAGTCACTTTTCCGAGTCCGCCAATGTTTCCTATTAGAAACAGATCTTGTGTAAAGTCACTTTTTGACTATACTCGACCTTTACCTACAGAAAAAATGTACTTTTGAAAATGAATTATTTTTAATTATATATTACTTAACTTACTAAAAATAGGTCTGCCAATAAGGTATTTTTCAACCATTGGCTGTAGCCCACCACGTAAAAGGGGCGTGGCCAATATATTTTTTTTTTAAAGCCAATTTAATTTACGATAATACGCTGTATACCATTTAGCTACTTTTGTGCATTGACATAGAACAAAAATTCGGTGAAAATGAGCAAATTTGCTGTTCGAAAACTCGAACAGCGGCAGAAAATGGGTTAAAGACAATGGAGCCTGATACGCATATTAAGGTTCTGTGCGAATGTTTCTTCCTACACCAACACGATAGAAAGAAAATGGCTTAAAAGGCCCTGTCATGGTATTTCTATGAGAGGAACGATTTATTTTTCCAAAATTGACTTCCCGGCATTGCGGTTTACCAGGAACTGGTCTTACATAGTTGTTGTACAATCCCTTATGGGGCCGTTCAAGTATTACGTAACGCAATTTTTGAAGACTTTTGACCCCCCCCCCCCCCTCTCCTTAAACGTACGGTATCACGCAAGTGACCATGTTTACCTAAAAGTCACAATTATGTTGCGCAATGTACCGGAAAGTCATTTTAGCGACTTTGGTTATGTTTTTGTCGCGTTTGCGATAATAATAAATAAAACAAGAGATTTTTATCTCGCAGCGTAACGCGTTGTTCGAACACCCCCTTCCCCCCCCCCCTCTAAGTGCGTTACGTAATGCTTGAATGGCCCCTATAGTATTTGACTTTTATTGTTATTTCCACACCCTGGCTTCTTCTTAAGTCTTTTTCCATGAAAACAACTTCGAAATTTTTAACTATTCTGCAGCTCTATCAACGGGCTTCATTGAATTTCCTGGCATTAGATAAATAAAAAAAAGCCTTACATCTATGGTACAACAACAACACCTTTTTTCTTGCCAGAATTCAGTAACATATTTACGGCTTAAGGACTTTTAATAAGGAAATCTTTTGACTTAGACCTTTTAAAACACTTAGGAATTTCTAGGCGAAAAATCGACGGACTTAAGGAAAATATGTATTTTTATAATGGCTTTTAGCAAAATATGTATAATGCAAAAATAAAAAAAAAATATACCTCATTTTTGTACGTTGTATACGATATTTTTGTCAGATCAAAAAGTCACTATGTCAACTTAGGTACTTCTTTCACTGGGTCCTTCAATTGAATGAAAATCGGTAAATAGCCTTCAAACAAGGCTCTTAGGATTGAAAGTGGAGAGAGTTGCTTGATGTATTTAACCAAATATTTCACAAATATGTACTAGGAATAACTTGAAGAAGATTTGGACAAAAAGTTAGCGAAAAGATTTCGACGAGAGAGCGTGACACCTACCATACAAGCAAAATCTTCAAAACGCTATGCTGAGAGAATTATTTAAGTTAATGGAACCAAATTTCACTCAAATGCAGTAGTGTGGTAGAAGAAATACCCATTTAATAAAAATGTAAGGTTTCTGCGCACTTTTACTGTTAATGCGATGTAGAGTATATAATTTTTAGCGAGGCTAAAGATAACACCCTTAATACTTTACTGTTTCCTTGAAGTGTTTGTATCGTTTGTCCCTAGAATGTGCGTTACTCCATCCTATCTCGGATCTATCCCAAGCAATGAACGAAACGTTGATCTTGATTTGCTTGCTCCAAGTCATTTTGTGGCATTATTCTCGTTAATAATCCTATTACTTCTGTCACAGAAGAAAGTACCTGTAGCAAGCTGTGAAGGAAACCATTCTGGTAGTAGTTTGTTACATTCTAGCTTACAACGAAGCCCAACCAAAGGCTCTTTGGTACCACGGGATATTAGGAGTCATTGTACTTTGATTCCAGCCTGATATTGTTAAGTGGCTTTCGGCTTAAAACATATTAGAAGAAAATATTTATGCATATTGAGGTTCAAGGGTTTGGTTTTTCCACAAATTGCCATGTAAATTAAGATTCGAATTAAATACTGACCTGATGGGCTATAACTTTGTTTGTTAAAATTTATCAAGATAACGTTTTCTTTCTTTCTTACACTCATGGTGTATTGTACTCCTCAATATAGCAAAAAAAAAATAAATATGAAGTTTGGATATTTAGGTTAGGATATCTCGAAAACCGTACGTGATGAACTGCAAACTTGTTCAGCAAAATAGATCATAAAAACGTCATCTATCAGAACTATTCCGTGGTTACTCTCTTATAAAAAAAAATTTTTCACAGTGTAGTTAATTAACATTAACTAATTAGTTTACCAACTACTTTTTGACTTTTTTCGATTTAGTCATCCTTTTTTCAACAATTTTCGACTATGTATGTATATTTTATGACATTTCAAACTTCTTAACTTGTTCGACTTCTTTAACTATTTGAGCTTTTTTCGAATGATTTATTCTTCTCCAAATTGTCTAAGCCCTTTTTAACTTTATTGAACTTATTAACTTTTTTCAACCTTTTCAATATTTCTCAAATTGTGTCGACTTTTTCAACCTTATTGAATTTTTTTCGATTTTCTCAACCTCGTTCAACTTTTTTCGAATAACCTTTCTTTATATACCAATGAAAAATATTTGTGATTTTAAAATACCAAAAACCATCCATATTTTTTAAAATAAGGCTCCGAAATGAGTCTAAAATTTGTACATTTTGAACTCTAAAAACTATCCAAAATTCATTTGAAAAGAGTCACAGAACGCATCAAAAGTCATTGAGTTGACTTAATCAAAGCTGGCTTTAATTAAAGCTCAATTTGGAATGAAACGCTCCACGAGATGTGCGTTTATCGCTCCAAATAGTGCTTTTTTGGAGCTTTTTGGTTGGATAGGAATATAATAATTTGTTCTACATATATGCTAACATGTAGTAATTACACGTGATCGTTAAATCTATACCCAGTGCACTTTCTCTTCATCCTGTCAGATCACGTTTATATGACGTTATAGGAAGATATGGGCATAATATTTAAATTCAATGATCTGAAGTACTTTCGCTGTACAGAAAAAAATTAAATCGATTTGTACTTACAATTACTTGTCCATAGTACTATAGATTATTTGCAATTGCATACTTAGAACAAATTTAAGGTAGGCAACTTAAAATTAATTTTGTTTCATTTGTGTAAGATAATAAATTTTAAAATCAAAATTTTAATAAAAAAAATCATAAGCAATTGTCGTCATGTACTTAGATATGACAATAGTTTTTAATTCATTTCATCTGGCAACTTTGTTAAACATTTTTAACTTTATCCAATTCATTTGTTATATTCATTCACTGATTCTTTTATTTCTTGTTGCTTGCATGTCTATCGTGTGAACTTTTATATGCATACAAACACATCTGTACATATGTATAAGTAAGGACATAAAAAGCTTTCCAAAAAGTGTACATACATACGTACGAATGTATGTACATACCATATGTGTATATGTACATATGAATACTTATGTATACATATATCTGTGCGGATTTTTATTTTGCACAATTTTTTTTTGCAATCCTGAAATCCTCATGTCCTTTGTGTCCGCATGGGAGATTTTTACGTAAGCTTTACAAACAGAATAATGGATATTTGGATTTTTTTTTCTCTGGTTTTGTTGCGAAGCCTTCTATCCATCCACATTCCCATTATCATCCATATCGTCCATGTCATTCCATGTGCAATCGTTTTAAATCAGCACATTATTCAAATTTGTTTTTCGTCCTTTCTCTGGTCAGAGCAGGAGTTTTTTCGTTTTTTTTTTTTCAACATTGAAGCGTTGCTTGTCTCTTTTTGTCTTTGTGAAGCTGTCGTCGCTTGTATTTTTTAATTAACTGGGGAATACTGAATGCGAGAGGGCGCGATCCGTTGATGAAATTCATCAGGTGAAATATGTTTTTACATTTTTTATTGTTTTTGTACAAAATGCGCGATTTACCATTTTGTGAAAATTAAAATTGGATTTTTTTCTGCCTTCTTCACTGCTTTAGTGATATTTGATTTTGGCATTGTTAAAATACATTGGCACACAACGCTTTTTTTCCTTTCACATAAACCATACATCCCCTTAATAATTTGGGAGAACGAATAATGGAAAGCAAATTTCAAATATTTTTAAAATATATGGGGTTGAATGTGTAAAAAAACTTCGATTTTGGCTAACTTAGCACGTTTATTTTAAGCTTCTAACAAAAAATTTAAAATTTTTTAACAAACTAACCGATGGTTAGATTTTTAATTAAAGGTAATTTTCAAAGTCGCATTTGAATTAGGGAACGTGGTATCTGATATACAAGCAAAAGCGCTCCATCGACAAAGCCGCAGATAAAGTACCCTTTTAATGCGACTTTAAGGATTTTACGCGCACTCTTATTGTTAAAGCAGCGCAGGGTTTTATTTAATTTTTGATAGGGTCAAAAACCACAACTACTAACTTTTATCAACGCTTCTAATATCAGTTCTGCAAACATTTAAGCTTTGAAATTTGTTTCATCTTTAAATGTGTGGTTGAACGAGCTTATTACCAACGTTACTACCATTTTCCATTTTGTTTCCTAATATAATATATTTATAAATTCTTTATGGGAGCTCATAAGTGCTACTTGGTCTATGAAGTATAAAGACATTTTCCCCACTGTCTTAGCTTTGGAGAGACTTGGTAAAGTAGCTTTCTGAAGTCTTTAAAAGATGCCTTACAAAGACTATAAACAGATAACGTTCCCAGAGAAGTGCCTTGTGTAGAGTTCTTTCAAAGATACTCAGAGACTTAAAGATGTCTTTTAAAGATCTGTGACAGAATAAAATAATAAAGAATATTCTATTTTATCATCAAATTTAATTTTTACTTACGTTTTGTACGCCAGTCTCGAACCCATGTCCCAACGATCCAACTGAGGTGCCCAAAAGTCGACAGCGCGCTGACGTTTACAATAAAAACTTCGCGCTAGTATGAGTATAAATGTGTGTAGGAGTTCAAACGAAAAAAAAACATGAGTATAAATGTGTTTTGTCTTTTCCACGTCAAGAAAACATTACCCAGTAGAAATTCATTCATCACTGATGTAAATAAATAAGTAAACTGCGTAAGCTACACAAAAAATTATTAAATACAAAATTCATCAATTAAAACAAAAAGTACTTTTCCGAGAATTAAAACTATTTTTCCATAAATATGAGTTTTTTTTACAACAATGATGCACACAAAAGTCAATAATACAGGTGTAAAAAATTGCTTTTCGGAGAAATAATGTCTTCGACCTGAAATTTTCACAACTGGCATTGAGCAACTCATTTGCGCACATTTTTTTTTTGTTTTTGCACGTTTGATTCCGACTGGGTCTCTTGCATATTAATTTTTCAAACGAACCAGCGCACAGAAATCAGCAACTGCATGGCGGGACGATCGATGGCACGTTTCATAGCTCGTGGCCGCGGAAGGGTAAATGACCAACCCTACACTAAGGTATCCAAAATGCGCGATTTACCATTTTGTGAAAATTAAAATTGGATTTTTTTCTGCCTTCTTCACTGTTTTAGTGATATTTGATTTTTGCATTGTTAAAATACATTGGCATATAACGTTTTTTTCATTTCAAATAAACCATACATCCACTTAATAATGTGGGAGAACGAAAAATGGAAACCAAATATTTTTAAAATATATGGGGTTGAAAGTGTAAAAAATTTCGATTTTGGCTAACTTAGCACGTTTATTTTAAATTATTAAAAAAAAATTTAACCATCTTTAACAAACTAAGCGATTGTTAGATTATGAATTAAAGATAATTTTCAAGGTTGCATTTGAATTAGTGAACGTGGTATCAGCTATACAAGCAAAAGCGCTCCATCGACAAAGCTGCAGATAAAGTACCCTTTTAATGCGACTTTAAGGATATTATGCGCACTCTCATTGTTAAGGCAGCGCAGGGTTTTATATAATTTTTGATAGGGTCAAAAACCATTACTACTGATTTTTATCAACGCTTCTAATATCAACTCGGCAAACACGTAAGCTTTGAAATTTGTTTCATCTTTCAGCTTATTACCAACGTTTGGGGCACTTACTGCTATTTTCCTTTTTGTTTACTAATTATGCTTTCTGTATTCGATTTGAATTTTATGACTTTCTTTCTCCAACACTGACATCATGGTATAAGACATAAGGACAATTTCAAACCCCAAAAAAACAATGTTCGTCTGTCAGTTGTTGAATTTCTGCAGAAAGAGATCAAAACGAAGCATCTCAAATTAAATAAATCATTTCCAACAAGGTCTATCGAACCGAACTCAAAGTGTTCTCATTTTTAAACAGAACATTGCCACAGCATTTCAATCAAAACGAAGTATTTCGATGGTCAATTTAAACAAAATATTCCCATTCGAACGAAATATTTCCATTTCGAAACGCTAATAGCAGATAATTTACCGAAATTTTATTAAAAAATAAATAGCGATTAAAGCTATATCCAGTTAGTCCTGTTAAGCAACGATCTGATGTCATTTTCGGCCAAATCGCTGAGGTTGTTCAAGAAGGCTTGTCCTAGATATCTGAGCCTGTTTCTGTCATGGGCTGGACAGTTACTGAGAAAATGTTCGACCGATTCTTTCTCGTTTACATTCAGACAACTGCGGCAAAAAAGGTTAAATGGAATACCTAATTTTTCAGCATGCTTGCCAATAGTCCAGTGTCCAGTGCAAATCGCGGTGATTCTCGCAATGTCAGGTTTTTTGAATTGTTATAGAATGGTCAAATTGCTCTGGATGTTTTTTCAGACTTTTAGGCTCCTCCAGTTCTTTGCTGCCTCGGAAAGAAAAAATTGGAAGACTTCTCTTCACTATACCGAGCGGTATAGGCACGCGCTCGCAAGCTCTAGTTTCGTCAACAGAGGAAACCCGCCTTGCTAGTTCATCCGCCTTTTCATTACCCTCAAAGTTCCTGTGTCCAGGAACCCATATGAGAGTTACGTCGAGCTGACGCCCCAGCTTAGTTAGCTCCTTCCTGCATTGTTCTACTAATTTAGATTTTATCGTCTCCGAGTTCAGAGCCTTGATGGCGGCCTGGCTGTCAGAGAAGATTGTTAGCTTTTCCATATTAGAATTGCCCACTAACCTGCAGGTTTCTAGAATAGCAAAAACTTCTGCTTGAAACACGCTGGCTGAGTTAGGTAATCGAAAAGATTTAGAAATTTCTTTGTCTTTTGAATAGATCCCCGCACTTACCCCGCAGTCCATCTTTAACCCATCGGTGTAAATGGTGGTTTCAAAATTTGGATTGATAGTGCCCTACTCCCATTTAATCCTCTCCGAAAACTTCACCTGAAAGTTTTTCGTGAAGTTGAGTGAGGGGCAGATGTAAACAGTTAGAACGTTAGCTAGTACGTTTGGTAGTGTGTCGAAGATGGAGCAGTGCCCGTATTCCTTCGCTGCCTAGCAGCCAGCTTCTCTGAGTCGGAATGCACTACAAGACGCGGTTGTTTAATAAATACATTAGTAGGCACCAAGTGTAAGATGATATTAAGGGCTCCGTGGGGCAATATCTCATTGCCCCCGTCACACCCACGCGAGCAGTTATTTGCACCCTTGCTAAATTTTTCTAGTTGTAGGCCTTGCTAGCACAGGCTGCAAGGCTACATAACCTCAAAAATGGGCGAAAACGGTGTTTTTTGCACTTTTAGGTTAGGATATCTCAAAAACCAGAGCTGATAGAGCATCTCCGCGGCCAGATTTGGATTCAGCGCATCAAAACCCTTCAGAAATATAGTCTGGTTTCTGGGTCTGAGATGCTGTCGGCCTGTGTAATGGCCGGCCACCATACCAAAGTACCATTCTTGGTACTAAAAAGCTAAAAGTTTTTTTTACAGGCATAGAAGGCTACACACGCTTTCTTTGATCTCTGTTCGATGTTGTCCTTTCAATGACTAAAAGATATTTAGCTTTTTTAGAAAGTGAAAGAGTTTATCCTTCAAGCCGGAGAAGGCCAAAGCGTGGTATTTTGGCTTTTGTAGTGAGCAGTGTTAGGTTGGTTTTTACTGAGCTTGCCCCCAGAATTTTTAGTCGGTAAAATAAATTTCCAGTATCAACGACAATATTTTAACAAGTAGGTAAAAAAAATCCATACATCGCATATATCGCATACAACATTTCCATTTGCCATTTAGAATTTCATTTTACTCCTCAGTGATAGCCTTTGCTGTACGCTTCCGATGAAATTTTACTTTCCCAATAATAATATCTAACGTCTACACTCATGCAACAACAACAACAACAACAAAAAATATAAAATATATTAACAATTTGTTGAATAGAAAATACTTTGCACCCGAGTTTTATGTCACTCTTACAATATCCAACCTCGAAATTACTCGTATTTTTTTTTTGATAAAATTGCACACAAAGCAAATTTTATGATATCTTTTGTTTGCGAGACAAGTAGGTAACTAAGTTCAAAATGACTTTGATAATTGTAACTATACGATTTCAGGAAAAAGTCACAAAAATTTCGAAATACACAAGTAAAGAAGCTTCTACTGCAAATAATGAACTAATGGTAATAAAATTTCAAATTATACAATTTTCTGTCTTCTTTGCCTGTCAGAACTCACCCCCTCGACTCCATCGAAGTTGTTTTATCTATAAATGGAAACGAAAAATAAAAACGGTTACTTGAGGTGAAAATTTAACGTTGAGGTCTTTTGATTTCTTTTCTCTGCGCATGTGTATGTGTTTGTTGTTGTATTTTTATTGCTTCAAACCGCTGCAACGGCTGTTTATGAGCCCATGTACAATTTTTTATATTTTGCTTGGCCGCATATAATGCGTGGCCCACTGTAAACGATTATGAGAGAAGAGATATGGTTTTATGTGAAAGTATCGATACTTTATTAAGTATTGAAAACTTTATGATTTCTTTAATATTGTAGTTATATCAAGATACCGATACCGTATATGTATGACTGAAAAACGTGCTGTGCTGTGGCCTGCTGTATTACTTGTACACTCAGAAAAATATCGTCATCAAACGTTCGGCAAATGCGTGTTGAATATCAACAGCAATTAGCGGATATCAGTGGAGTCTAAAGTTTAGATAGCCTTCTGATTTATTGCCACTGATAAGCACTCGAGTTCGCGCATTCGATGTATTTATATTAAATTTAATTTATTGATTCAAAGTAAAGAAATGATTTTCAATGTTTAATCAGCTATGAACAATCAAACGATGCCGCCACCGGGCAAAAATGAATAAAATCGAAAAATCAACAAAAACTACAACAAATTATCGACAATAGTTATTACAAGAGCTATTAAAGTTAAGCCTTTGGTATTATAAATGTTGTTGCCTTTTCAAAGTATTTTATCAATCAAATGGAGAATTTATATTTTCTACTTGTAGATTCCATTCATTTTAGTGTTATACGGTCAGATCGAGTTCTTGAGGATCGTTTGCTTATCTACAATCGCATATAACATTTAATAACCTTATAAAAGTGCATTTGACAACTGTTTATGTGATAACAGCATAAAAAATTCATTCCCGGATAAATTGCTGAGGTATGAGGAATATATCCAATCGTGTGCGTGCCTACTTTGCAAAAAGGAAGAAAAACATTTTCTTCTACTCAAATATATATATGTACAAGAAAATATATTTATATGATGATCAGCTCAGTGAGATCGAGAAAAATTGGCTTCAATAGTGACAACCAAAACAGTTTCAATTCAGTTCAGTTTGCGTAGTTAGTAAAGCACTATGAAAATATTATCAGGAATGCCAAATTTAGGAGACTTTGCCATCTCAATTAAAATTTTAATTCCGTGGAACTGTCAGACATAAAGTTTTACCCAAAAAATATATATAACATGCCACATTTTTGTTAAAATTTATATATATATATACTTTATTTTTTGATTCTTATATTGTTAGTTTTTATCATCCTGCTATTGAAGCAGCTATTGACAGTAAAAAAATCAAAATGTCTTGGTTTTATCCCGAAAAATGCGAAAAATTAATGTCAAAAAAGGTAATCGTTGAATTTTTGGAGTGAGTCCTATTTTTTTATAAGTTTACCTTAATAATAAGCTGGAAAAGTTTTCTGTTTCATAACTGTGGAGATTCGCTTTGATATGCTACTTACAAGGGGTGCCCACTGATCTGGAGTGATTTTGTGCCACTCCACTCCACTCTTGACTAACTTGCCGCAAGCTGCTTTACTCGCCGGTTTTCGTGCTGCTACGACTCGTTTGGTTATGCCCCACAAGATTTTTTTAGGAATTAAGTTGGGACTTTGAGGTGGCCACTCCAGCACCTTGGTGGATTTTGTGTCCAGCCAAGATTTGACAAGTAGAGGACAATGTTTATCATGCTGAAACGAGCGAGTTAATAATACCACTCTTTGAGATCGTCTTTAAACAACATATTTAAAGGGTGCTCCTCCTCTCATACTCATTTTTTAATCGCATAGTCCAGTCATTTATGCAAAAAAAAAGGGGTAAATCTAGGAATGAGAGATTATAAGCTGTAAACTCGTATATATATCTTCGTTTTGATGTTCTAAAACTTGTCTCAAAAGTCTCATAAAATCTCGTGTCTGCGTCGTAAGTTATTCAAGATCAAAGGCCACAAAAATCAGTTTTTCGCGATTATCTCGGTTTTTGTAGCTCTAATTATGTTAACAGATACAGCAACAATTGTAGAGCATAAAATTTGCAACAAATTTTGTCTTAAATTAAGTTTTCATATGCCCAACCGTTTTTGAGATAGAGGGCATAGAGCCCGCAACGCTCACTGTAATTCAAGGTCAACCGTGAATCTCTGTTGAATACTACCTTGTATAAAGTAAGTAAATCATTGAAATATCATTAACAACAAATAATTTGTATTGTTCATTAGCTAAAACATTATACAGTAGGTAACGGATATAAGAAAGTCAAAAAATCCCGCAAATTTCTTTCTTATATCAGTTTTTTCTTATTGAAGTACCACGTATATAAGAAAAAAATTTCCTATATACGTACTACTGATATAAGAAACTTTATTTCTTATATCCTTTAACTTTATTTCTTATATCCGAGTCGCACAAAAATCAGCAGTGAGTAATAAGTGCGTTCAGCAATTGCAATCGTTACACTTGTTCGTTCAATTTTGATCGAAGAATGATGACATAAAGAAGGCGCGTATTTTCAATTTTGACCAAAGAACGAAAACTACGATTTGAAAGAATTTCTTATAATCGTTATTTTTTTCTTAAGATTTTTCATATTGGTGCTTGGAAAAAGCTTTCTTTTATGCATTTTTTTCTTATAAGAAGTTTCTTATATAGATTGTTTTTTACCTCAAAACATTGGGAAAAAACGCGGTGCTTTCGAAAATGTTTCTTATAAGCGTTCCTTTCTTATATGAATTGTGCTTATATCAGTTACCTACTGTATTTAATTACATTTTGCATGTATCCAATATATTCATATAATAACACAGGCCAACAAAATTAAACGAAAGTTCAGAACCAGAGACCAGACCTAGCATACCCGATGGTCTCTGATGCTTTGAATCCGACTGCAAGCTCGGAATCGCTCCTATACGTCAAGTTTTCGAGATATCCTAACCTAAAAGGGCAAAATACGCGGTTTTTGGCTATATTTGAGGATATTTTACATCGCGAATAAATTTTTTTTTCCAAAACTGTTTGCGGCATCTGAAAATACGGCTTTTTTCCTTCGTAAAATGAAGGTATATACGAGTTTACAGCTTATTATCTCTCATTCCGAGGTAAAACCCTAATTTGACTGGACTACACAATGAACTACGAAATCGAATCGTAGAGTTAGGCAGCTCAGAACCAAACCACGCTGTATAACTTACATATGTATGTAGGATTGAAAAGCAATTACGTTATCTGAAGTTTATGATATTGACATAAATTTTGAAGAAGGTAATTTTAAACTAAAATACCAAATACTTTGATGAATTACACAAATAATTTTATGAAATATGTTATTCCTAAGGTTTCCGAGACATTGACAATTGACGAAATTGTTATGCGACATAGTATTGGAACAATACGTGTAAACTGTTGATAGACTTAAATTCAATATTTTAAAAATATCACCACAGGATTAATTTGCTTCTCCAAATTTAACAAACAAAACTTCTATTATCACTTGAAATTTCCTTTCGCGGAATCACAACTAAGTGCATTATGCCAAAGTATGACTCATATTATAGATATAAAATAGAAAAATACGTTACTTCATCGTTTTCGAAAAAAAAAATTAATCCACAGCGCGAAGCATAAGTTGTGTAGCGTATGTAGACTTATGTCACTGGTTTTTTTGTGTTTCTTCAGATAACTTTTTAAATTTGTATTGAACAAAATATTTGCTCATTATTATTAAAAAAAGTTTCAAACAAAACTGCGTCATTACTTTATTTTATTATGTTTTCGGATTCTTGATCTAGTGGAAAGTGGGGGTGTACTTTTGCCGCACATTGTAGACTTTTGTCGCACATTGTATATGAAAAACAATTGCGTTGAATGTTTTACCTTTGCAGGGTTAAATTACGTACGATTATAATGCACTGATTTAGTTTCATTCAATTTGCCTAATAAAATTTTAGATAAAATCGATAATATAATAAATAACAAAAATAAATGCAGTAAACGTATGTACGTTGCAGACCAATAAAAATTTGATAACACTTCAATTAGCTAAGGCTGGAATGTTGCTACCTTAGCACTACATGCGGCATTAGTAGGCATACACTAAACAATATGGTGTTATCCTGGAGTACCTAACTGATGATAATTTTTTTAGTAATTAATTGAAATTATTTATGAAAAATTGGCCCTAAAACGGGTGGCAACCTATATTAAGGACATGATTCGACAAGGCAACCCTATATATTCTGTTTAAGCTCATCAAGGTCAAATTTGACACACATTTCAAGCTCATATGTTCATTAATGAAAATTGACACAAAAAACCGGTGAAAACCCATGTTTGGGACAGGATTCAGCAATTCAACCTCATATATTATACTTAGGCCTCTTCGAGTTCTATCATTTGGCATAAATTTGAGCTGTAATATACTACACTTTTAATTAAAACAACAAAATTGGCTTTAAGTCCTGAATGACTCCACAGGAACCGCCAGTCGAACTAACGAGTCCCCATCGCATGTACGCCATGTATAAGAGAGTTGATGAAAAATATTTAGGGTTTTAGAAAATTCCGTAAGTCTGCCGGCCACTGACTCTTAGACAATTATATTTATTATTTATCGTAATACTTCTCTAGAAGCCTAAAATGGTGAAATCCTAAAATCAAATAGGAGTAGTCAATTTTTTATGCTACAAATTAGTTGTTGCCGATTTATTAACCACATACTTTTGTGGTTGGCTATCAGTAACAGCATAGTTTGCGTGGTTTTCTTTCATTACTGATCAGCAAACAAAGAAAGTTTAAGCCAATGAAGTTAAAAACTTACGGGAAGCATAAACCGAATTTGATGAGATTCGATACATTACGCTCGGTGGAAACATTTTTATAGAGTTTATAAAACTTAAATTATATTAATTGGGGTATTCCCTATTTATTCTCGTTAAGCACTTTTAAAATGAAAAAATGCTAAGCATAATTTTGTATTTTTTTTTTTACTAAAGCGGCTCTTGAACAAAGCATTTTAAATATTTTGAAATATTGTATCAGTAGAAAATTAACTTTCAGATGTAGTACATGTGATTTTCACTGACAACGTAAACATAATTTCTCATGGAAGGATATATAGTGGCGAGCATACCCAAGTAAATGAGTGTTATTGTTGCATTTCTGATTCTATAAGAACTTTAATTACTTAACTTAATTAAACGAAACTTTCAGAAAGCTTTCCACATGCTTTTCAATAATTTCGCTGTGCATTTTTTCCCATTTAGCTTGGACGCGATGCCATATGTTGATGCTCCTTCCTATTTCCCCAATCGTCTTTTGATTATTGCCCTCTCAATTGGATTGAGGTCAGGACACCGCACATTGGATTTTTGTGGCCATAAATAGGAAGAATTTGAAAGTGCTAGGGATTGAAAAAATTTTTGAGACAATCGTCAGAGAATACTTAGGGAATGAAAAAAAAAAACTATAAAAGTTTTAAATTTGTTTTGCGTTTAGTGACACAGTGGGCTCAGAGTTGAACTTTGTACACCAAAAATGTTCTATGAAACTTTTTATAAAAGCGATTGTTACATAGGGCGCTCTAGTTAACTTGTTCGAAACAAATTGCAATATTGTAGCATATTGGCGGAAAGTAAATTATTTTCACTTTGTAAAAATTAATTTAATTTTCTTTTATCGCCTTTATATGAATTGTACGGATTTTTCAAAAACTATATTGCAAAATGATAAAAAAATGATAAATAAAAAAATTTGCAAACTTTACCAAAAAATAAAAAAAGTTATATCCCCGGATTTCGGAAATTTTTTTATGTGTAATGTGAGAAAGTATCGTTAGCGAAAATTCAGCTGTTTTTTTACAATTTTTTTTATCGAGTTTTTCCTAATGTAGTTTTAGAAGGAACAAAAATGACTGACTTTTATGAAATGCTCTTATTAATTTATTTGTATTGAAATATACCAATATTGCATATTTGCAAAAAGTTCATAGATCATACTTTCCAAAAAATGTTTGCTTAAGCTTTTATAAATTTATGGAAATTAATACCAATTGTGAAATAAAGTCTCAACCACATCCCACCTTTGTTTGGGAGGTAGGCATGAAAACTATAAAAGATATCGCAAAATTAGTAATTTTTTTGAAATCAACATTGCCAAGTTAAAGGAAGTTGATACCCATTTTGAAAAAAGGTCTCAACCACATCCCAACTTTGTATGGGAGGTAGGCGTGTCCGTGAACCGATTTTTCCATATTCACACCGTACAAACATATGTACCAAGTTTCAAAAGTTTAGCGTAATTATTACTATATATGGCCGCCGTTTCATACAAATCCATCCACGGTGCGTCGGCCCCTCTAGTACCTTAAATTATTTCAAAGACAACCATTTTTTAAGTTTTTTGGCGGTGTGCTTCAGGTCACCATCTTGCTGAAGCAGTTTTGTTTTCTGAAAAATTATGTCTTGACAGGGGTGAACAAAGGTCAATTTAAGCTGCAGGCAAAAGTTAATTAGGTGCCCCTCCCCCCCTTTGTTGTAAGTTAATTAAAGAAATTGGCAAGTATCTAGAAAAAGAGTACACGTATTGATAGATTTCAAAACAAATTATTTTAATCAATACTTATATAAAAATTTTACTTGAATAATATGAATAAAAATATAAATAAATAATAAAATCATTTAATAATTTTCGATGAACGTATAATACTTAACTTTAATTCATAGGAGTACAATTTTACAAATCGACTATGTCATCGATATAACCAGCGACTGGAGAATATCTTTCTCTATTTATATGGAAGCCAAATCATATAGGCGCTCTTGAGAAATGATAGACCACAAATAATTTTTTATCAATTTTAATTTTGAGACTCCTTTCGCCACTCGAGACACTGCTCGGAAAAGTTAGCAAAATATGCAAAGAAACGAAGGCATTTGGGAAGATATCGATCAGTTTGCTTTTTGTTATGTAGTTTAGTGCATTTATTGTAGTAGTTCCAGATGACAGCATCGGCGATAGGATAATTAGTTCTTGTTGCATTTCTTAAACATTGATGTCACATTCTTCTCAATCTGTGAGAATCTTCTGTAGATTTCGGCAGTTTTTCTCGCGTTGTACCCTCAAAAACTGCTTTCTTTAGCGCTTTTTCCACTTTTTTGTGCAATTTTCCCATAATCCAATCCCTTTAATCCAATTATTTTAAGCGATTTTTAATCAGCACTTGAGCCCAATATTTAGGCCGATTCGATTTTAAGTTTTGTGAACGATTTTGTCTTAGTGCACTGTTTGAGAACTATTTCATTATTTTTCTACAATTTTTTTTTTAAATCAGGTGTATACATTACCATAGGAAAATTGTTCACATGATTTTCAAGTATAAACCACACAAGAAATATCTATCTCAAACATCCACATAGATCGCGAATACCCATGACTTATAGCACGCTCTTAAAATTATCAATTAGTGTACAGAAAACTCTTTTCTTCAATAACACAAAACTTTTATAAATACATATGTTTGTTTGATATACATATAAACAATAATCTATAATATTGTATGCCTTTGTGAACGTGCTAAATGTTGAGTCATAAATTAATCAGTGTCTCAGTTTATTATGTAGCGTACATAGCCCTCTAATTTTTATCATCATTTCAACGCCTGTCAAAAAAGTGTCAGTTCTCAGTCTAAGCTATTTCTGTAGTTTACTTAAAGTGTCAACTTTGTTTGCGATGTCAATTTGACAGAGTTTCCAACTGTCTTTAAGTAAATTCAGAATCATAAATATAAAGCAGCTCGCAACGTTTAAATATGGCCCAGATTTCAAAGTCAACAATGTATTTTATTTAGTGTTGTTTTAAGGTTCACTTTATGGTCAATTTTCTATTGCTGTTTTGGTATTTTAAAGTAATTTATGACCACCCAAAGCCCTTGTTAAAAACATATATAAATTTTCCAGATATTAGCTTAAGATTATTAACAATTTAATTGTTATTGAGTTGTGTGTGATTTAAATTGAAACGATTTTAGGCATAAATAATATAAAAGGTAGAAAAATAGCGCTATAAATGTCAACGATTTGCACTCGTACGAGTATATGGAATCCCTATCAGACTCGTAATATTTTTAAAATATTAAATTTATGATTTAAAGTGCTTTCGATTGTTAGTTTTTTATAAATTAATTGACAAATACTCTTTGGGTATTTTATTGTACTAGAGATATGCACAAGTTGCCATATGTTAATAAGTACAATAGGTTGTGGAAAAATCTTTTTACATTTTTTAATAGTTAGTCATCTTGTTAGTTTTTGACATTTTATGATCGATATGTGGCTCAATTAGCGCTTGATTTGTCACTAAGCGAAGATGTAATGTCAAATCAATTTGTTTAATCAGCTGTAAATCAGTTGGGTCTGTTTTTCTTATGTGTGATTTTGAGAGTGATAACTCAAAACAATATGTTTGTTCACTTAGTTATATTTTTAATTAAGTAATAAAAGAGCTTAAAAATATAAAATGCATTTGTTTTTTTAATTACTTAATTTATTTGTTAACCTTTTAAGAAACATTTTATGCCAATTTAACTATTATCGTAATACAAAATATTTGTACTATTTGTACACCGAAAAAAATGTGTAAGAAGACGTCCACAAAAATTCTGGAATCTTATATCCCTTCCTGCTGGTTTTTCACTTTTGTTCGATTTCGCTACCTCCTCTCCCGTAAAGAACGTCCATAAAGAATTAAGCTATCTGTTAAGATAAGGAAACAATAATTAAAACAACAAAGCTTCAACTCGAAGATGGCTTCTTTAAATATTTTCCTCTTAAATTTTTACAGTAGTAAATCAAAACAAGGCAATATAGTTCTTAAAAGCCAAGAATGTTTTCAATTAAAGTAATTGCAACACTGCCACATTCCAAACTACATATGTCAATGTTACTCTATAGATTTCTGAGATTAAATCGTAGTATTTCAATTCAAGACTGTCACATCTATAAATATGGCTGTCTTCAAATTCAGTGGAAAATTTCAGATTTCTTTAATCGCACTTTTCTCGAAACTTAAAATTTTGAGATGTGGCTCTGTTGTTCTGACGGTGCGATGTCTCGGTGGACACATTTTTAATGACCTTTCGCAAAATTGTTGGTATATATCGGTTTTTAGTTGGGAGGTGATCGCTGGCTTATGGACTTACACTTATGCCTTCAAATATATATGTACAAAAAAAATTGAAAGTGGCTATGATTATAGTTAACAAATGGTAGATATAAAATATAAAGGTGAAATTAATATTCTCTCTGTTATATCTTTTATCTACTCACGGAGCATAGACCCTCTTCTAAATTCTTCCAAAGTACACAATCAGCAAAGAATGCTCTCTCAATACTCTCCATCATTTCCCCGATCCCCATATTTCTTGACTTAGAACGGCCACATTTCTTTGCTACCTGTGGGTGCCACTCCAATGCACTATAGGTCAAATAGCACAATTTGCTGGCCAAAACTAATAATATGGATATCAACTGGAAATGAGTTTTTGATGTTGACTTTAGAGCCTAAAAGAAGAGTTCTGATAAAAATCTTAACCCTTAAAAATCTTAAAGCTTGTAAAAATAAAATTTCGCGATTGATCGGGTCATTTCTTGGCTCAAATTGTAGCTCCTAAAAAGTTGGCGTGGTAGTTTGACAGAATTCAACGTGGCGGATCCAATATGGCGGCCGAATTTTTGAAAGTCAACAGATTTGCATCAAATTTGGTATACGGGAGTCTTGGGGTCACTGATTACGAATCCTAGGTTAGATTTGACAAAATCAAAATGACTGACGTATGTTTTAAAAATCAACCAATTTATACCAAATTTGTTATACGGGAATCTGAGGCAATATTTTCAAAATTTTCAAATTCAAAATGGCGGTTTCAATTTGGCGGACGTATTTAAAAATCAACCGATTAGCACAAAATTTGGTATACGATGGTTTCTGGGGTCGCTGAGTACGAATATTAGGTCAGAAATTTAAAGATCACGACGGCGGACCCAATATGGCGGAAACTCAATACACTAATTCATCATATTGGGTCCGCCGTCTTAAATTTTAAATTTCTGACCTAATATTCGCGACCCCAGAAACCCCCGTATACCAAATTTTGTGCTAATCGATTGATTTTTAAATACGTCCGCCATATTGAATTTTTGACCGCCATGTTGGATTCTGTCAAACTACAACGCCAACTTTTTAGGAGCTACAATTTAAGCCAAGAAACGACCTGATCGTCGCGAATTTTTATTTTTACAAACTTTTTTTGCTGGACATTCGATTTTTCTCTGACTTCCGGCCGCCATATTGGATCCGGCATTTTAAATTTCCCAACGGCCCACTTTGCTTTAAGTACTCCATCTGTTTACCAAATTTCATCACAATATCTTGAGCGGCTTACGAGTTATGGCGTTATAAAGGTTAAAATTTAGGGATGTGCCACGCCCCCGTAAGATACTTTGAAGACTAGCCAATTCTTAAATTTGTTCACATGTGCACTAAATCACCATGTTTCATCATAATCGCTGAACCTTTTTTGAAATAGATTTGGGCAAATATTCGTTTACATTGAGTATGAGCGGTAAGTGTGTCCTTGAACCGATTTTGCCCGTTTTCAATCCCAATAATCCTTTTGCAAACAATCGAGAATTTTCAGTTTTTATTTTTTTTTTATTCCTGTGATTTTTCTTGCTGTGAAACTCTCGCTATTTTTAAATGAGTAAGTTTATATAACTTCTTGTGATATTAAAGCTGCTACACGGAAAAAACACCAACTCAAATTTTATTAAAAATTAATAGGAGATTATAAAAATTAGAATCGGAAAACAAATATTACTCTTTTATAGTAATAAATAAAAAATCCTTATTAAAAATTCTATTCTAGTTTGTAAATATTTTCATTTTACATTTTTTAATAAGTGCATATTAAAAATTATTTTCTTCATTTTAATTATCACCTAAAAACTTTGAAATTTTACAAAGAATTTATTAAATTTTAATAAATTGCCACATTAGAATTTTTATATATTTCATATTGTAATATATGATGCCCGCTTTATAATTTTTAAAAAGTAGTTATAGAAAAATTATTTCAAGATTATTAATTTTTATTATATTGAATTTTATTCCTCTTTTGTGTTTAATTTGTACTCTGTTTGAGTTCTCAACATGTTCATGCAAAAAAATAAATATATAAGGCTTGCCAAACTCTTACTAATTGGCTTTGAAGTAATGTGTTGAACCGAATTGGGACAGGGTAAACACACAAAAAATTTTAAAAATAAATTTGTGTTATTATTATTTCATCATAAAAACTTTATAAAGTACTTTTTAAAAAATAGTACAGTCCTTTTAAAATATAGTAAATTATTGCAGAAATTTTAAAATCTACTTTGTAAAAATTAAAAACTTGCATTCGAAAAATTAATGCCTGCTTGATGCAATTTTTATATTACTCTTAGTAATTTTTAATAGACACTCGAACCGTTTCTAAATTACTAAATTACCTACTAATTTTTCTTAAATTTTGATTAATATTTACAATAATTTCGAGTTTCGTTTTTTCCGTGTAGTAACCACTCTAATATGGAAGAAATAGAAATAGAACGTGCTAAGCTCTAAGTTTATTCAGCAAAAATGGTCAGCATAGTTTCCTGTTTCAGGATTATAACAACCATACTTACTCTGTTATAACCAAAAGTCTTTAATTGGACTGTGTAAGATTTACCAAAATTCGTTAATTTTCATGTTAAATTGTTACAAGTCAAGGCAAACGAAGTCTGATCCTTCAGATGCACTTAACAAATGTTATGTCAAGAGGAGAAAAAAAATCGGTGTCACTTTAACAAATTTTCCGTTTTTTTTACGACTAAAATTATTTAGTACCGTAGCGGCAGCAGCAGCAACACCACAAACCCTAACGACGACAACAAAAGTCCTCATAATAATCCTCTTAAATGCTGCAATATAAAGCAGATAACAATCTTTTCAATTGCCACGCAGTGTCGAATAATTATTTTACCTTTTGCGTAAATATTATTTAACGGTAAAAAAGGACAAACGAGGGAAATTTTTGTGAACAAGTGTGCTATGTGCGTAAATATTGCTCCCGGGCGGATAAGCAGATGATTACCGAAAACATAGACAGACGGACGAGCAGGCAGGCAGGCAGAAAGACAGACAGACAGAGAGATGGATGGAAACAGAAGGACGGAAATCTATGTGTGTCTAATGGGTACAAATTTATGACTTTGTCTCTCAAGGGCGGTATGTTGTCTGTTTTTGTTGTTTTGCAGAGCTAAGCATAGCGCCACGATAGTAGGGGGCGCAAATACAAGGGGGAATTGATGGTGTATTTGATGCGTGTTTTTTGTTTACACTAACAGATCAACATAGAGCCACGGCTCTTCAGCACATCAATATGCGAATTTTTGCATAAAAATATATGAGATTTGAGTATTAAGGATGTAGCTCAAAAAATCTTAGGCCTAAATATTGGCAAAAAAAACGTTAAAAATCTAAATTCGCTCAAAATTATAAAAAAATCTGGCCAAAGATAAAAGTATAAGTCGACAAAAAATAAACTCAAAACTATATTAATCGTACGAAATATGAAATATCTGCTACAATTTTTTGTTTGCGAATTCTCATTAAAGTTAGGACTATATTTTCATAACTAGTGGAAATTATCGACGAATTAATATTAATATTCACCCAAAATGTTAAGCAATTTTTTATTTTAAGTAAAATATGTACCTTGAATTATAATGAAGAGCAAACTCAATATTTTCTATAATAGTTAGGAGCCGGTGAATATTTTAGGTATATAATTTTATTGCCGTTGGTAGAAAAATTAAGAGTAAAGTGAAGGAACCCTCGTTTTTTTAAAATGAATTTCGAAAGTTGCAAAAAAAACTTTATTCAATTACTTAATCGCGTCTGCCTCTGATATTTTGTGTTAAGAGCATATTATAGATAACGAAAATATAAAAGGCAGACGTCCACACTGCTGCATTTTTAATAGCTGCAATTATTAATATGCAAAAAAAAACTTTATTAAATAATTTTAACGTTTTCAACCACAATTTCGTTGCCTTCAGTATTGCCCCTAGAAGCTGAAAATACAAGTGGCAGATGTGTAGGTTTCTGCTTTTTCAAAATATGTATATGGCTTTGTATACGTCAATACCATCGGTTTTGGTGAAACTCGTTTATAATTTTAGGGAAACTAGATTTTTCCGAATATATTTAATTAATGATATATTTAGTTGAAAAGCTTAAATTTTCATTTCAAAACCCACTGTGAATTATATCGATATGTTTTTTTCTCTCCAAAAAATCATGAATTTAAATTTTTCAGTTATCCTGCTGTACTCGAAGTTATGTATGTATAAATTTGAATTAACCATATTTAAGAGAAAAAAAAATTTTAAAAATTATGGAGTAGCCTCAATCTCAATAAAAGGAAAATAAATTCACACAAAAATAGGAGATCCAAAAGTAAAATGGTGTCTGATCGGACATTGAATGCCGCTTACAGACAACTAGAGAAATAAAATGAAAATTATAAAAATGACTGAAAAAATAGAATATAAAATCTTGCACAGTATTAGTTTTATATAGATACTAGCTGTCCCGGCCACGCGTTGCTGTGGCTCTTTTAACATTTAATAACAGTTAAAACAGTTAACTTTCAACTTTTAACTCTTTAATACAGTCAAATTAAAATTAACTAATATATAATGGTTTAAAAATATTAGCCGATCTATAATCTTACGGGAATGAGAATGTTACACAAAAATTTAAAAGTGATTGGAAAAGATTTTCGGAGAATCAATATTGATCAGAAACCATCATAGAATTGTAAACGTCTTCAAGAAAATGATATATGTATAAGAAATATTTTTGTATGATGTCACTTTAAATATGCACCCCAAATAAAAGTTTTGTAATCCAAGCTATGCTTTTTAATATAAAATCTAGGTACGTGGTGTAAATTCAATGTGAATCAGTCAAATGATATTTTAAAAATAGTTTGTATGAGAGTCACCCTTAATATGCACCCTTAGGTTTAATGCTATTTTCAAAATATTTTTGTATGAGGGCCACCCTAAATAAGCACCCCAGACAAAAGTTGTGTAGCCTAAGCTATGCCACTCAATATGAAAGCTACGTGGTGTAAATTTGGTGTAAATCGATTAATCGGTCTTTGTGAAAATGGTATTTTAAAAATAATTTTGTATTATAGCCACCCTAAATATGGACCTACATATATAAAAATTTTATAGCCTAAGCCATGCCTCTTAATATAAAAGACACGTGGTGTAAATTCCTAGTGAATCGATTGACCGGTCTTCGGCAAAATTAGATATTAAAAATATTTTTGTATGAGGTCCACCTTCAATATGCACCCTAAGCAACAGTTTGTTAACCTTAGCAATGTCTCTTAATATAGAAGACACGTGGTGAAAATTCCAAATGAATCGATTGACCGGTCTTCGTGAAAATGCTTTTTTAAAAATATGTTTGTATGAGGACCACCCTAAATATGCACCCTAAGCAAAAGTTTTATAGCCTTAGCTATGCCTCTTAATATAATAGAAACGTGGTACAAATTCTAAGTGAATCCAGTAAGTGGTCTTCGTGAAAATGCTACATATTTAAAAATATGTTTATGTGAAGGTCACCCTAAATAAAAGCTTTAAATTTTTAGCTCGTTCAATACACATAAAAGCCACGAGGTGTAAATTCCATGTAAATCGATTGACCGGTCTTTGTGAAAATGCTTTTTTAAAAATACGTTTGCAAGAGGGCCACCCTAAATATGCATTTTAAGCAAGAGTTTTGTAGCTTAAGCTATTCCTCTTAAAATTGACAGGTCTTTGTCAAAATGCCGTTTTGAAAATATGTTTGTGTGAGGGTCACCCTAAAACTGCCCCCACATACAAGTTTTATAGTCTTACCTATACCAACTAATATAAAAGAAACGTGGTGTACATTCGGTGTGAGTCGATTTATCGGTCTTAGTGAAAATTATATTTTAAAAACATTTTTTTAAGGGCCACCCTAAATATGCACCCTAAATAAAACTTTTATATTCTATGACACCCGCCTGATCGATACTAATATACTGTAATTTTCATCAAAATCGGCCGAATAGTTTCCGCGTCCATAAGAAATAGACAGATAGACAGACAGACAAAAACTGAATTTTATAAAAACAACAAACTGCAGTTTAACTGCAAAATTCTCTTATCATCGTACTCTCTCATCAAAAATAAAAAAAAAAATACCTGAAGGAGAGTTCTTCTGTGAACTTCGAAGCCAAAAACAAACGGTAGAAATGCAGGCAACAATAACAACACAGAATTCAAGAAGCAGCATAAGCATAAACAACGAAACATCAGACGACAATTTTTGTGTGAGGTTTTAACAAACAAATTAATTTAATGTAATTAAACAAATAAGTATGCAATAACCATGTTTAACAAAAATATGTTGTTGTGAAAAAGAAATTATTAAAATCGGTTCAGTGTATTTTGCAGTTTAGCGTTACAAACCATTTCCATATATGTAAACAATTTTATATAAATAGTATAGATGTACATACATATGTTCGAAACAGCTGCACTGAAATCGTCTGCCGCTTTATTTTTATGTTTTTTGTAAGTAAAGGAAGCAGTCAGTAAAGAGGCAGATTCGTTGAAATGATTTAGTACTAAATTTATTTTTACATGTTTGTAATACTAAATGGCAGAGGTTATTTCTCTCGTTTCTTAAGACATAATCTTTATAAAAATCAAAATCTGCCTGACTTTAAAATCATTATAGTTTATTTATATCATAAAATTTTTAAAAAAAATTTGTATACTCTGAAACTCAGCAACAAAAACGTCGTTGGCAGATGCCATAAAACTGTCTATGATACCTTTTGTTTCAAAGTTTCAAAGGGCTCTGAATAAATAACTCATAGGCAACGCAATGGCAGAGATTGTTCGTATTATTTATATTACTTAGAACTTCATGATTCTAGATCTCAAAATTTTAAATTAAATTATTTAATTAAAATGGGCAACCAACTTTGACCTTGAGTCGGAAAAATTAGCTCATTTCATAAAGCTCAAGCGAAATTTTCGAACTCGAAAACTTTCTTGAGTGTAGATTTCCTTCTATTTGCATTACGAGTATTTCAAAAATTATCATGTGAATTTGAAAAAATTTTTAACAAAAAAATCTACAACATCTATGAAAATTAGGGCCTATACTAAAAATCGATATGCAACAATCGTACATATATATTTTTTGAGCTTGATATCGTTGTCATTAATATTTGATTTCACTGAGCCTCTGATGATAACTCAATATTTAATGTTTGAATTTTAATAATCTTCAAGTAAACGATTGTTTCCTTCTTCATTCTTAACACTTATAGTCTCACCTTCTTCTTCACTTCTTTTGTTTATCAAGTTGTTGTATTTGTGCTGGTACTACAGGGTGGTAGTTGTAAGTTTATGAGCATTTATACCCTAATCCATTGGTCTTGGCCACAGTGCAAACAGCATGGGCAATTTAGAGCACTGAAGTCTGCACCCCTTGGAAATGATGAGGGGTTGCCATTGATTTGTTTCTCTTCTGTTCTTTGTTTCTTTATTTTTCTTTTAACAGACGGCAAATACACTTTTGGGTCAATTGTAATTGTAAAAGGGTTTAATAGACTCTAGTGGGCGGTTGCCACCGGCACATGGTCTTGTGCAGAAAATTTTATTTCATTTTGGTTTGAATGTAAATTTTTTTCTTTTTCCCACCCCTATTTTTGGTAATTTGGATTTTTTATTACATTGCAATGATAAATGGAATTGAAATTAATTTAAAACTGCACTTTTATTTGGATTTCAGAATAATTCTGACAGTTTAGCTTACACATACAGTAGATGCTCATATTTTCGATATCAACCCATGTATTTTATAGTAGCATATAGTTCTATTGAATGTTTCTTATATTTTATTTAAGTTTAGATAACGTTATATTTGGCGCAGCAATACCTGTCAGCGTGGTACCTCATATTTATGAAATAACGTCAAATGTTATATTTAGTGTGATTTGTGAGTAATCTTCCTACAATTTGGTGTAAAGGTGTCAGTTACCATAAGTTGAAATTAAATGAAGATTGACGGGATTGTATCAATGGGTGTGTCATTCCCATTCAAATAAAAAACGTTAAATGTTATATTTAGTATACTATGGGAGTAATCCTAATAAAATTTGGTGCAGAGGTGTTCATACTTAACTTTTGGACCATTTCACCATTTTTTGACTATTTGAAAGTTTTTTTCTTTATTTTGACTTCTTTAACCTCTTTCAACTTAATCGAATTTACCAAGATTTTATAACACTTAAACACGACTTTACCTATTTTTAAAAAAATCGAGATTTTCTACCTCTTTCATCCTTTTTCGAGTTTTTCAACCTCAAACTTTTTTCAACATTTTCAGTATTTTTTTGACTTTTCAGCTTTTTCAAACGGTTTCAACATTTCCCAAACTCGTTCAACTTTTTTTTGAATTTGTCAACATTATTCGGCCTTTTTAAAACCTCTCAGCTTTTTTCAAAATTTTCCATGTTTTTTTATTTATTTTCAGCCTGTTTTCATTTCACACTATCCAACATTTTTCGACTCTTTGGATTTTTTCAATCTTCTCAACATTTTTAAATAATTTCCATACTTTTTCGACTTATCAACTTAAATTAACTTTATTCAACATTTTCCATAATATTGCAACTTTTTTAAACTCAAAACGAGAAACAAAACTGTGGTCGATCTCCTGGTACTTATGAGTGAATTAAGAAAATTATCGCCTTTGCCCTGAAAAGGGCCACGGAAATTTTTGGTGGAATTTTAAGGAATGACACATTGCTCGTCACCTTGCAAGTATTACAGCTGCCAATTGACGAGTGTGTAATAATTTTTGCTTTATTACGTCCTTGAAGTTGAAGCTACCAGAATATATTGTTACGTAATTTACAAGAAGACCACCAGGTTGCGAAATCTATGATTTGGCTAAAATTTTTCCAGATGGTATTTCAACTGAAATAAGAAAAACTTTTCGCCGTTTTTCAAAATGCTCCAGGAAAAGTGAGAAAATTGTGTTTGAAGTTTTCCCCTAGCTGTCTTATACAAAAAAAATTTAACATCTTTTCAATCAGCAGCGTGGAATAGTGTGGAGTGAGTTAGCGTATAAACCGGGGGGATGCTGGTTCGAGCTTACGGTTCATGCAACTTTTTTTTTACTTTTTTTTAAATTTTTTTTTTATTTTTAGTTAAATTATTATATAAAACTTTATGTCCTATCCTATCATATCCTATCCTATCCTATCCTATCCTATCCTATCCTATCCTATCCTATCCTATCCTATCCTATCCTATCCTATCCTATCCTATCCTATCCTATCCTATCCTATCCTATCCTATCCTATCCTATCCTATCCTATCCTATCCTATCCTATCCTATCCTATCCTATCCTATCCTATCCTATCCTATCCTATCCTATCCTATCCTATCCTATCCTATCCTATCCTATCCTATCCTATCCTATCCTATCCTATCCTATCCTATCCTATCCTATCCTATCCTATCCTATCCTATCCTATCCTATCCTATCCTATCCTATCCTATCCTATCCTATCCTATCCTATCCTATCCTATGCTTTGAATTTTTTGAAATGTATATGGGATTGAAAAACGGGGCAAGGCACTTACCAAACGACGAAGGTATTTAGTAGGAGGACTCTAGGGCACTGGCATGACCCCACCCTAGAAGAACTGAAGCTAAGTGTTTATTGCATATCATACCTTCACCACTGCCAAGAAGATCAGTCTCACATTACCGCTTTAATTAAAAACTAAAGATAAATAATGTTTACTAACCCCTTAATTTACCAATCTGTCATTCACTTTATCTATAACTTTTGTGATATTTATAATGAGAAAAAGTCAAAACTTGTTTACGCTCATTCCATGTATTTAATTTATCATCATCAGTAGTTTTTTAATTCTTTTTTATTTTTTCCAATATATCTACATTGTCTGGCACTTGAGCCATGAATTTCATAAATCCACATAACGCGTCAACAACGAGTTTGTAGCTTCCCACAGATTTATATGTAGATTTCAATGATGAGCAACAAAGCAAACAGATTGTCAAATTATGGGCGCGAAGTTTCTGCCATGCGCGAGTAATTTTCTACTTTACGATACAGCAGCCCTAAAGCGTATAATTTTCGGGGAGGTTTCCTTGACATCTATGTTGTGGCATTACATTACGGCGCCCAACACCCTGCTTCATTATGCGCTGTCATCACTGTGCTGTATGGCAGCATCAGCCTTTGTTCGTCCATCCCGTCCCCTTAATTTAGACGATAATTTACACAAAATAAATCATTAGATTTCGCGCAGACTGCAATCGCGCCACAGAGACAAATTGTGTGCGATTTGCTTTCCATATTTAACCTAGAAATTTATGCAATTATTTGAGGACGGAAATTGAATAACTGTAATTATGCAAAATGATCCATTCGTTTCGAAAGTACGCGATGGATGCACTGCACTGAACTAATGGCATTGGGTGTCGTTGGTGGTAGTGCAGTGGGTAAAAGTTCAACATTTTATTGGTCAGGTGTAATGATAGAAAAATCTTTATTGTAATAGATAGGTGCACAGTAAATATAGAATATTTAGAGTAAAAAAAAAAGAACAGTGGAAACGTTCACAAATATATAGCTAATTTTAAAAATGAATTATGTAGAACTCTTTAGAGCTAAACTTTTTGTAGGCGGTTAAAGAGGATAAAAAGCGATTTATCAGCTTTGACATTCGTAAGAAATTTGTACTAGCTGAGGTCGAAATCCATAACGAATCGAACCTTGCAATTCTGCCAACCTTTCATAAATAATTTTACATATTTCAAAAAACTTATTTTGAGGTTTCATAGGTTAACTGACTTCGTTCCAACGATACTAAATGTACTAAGCTTATTCTTAGAGAGAGTACCAGAATTTGTGTCTAAGCGTTGATAGAAAATTGAGGTGAATAGAGCGTGTAAAGCAGTGGCGTTTTGCGCTTGTAAGAAAGCGGTAGGCTGTAAATTGAGATCTATGCTAAAAGCAGTATACTGGTGGTTTACGATGACTACCGTAGAAGCAATACGGATGTTCAAAAAGAGGGGTACATCAAACACTTAATTTGTTATTGTTCTGCATTTTGAAAAGAAGATTTTGGTCGATCAGCCGAATGACTATGAGTGAATGACCTACATACAAATGATTTCTATTTTTTATAGTTTCGGATGATTCTGCAGAGGTAACTAATTACAACAACAGAAAAAAACCCCACCATAAAGTCGATCTTGTAAGCACCCTGGAAAGAACCGTATTTGACCGGAAAATGTGTCCCTGGGCCATGGTACCCGTTTTTGACACATTTTGGGGTCAAAAACGGTTCTTTCCAGGGTCCCGAGCCTTAGAGATGTCCAAAAATATTTTTCAGCTATCTTTCGTTTGAAAAAACAATTTTTTTTTTCTCGAAAATGGGTCAAAAACGGGTACTTTGGCCCGAGGACACATTTTCGGGTCAAAAACGGTTCTTTCCAGGGTCCCGAGCCTTCCTTAGTGATGTCCAAAAATATTTTTGACTTATCTCGTTTGAAAAAACAAATTTTTTTCTCGAAAATGGGTCAAAAACGGTTACTATTACCCGGGGAGACATTTTCGTATCAAAAATGATTCTTTCCAGGGTCCCGAGCCTTCCTAAGTGCTGTCCAAAAATATTTTTGAGCTATCTTTCGTTTGAAAAAACTAATTTTTTTTCCATAAATGGGTCAAAACCGGTCCCTTCCAGGGTCCGAAGGTACTCCAAGTGATGT